>CM064519.1:52384392-52472733 GCA_032716605.1 Paralithodes platypus | reverse complement strand
TCTTCCCCATCCCTCTTCCTCTCTCTCCTCCTCTCATACCAGTCCTCAGTATTACCACTCATCTCTATGGCAATAAAAGACAACCCTTCTCCCATCGTATCTCCTTTCCCCTTTATTACAAGCCGGTGTCATACGGGCGCATTTTTCGGCAATTCTCGATGATTTTTTTTTTTTTTTTTTTTTTCTGTAAAATGTTGAGGCTCTTTCACATCGATATCTGAAACTAGACTGATGGTAGATTATGTTTGGTGGCTAATTCCTGATATGATGCCAGACTAAAGTTGACCCCCCAAATAATGACGGGAAAGGATTCATGTGACACCACCGCTTCCCACCCCCCCCCCCTCCCCCTCCACCTACCGTCTATACCTATACCCAATCGATCCCCCCTCCTCCCCATCTACCCCTACATTTTCCCCTTTGCCAATCAACATTCTCCACCCCCCTCCCCACTCGCCCTCATTAAACTTTGGACCATCTCCCCACCCCCCCCCCCTTTCTCCCCATTCATCACCATTGTTAATTTACTCCATGTGTCAATATTTTCCTGGCGAGGCGGGGGAGCGAAGCCAGCATATAGATATATTTTAGTTTGACAAGCAAGCTAAAATGTTGTACCATTTTTCGATTAGGAAAACAAAAAAATACCGGGCAAAGACGGACAAAGCCCGGGGGGAGCCGGATATTTCTCCATACAATGTTGGGTCGCTTTCGCTCCCCCGGAAGAAATCGACACCTGGATTGGGATAAACGTCTTAAAACAGTTGGCTGAATGGGGCCGAATGGATACAAGCCAAGAACAGAGAGAAAAGGAGAGAAAGATAACAAAAACCGGTGACCCCCTTAACCCCTACCGTATTGGTGACGCCTACTGGTAGCTATATATATAGACGAGTGTGGGCAGTTTAAGAAGGATCTGTGGTAGTAACAAGGGTTAAGTGAGATACCGGTAGTTCGAAGCCTGTTAATTGCTGGAGGCCATTTTTAGACGGAATATAAGCGTTCAAAAGTAGCCAGAATAAAGTTAAAAGGATGGCCCCGGTACTGAAAGGGTTAACCCATCATTATAAGACAGTTTGCCCCCATCATCCCGTATTTACACTTATAATTACCACATGAGTCTGTCCTTTGAGTAACTATGTGATAATAGTTAATGCTAAAATAATGGTACTTGCCACTATATTAAACGTTCGTAATTTACAGCTGAATACAATGCTATACTGTATAACTAAACATTATTATGATATACCAACGACAATACAATAGGCAGTGGGCATTCGTTCTAAACTCTCAAAATAATATTAACGTTATTATAACATGTAACTAATTGAACTTAATCTACCAAATAATCACCTATTCTAACGCAAAATAGAAAGGTAGGTTTATTTACCACTATCAGTGTAATCTGTGTAATTATGTAACTACGCAACTCTCTCTCTCTCTCTCTCTCTCTCTCTCTCTCTCTCTCTCTCTCTCTCTCTCTCTCTCTCTCTCTCTCTCTCTCTCTCTCTCTCTCTCTCTCTCTCTCTCTCTCCCTACAGGCACGGTGCTAGCCTACAGTATGGTTGTAATAATAAGCCTAGATACATTATAATCTACCTATGTATATACAATTGTGTGTTTGTGTTAGTATGAAATGAAAATAAGTGCCCTGCCCCCCCGAGTCCAGTATGTATCTATCAGGTGAGTGTAACAGCAACCGTAGATCCATTATAATATATCTATTTGTATACAGTTGTGTGTTAATATTCGTATAACATGAGCATAAGTCCTCCCGCCCGCCCCACGAGTCCCTTGTGTATCTGTCAGGTCAGGGGCACGCGTATGACCATCGTTAAGGTAACAATGAGGTGATCTACACGCAAATACTGAGGGGGCCTGGGAGAGAGAGAGAGAGAGAGACAGAGAGACTTGCTAGCTATCTTACTGACTGACAGTAGGTATGTGCGGGGGGCGGATATATAAATAAAACCATTCATGTTATAAATATCTCTGATATGTTTCTTCTCATTCACTCTCTGAAGATAGGTTCTGCGTAGCCCGAAACGTAAGATAAATCTATAGGCTAATTCAAGCTCTTTCCTGTGTCTCCCTTCCACCTAATTCAAAGACATTCATGTATACACAGACAGAGAAAACAATACAGGCAGAGGGAGGAGACAGCCATCACCTGGGGGCATTAGCCACTGTACCAGGTAATAACAGAGAGTACCGAGGAGAGGGGTATAGGCTATATATATATATTATAGCCTATATAAGCTTGGTTCAGAAGTAAAGGGCTTAGGAGTAATCTCGCCTTATTAAATAGAGAGAAAAATAAGTCGGAAGGCGGAAAGGGATATATACTGGTGACTACATGTAGAGGTGTGTGTGTGTACGTGGAGGTGTACTGTACGTGGTGGTGGTGTACTGTATGTGTGCCCCCCCCCCCCAAGACAATATTGTTTCATTAGTGAGCAGTGTAATGGCTCTAGGCACAGGGGAAGAGAGAGAGAGCGTGTGAGTGAATGAAGGAGAGAGTGTGTGAGAGAGAGAGAGAGAGAGATGCAATTGGGTGTTTGTTATTCATCTAAACACAATAAGCAAGGGCGTTCTACGAGTCCCAGCCTGCGTCACTGGTCATTAATGTTAGGGATGCTGTGTTAGAGGAATACCAATTAGAGATAGCCAAGGAGAGCAGGTGTGTTAGGAGCGCTGCGAAGGTTGATCACAGTGGAGGTACCTGTAGCAGTAGAAATATTGATAGTCCATGAATATCCGTGTATTTCTCTACACCACCTGCATCAGAGTATAGAGGGTATGGGTGGTTAGAACATAAATATTGTATATCTATTTGGGCTGAGGGAGGTAATTTGGGAAGTTCCGTTTTCTTTCATTATTATTATTATGTGTTTTTTTTTTAGGCGGGGGGGGGATGACTGTGATCCTGGTATGTACATTTTAATACTTAACCCTTTGAACATTATAACGCAGTTTGACAGTTTATTCTGGCTATCATTAGACGATTGTACCGTATACAGCTTAGGAAAGATATGTGGGGATTGAAAGGGTAAAGACTATATTAATTAATCCTCTGACTTCCATTTACCCTTCCTAATCTACATAAGATCGTCTAATAATAGCCAGAAAACATAAAAAAAATGCTTACCGAGGTACCGGTAATTGTATCTTGAAGAGGAATTTCTGTCAATAGGCTCAGCCATTAAGGTATGTTTGTATAATTTTACTTTAACTGTATTGTTATTGGCTAAATATAACTTATTATAATTGTTTATTTTTATTAAGAGAAAGGGAATGATGCATACATAGATGAACGGGTAATTTTGTATTTATTTAATTTATTTTGTATTATGTTTATTTTTAGTTTTTCCCTAGACCTCCATCAAGCTTTAACAAATACCAAATCCCTCCTTTGAGGTAAATTTTTGCATTTTTCGGTAGAAAAATGGTACGGCCGAAGGCCAATTCCTCCTAAATTGCAGGCTCGATATTGCTCGCCAGAAAGAAATCGACATCTAAATGGCAAGACAGGTCTTAAGTAGCCAAACTAATGAGACGAACGTCTTTAAATCTACAAAATAATCACTCTAGTTGGAGTGTACGGTATGACAGGAGTGTACGGTAGGTGAGAGGAAGGAGGAGACAGAAGTACGGTATGACAGGAGTGTACGGTAGGTGAGAGGAAGGAGGAGACAGAAGTACGGTATGACAGGAGTGTACGGTAGGTGAGAGGAAGGAGGAGACAGAAGTACGGTATGACAGGAGTGTACGGTAGGTGAGAGGAAGGAGGAGACAGAAGTACGGTATGGCAGGAGTGTACGGTAGGTGAGAGGAAGGAGGAGACAGAAGTACGGTATGGCAGGAGTGTACGGTAGGTGAGAGGAAGGAGGAGACAGAAGTACGGTATGGCAGGAGTGTACGGTAGGTGAGAGGAAGGAGGAGACAGAAGTACGGTATGACAGGAGTGTACGGTAGGTGAGAGGAAGGAGGAGACAGTAGTACGGTATGACAGGAGTGTACGGTAGGTGAGAGAAAGGAGGAGACAGAAGTACGGTAGGTGAGAGGAAGGAGGAGACAGAAGTACGGTATGACAGGAGTGTACGGTAGGTGAGAGGAGTAGGTGAGAGGAAGGAGGAGACAGAAGTACGGTATGGCAGGAGTGTACGGTAGGTGAGAGGAAGGAAGAGACAGAAGTACGGTATGGCAGGAGTGTACGGTAGGTGAGAGGAAGGAGGAGACAGAAGTACGGTATGGCAGGAGTGTACGGTAGGTGAGAGGAAGGAGGAGACAGAAGTACGACGATATGGCAGGAGTGTACGGTAGGTGAGAGGAAGGAGGAGACAGAAGTACGGTATGGCAGGAGTGTAGGTGAGAGGAAGGAGGAGACAGAAGTACGGTATGGCAGGAGTGTACGGTAGGTGAGAGGAAGGAGGAGACAGTAGTACGGTATGGCAGGAGTGTACGGTAGGTGAGAGGAAGGAGGAGACAGTAGTACGGTATGGCAGGAGTGTACGGTAGGTGAGAGGAAGGAGGAGACAGTAGTACGGTATGGCAGGAGTGTAGGTGAGAGGAAGGAGGAGACAGAAGTACGGTATGGCAGGAGTGTACGGTAGGTGAGAGGAAGGAGGAGACAGAAGTACGGTATGGCAGGAGTGTACGGTAGGTGAGAGGAAGGAGGAGACAGTAGTACGGTATGGCAGGAGTGTAGGTGAGAGGAAGGAGGAGACAGAAGTACGGTATGGCAGGAGTGTACGGTAGGTGAGAGGAAGGAGGAGACAGTAGTACGGTATGGCAGGAGTGTAGGTGAGAGGAAGGAGGAGACAGTAGTACGGTATGGCAGGAGTGTAGGTGAGAGGAAGGAGGAGACAGAAGTACGGTATGGCAGGAGTGTACGGTAGGTGAGAGGAAGGAGGAGACAGAAGTACGGTATGACAGGAGTGTACGGTAGGTGAGAGGAAGGAGGAGACAGTAGTACGGTATGACAGGAGTGTACGGTAGGTGAGAGAAAGGAGGAGACAGAAGTACGGTATGACAGGAGTGTACGGTAGGTGAGAGGAAGGAGGAGACAGAAGTACGGTATGACAGGAGTGTACGGTAGGTGAGAGGAAGGAGGAGACAGTAGTACGGTATGACAGGAGTGTACGGTAGGTGAGAGAAAGGAGGAGACAGAAGTACGGTAGGTGCGAGGAAGGAGGAGACAGAAGTACGGTATGACAGGAGTGTACGGTAGGTGAGAGGAAGGAGGAGACAGAAGTACGGTATGGCAGGAGTGTACGGTAGGTGAGAGGAAGGAGGAGACAGAAGTACGGTATGGCAGGAGTGTACGGTAGGTGAGAGGAAGGAGGAGACAGAAGTACGGTATGGCAGGAGTGTACGGTAGGTGAGAGGAAGGAGGAGACAGAAGTACGGTATGGCAGGAGTGTACGGTAGGTGAGAGGAAGGAGGAGACAGACAGACGTACGGTAGGTGAGAGGAAGGAGGAGACAGAAGTACGGTATGGCAGGAGTGTACGGTAGGTGAGAGGAAGGAGGAGACAGACGTACGGTAGGTGAGAGGAAGGAGGAGACAGAAGTACGGTATGGCAGGAGTGTACGGTAGGTGAGAGGAAGGAGGAGACAGAAGTACGGTATGGCAGGAGTGTACGGTAGGTGAGAGGAAGGAGGAGACAGTAGTACGGTATGGCAGGAGTGTAGGTGAGAGGAAGGAGGAGACAGAAGTACGGTATGGCAGGAGTGTAGGTGAGAGGAAGGAGGAGACAGAAGTACGGTATGACAGGAGTGTACGGTAGGTGAGAGGAAGGAGGAGACAGAAGTACGGTATGGCAGGAGTGTAGGTGAGAGGAAGGAGGAGACAGAAGTACGGTATGGCAGGAGTGTAAGGTAGGTGAGAGGAAGGAGGAGACAGAAGTAAGGTATGGCAGGAGTGTAGGTGAGAGGAAGGAGGAGACAGAAGTACGGTATGGCAGGAGTGTACGGTAGGTGAGAGGAAGGAGGAGACAGAAGTACGGTATGGCAGGAGTGTACGGTAGGTGAGAGGAAGGAGGAGACAGAAGTACGGTATGGCAGGAGTGTAGGTGAGAGGAAGGAGGAGACAGAAGTACGGTATGGTAGGTGAGAGGAAGGAGGAGACAGAAGTACGGTATGGCAGGAGTGTATGGTAGGTGAGAGGAAGGAGGAGACAGAAGTACGGTATGGCAGGAGTGTAGGTGAGAGGAAGGAGGAGACAGAAGTACGGTATGGCAGGAGTGTACGGTAGGTGAGAGGAAGGAGGAGACAGAAGTACGGTATGGCAGGAGTGTACGGTAGGTGAGAGGAAGGAGGAGACAGAAGTACGGTATGGCAGGAGTGTAGGTGAGAGGAAGGAGGAGACAGAAGTACGGTATGGTAGGTGAGAGGAAGGAGGAGACAGAAGTACGGTATGGCAGGAGTGTACGGTAGGTGAGAGGAAGGAGGAGACAGAAGTACGGTATGGCAGGAGTGTACGGTAGGTGAGAGGAAGGAGGAGACAGAAGTACGGTATGGCAGGAGTGTACGGTAGGTGAGAGGAAGGAGGAGACAGAAGTACGGTATGGCAGGAGTGTACGGTAGGTGAGAGGAAGGAGGAGACATAAGTACGGTATGGCAGGAGTGTACGGTAGGTGAGAGGAAGGAGGAGACAGAAGTACGGTATGGCAGGAGTGTAGGTGAGAGGAAGGAGGAGACAGAAGTGAAAGGGTTGAGTTAGTATTCATAATGCAGGTTATATTGACACGCCCATGACACGCACAGTCGCGTTACATAAATATACTATACTTTAAACTGTCTTTATGGTGTAATGGTGAGAGCGGGTAAGTTCTGTATGTGGTATCCTGGGTTCGAATCCTGGGAGGATCGCATGCTTTCATTAACCCTCTCCGACATATGACGCGATTTTGAACCTATTAGGGATACTTTAAAGCCGGTGTTCCCATCAGGGGTATTTAGAAGCCTTTAGTTTAGTTACTTCAACATTTGAGTTAGCTGTGGGCAGAAAACTAATTTTGGAGAGGTACCGGTAATTATAAGAGTGAGATAACTATTTCTTATTGCTAATCTGGCAACCTCTGCGTCATATGTGCGTGAAAGGGTTAATTTCATTTGGGGGTGATTAGTGCTAAGAACGATGTTAAAAATAATATCAATAGGTTTAGGAACATTTCGTAGCGAGGTCGGTTCTCTGAGATATGTACCCCATACAATGTTATTTCTTTTTGTATATAAGCATTAGTGCAGTTGAGTCCAGCATATGATTAGATTGATAGGCTATCCAGTATTCGATTACATATTTACTGTGCTCATATGATGTACCTTTAATTGTCTTTGTGGTGAATTGGTAAGAGCGTGACACTTATACACCTCCTGCCCATCTATAATAACAAACCCATAACACTTATACACCTCCTGCCCATCTATAATAACACACCCATAACACTTATACACCTCCTGCCCATCTATAATAACACACCCATAACACTTATACACCTCCTGCCCATCTATAATAACAAACCCATAACACTTATACACCTCCTGCCCATCTATAATAACACACCCATAACACTTATACACCTCCTGCCCATCTATAATAACACACCCATAACACTTATACACCTCCTGCCCATCTATAATAACACACCCATAACACTTATACACGTCCTGCCCATCTATAATAACACACCCATAACACTTATACACGTCCTGCCCATCTATAATAACACACCCATAACACTTATACAACCCCCCCCCCCTCCCCTTCCACAATAACACACCAATAACACTTATACACCCCCCTCCCCTCCCCTTCCACAATAACACACCCATAACACTTATACACACCCCCCTCCCCTTCCACAATAACTTATACACCCCCCCCCCTTCCACAATAACACACCATAACACTTCTACATCCCCCCCTCCCCTTCCACAATAACACACCCATAACACTTATACACCCCCCTCCCCCTTCCCTTCCACAATAACACACCCATGACACTTATACTCCTCCCCCCCTCCCCTTCCACAATAACACACCCATAACACTTCTACACCCCCCCCCCTCCCCTTCCACAATAACACACCCATAACACTTATACACCACCTGCCCATCTATAATAACAAACCCATAACACTTATACAACCCCCCCCTCCCCTTCCACAATAACACACCCATAACACTTATACACCCCCCCCCTCCCCTTCCCCACTAACACCCCCCTTACACTTATACACCCCCCCCCTCCCTTTCCACAATAACACATCCATAACACTTATACACCCCTCCTCCCCTTCCACAATAACACACCCATAACACTTATACACCCCCTCCCCTTCCACAATAACACACCCATAACACTTATACACCCCCCCCTCCCTTTCCACAATAACACACCCATAACACTTATACACCCCTCCTCCCCTTCCACAATAACACACCCATAACACTTATACACCCCTCCTCCCCTTCCACAATAACACACCCATAACACTTATACACCCCCTCCCCTTCCACAATAACACACCCATAACACTTATACACCCGCTCCCCTTCCACAATAACACACCCATAACACTTATACACCTCCCCCCCCCCCCCTCCCCTTCCACAATAACACACCCATGACATTTGTACACCCCCTCCCCTCCCCTTCCACAATAACACACCCATGACACTTGTACACCCCCCCTCCCCTTCCACAATAACACACCCATGACACTTGTACACCCCCTCCCCCTCCACAATAACACACCCATGACACTTGTACACCCCCTCCCCTTCCACAATAACACACCCATGACACTTGTACACCCCCCCCCCCCTCCCCTTCCACAATAACACACCCATGACACTTGTACACCCCCCCCCCTCCCCTTCCACAATAACACACCCATGACACTTGTACACCCCCCCCCTCCCCTTCCACAATAACACACCCATGACACTTGTACACCCCGTCCCCTTCCTCAAAAACACACCCATGTCACTTATACACCTCCCCTCCCCTTCCACAATAACACACCCATGACATTTGTACACCCCCTCCCCTCCCCTTCCACAATAACACACCCATGACACTTGTACACCCCCCCCCCTCCCCTTCCACAATAACACACCCATGACACTTGTACACCCCCTCCCCTTCCACAATAACACACCCATGACACTTGTACACCCCCCTCCCCTTCCACAATAACACACCCATGACACTTGTACACCCCCTCCCCGTCCACAATAACACACCCATAACTCTTGTACACCCCCCTCCCCTTCCACAATAACACACCATGACACTTGTACACCCCCTCCCCTTCCACAATAACACACCCATGACACTTGTACACCCCCCTCCCCTTCCACAATAACACACCCATGACACTTGTACACCCCCTCCCCTTCCACAATAACACACCCATAACACTTGTACACCCCCCCTCCCGTTCCACAATAACACACCCATGACACTTGTACACCCCCTCCCCTTCCACAATAACACACCCATGACACTTGTACACCCCCTCCCCTTCCTCTCACATACTCTCCACCCCTCGCTTCTTCTTTCACCTCTTAAGGGGGGTCACCGTTTGTTGTTGTTCTCCTCTTCTCTTTTCCCCTGGTTTGTATCCATTTGGCCCCATTCAGCCAACTGTTTTAAGACGTTTATCCCCATCCAGGTGTCGATTTCTTCCTGGCGATCGATAGCGAGCCAGCATTGTATGGCGAAATCCGGCTTCGCCGGAGAAATTTTTCTATCGAAAAAATTACAAATTTAGCTTGCTGTGAAAAAAATATATATACAGTATATACCGGTATATATATATATGCTGGGTCGCTACAGCTCGCCAGGAAAATATTGACACCTGGATGGGGATAAACGTTTTAAAACAGTAGACTGAATGGGGCCAAATGGATAAAAGCCTAAGAGAGAGGGAGAGAAAGAGAAAAAAAAAGCGAGATGGGCTCCCTTAAGGAAGCAGGGAGTAAAGGGAGGAATGAGTCAGGATGTATGCAGTTTTTTTGGACACACCCATGGCACGCACACTACTCCTCTCCTTTCTCTCTCATTCCTCCTATAGTCTATCCAATACAAGTAGGCGTGAAATCATGACCGCTCTCCTCTGTAACTCATAAAGGACTAGAGCAAATTGACTGTAAATGTCCACACCCTATTCCTTGACTGACTCTTCCCAATTTGTAGAAATATTAGCTCGATTACTTAAGTCGTTTTTTAGGTACAGAGGTTTGAGGTAATGATTCCTCGCCTACTTACAGCGAATAGACTATAGTATCTTATATCCTCCTTCTCCTCTCTTCTCTTATACAGGTGAGAGGAAAGGAAGACAATAGAGAAGAAAGGAGTTATTAATTAGGCCTATAGTCTATTCGCTATAAGTAGGCGAGAAATCGTGACCTCTAACCTCTGTAACTCAAAAACGACTAGAGTAATCGAGCTAATATTTCTACCAATTGGGAAGAGTCGGTCAAGGAATAGATGTGGAAAATTACAGTCAATTTGCTCCAGCCCATTTTGAGTTACAGAGGACAGAGGTCATGATTTATCGCCTACTTACAGCGAATAGACTATATACTGTAGTTAGTTAGTTATACCGGTACCTTATTCCAAGTAAGTACTGGTAGTCCAAAGCGCTTGAACATTAACCTCTATAACTCACAAACGACTACAGTAATCAAGCTAACATTTCTAATAGTTGGGAAGGATCAGCCAGGGAATAGGTGTGGGATAGTACAGTCCATTTGCTCTAGCCTTTTTTTAGTTAGAGAGGTTAGGGTTCACGATTTCTGGACTACCCGGTACCTACTTGGAACAGGGTATAGTATGTTTGTATGTATGTAGGCCTATGTACTATGTATGTATGTATGTATGTACTATGTATGTATGTACAGTACCGATATGTATGTATGTATTCAGGTCATATACACACACTCATGACACGTACAGTATACACCTCCTCCCCTTCCTCTATTCTTCCCTCCTATCTCTTAGAATCTCTTCCTTCTCTCTTCCCTTTATTACAGCCTAGAGGAAAGAGAATGATGGAGTGAAGCTATGAGTTAAGGGGAGATTTCCACTTAAGGGATATTTTCCTTGACCCCTTTCTCTCTCATGTTTAGCCCCATTGATTTTGAGATTTTAAGACGTTCACCCCATTAGTTTGGCGATGTTAAGAACTTTCGCCCCATTTATGTCAATTGTAAGACCTTTCGTGCCATTTAGGTGTCTATTTTTTCCTGGCGAGCGATAACGAACCTGTAATTTAAGAGGAAACGGCCTTTGGCCGGGAAATGTTTTGTACCGAAAAAATTTACACATTTATTTTAAAAGGGGGTCTAGGCCTAGGGGGTGTAATTTTAATCTTGATGGAGGTCTAGGGAACACACTAAAAACCTCTCCTTAAGTTAGTATGTAAGCAGGCTATTTAGACACACCCATGAATATTCACCTCTTCCCCTTCCTCTCACATTCTCTTCCCTCCTATATATCACTGTATATCTTCTCTCTCCATATACCTTTATACAGGTAAGAGGAAAGAGAAGGTAGGAGTGAGTTATACCCTATTCCAAGTAAGTAGGCCAAAACTCTTGAACATTAGCCTCTATAACTCACAAACGACTAGAGTAATCCAGCTGGAATTTCTACCATTTAGGAAGGGTCAGTCAGGGAATAAATGTGGAAATTTACAGCCTATTTGTTCTTGCCCTTTTTGAGTTAGAGGTTAGGGTTCACGATTTTTGGCCTACTTACTTGGAACTTGGTATAGCTATAGTCTATTCGCTGTAAGTAGGCGAGAAATCATGTCTTCTATTCCTCTGTAACTCTAAAAGGACTAGAGCAAATTGGCTTTAAATTGTCACATATATTCCTTGAGTGACTCTTCCCAAATGGTAGAAATATCAGCTCGATTACTCTAGTCGTTTTTGAGTTACAGAGGTTAGAGGTCATGATTTCTCGCCTACTTACAGCAAGTTACAGCGAATAGACTATAGTATGCATGTTATATTGACACACCCATGACACGCACAATCCTTTTCCTTCTTCCTATTCTATTTTCCCTCTTATGACTTTATCTCCTCTCTTCTCTTGTACAGGTGAGAGGAAAGAGAAGACAGGGGGTGAAGGGAAGAGTGAGTTAGTTAGTATGCTGGTTATATTGACACATCCATGACACGTACAATCTTTATCCCCTTCCATGCTCTCTCTCTCCACTCTCTCACTCAATCAATCTTTCCTTCATCCTATGATTTAAACTGCTTTAAACTTCGTGTGTCCAGGCATTTTGACCCCAACGTCCCTTGAATTAGGCTTTGGAAGAGATACTCGTTACAGGCAACCTACCTTTTTGTCTCCTAAAACATACATAGGAAAACAAAATATCTTCTACCCTCCTATTTAATATCTTATCTCTTCCTCCTCCTATTACGCAGGTGAGAGGAGAGGAAGTATGCAGTAAGGGAAAGAGTTAGTTAGTATGAAGGTTATATTGTCACTTATACGCTACTACTCCCCCCTTCCTTCCCTCCTATTATTTATCTATTCCTCCTCTATTATCCTATCTCCATATACGGTACACTATTTCTCATCTCATTTCTTCTTCTTGTCTTCTTTTCTCCTATTATTCTACCTTCGTATACACTACTCATCTCATTTGAGTCATTTCTTCTGCTCTTCTTTCCTCCTATTAGTCTATCTTCGTACGCACTATTCATATCCTTATTTATTATTATTCTCTTCTTTCTTCCTATTATTCTATCTTCGTATACAGTAAACCTCCTCCTCTCCCACACTCTTCTATTACTTTAGCTCTGCACACATTCCTCTTCCTCCTCCTCACTCATGCTCTTCTCCATTCCTGGGATTTTCTCTCCCTCCACACTCCTCCTCTTTTTCCTCTTCCACCATTTCCTTCTCATTTATCCTCGTATTAGTTTACCTCTATAGCTGTTTCTTCTTCTTCTTCTTCTTCTTTGTGAGGGAGAAGGAGGTCCAAAATCAGCCACCATCTCCCCTTATTAAACAAGAGGATGGGGGTTCATGATTGTTTCCCTAACTATAGTGAATAGACTATGATATTCCTTATGTGTGTCTTTAGTTGTATTATCTATTCATGTACGCCTTGTACGGGTAGCCTCCATACTTTAAACGGACCTCTTACTTACCAGGTAAATGTTTTCTTGATAAGCACTTGAGAATTCCTGGCAATAAGGAAGTTCAACCAATGTCCACCTGTATGTTGGCAGAAATGTATGTATGCATGTATGTATAAACTTAGCACATACCCCAACAAATATAATAAAATATATACTGTAATATATTGGTTTACGATGGGGTGTATATTATGTTGTTGATTTTTAAGTACCGTATATACTTATGTGTATTTTGAAAGCGTATTTTAGTTTGTATTATTATTTGTAATTTAATATGTATCGATGTCTACAGCTTCATATCCCTTATAGTAGTCGAGGGCCAGATAACACAATCACAGGTATCAATGCCAATCGAAGGGAGGTCATAAGTTTAGCATAGTTTTCAATATATGGCAATTAAGTAATACGGGGTACTCAATGATCAAGGTAATCATATCGAAATAACATATCCACAACAATATGATAACTGTATTGTAGAAGATAATGGTAGCTAGAACCCCTCTTTAAACCCCTTCAGCACAATGACGCCTATTTACCCTTTGATTCAGGCTTTACAACTAGACGATTTTATGCAGTGTAAGAAGGACCTACAGTATGTTATTAAGAGGGTTTGTTGAGATCGTATTTACCCCTTTGAATTCCAGAGGTAGATTATATGCTAAAGATAATCGTCTATTGGTAACCAGGATATGATGCAAATTATGCCATCGTGCTCAAGGGGTTAATGAGATTGATTTTAGTCAAATCTCTCCTGTTATATCCTCCTTCCCTTCGAATATCAAACTTCACCTCCTCCTCAGTGTATGTATTCCCTCCCTCCCACATCCCTCCTTCCCTCCCTCCTGCAGCCATCCTCCCTTCCCACACTGCTCCCTCCCTTCCTCACCCACACTTCCCTCCCACACCCATCCTTCCCCCCCCCACACTGCTCCTTCCCCTCCACACCCTTTGACCCGTGCATCCTTTCCTATTCTGTCTAGCCTAATCCCATCCTGTTTTCCTTTGTTCTAGTGTGCGTTGATGATTATACAAACATAAATAAATATATTTATAAATGAATAAATATAATACAGTATAAATAATATGATAAATATGACATTCTTGCACTTCTAAGATTATTTCCAACATTGACTTTTTCATGTGTTGTATATTAGGCTAAAGGCGTGTACGGTAACTAAACATACATTATCATCTATCTCCGACGATTTATAGCATTCTTGGACTATAATACTCTTTGTTATTTGTGAGGGATACGTTTGGAAGCAGTATTATATTTTATCATATTTTTGTTTGGCTCTCCTGAAGGTCGTACCGGTATATTATATGGCTTCCCTTCCTGCTGTTTACTTATTAACTATTGTCTTACCTTTTTATTGCTATCGTGATAGCTTCTATATCTCGTTAATTAATGGGAGATTTTTGTTTTATTAGTTATATATTTGGTTTGTTTAGTTTGCTCCCCCTAGACCCCAATCAAGTGGTTTACCCCCAAGATAAATTATACATTTTTCGGTAGAACAAATGTCTCGACAGTTCATTTTTAATCGCAGGCTCGTTATCGCTTGCCAGGAATAGTTCGACACCTTAATGGCATGACAAGTCTTAAAATTGACAAAGAAATTGAGCGAAAGGTCTTAAAATCGCCAAACTAATGAGGCTAACGTCTTAAACATTCAAAACTAATTGGGCTAAACGTGAGGGTGAAGGGTGTCCAGAAAAAAAAAATCAGCTATATGTTCTACCTGCGTGTGTATAATTTATTTATATAACCTTTGTCATGTTCTTAACTCTTTCAGTATTAAGACGCTGTTTTTCATTATATTATGGCTACCGTTAGACGATTTTGTGAAGTTTACGAAGGCTTCATGTTTTGCAGGTGGTTTATTGAGATGCTATTTACCCCTTTGAGTCGTACGGATCGAGTACCGTATAAGCTAAATTATATCACCTAATGGTAACCAAGAAATCGAGAACATTTGAGTCGAAGATAGATTATAAGTTTAAGAAAATCTAATGGTAACCAGAAAAAGAAGGAATTTACGTCATCATGCTGAGAGGTCTTATGATGTCTTCTTTCTTTCTAACCTGCACACAAAAGATACTTCAATAAATTACTACTACTTTACACGATTTAATTACCGGTACTAATGATTGTAATAAGAGTAGTGTGTGTGTGTGTGTGTCAACTGTTTTCATTTTTAAGTGCCTGGCAACAGTAATTGTAAGGGCGGTGGCTCTCTCTCTCTCTCTCATACTTTATTTGTCGCACACACACACACACACCCACAGTCTCTCTCTCTCTCTCACACACACACACACACACACACACACACACACACACACACACACACACACACACACACACACACACACACACACACACACACACACACACACACACACACACACACACACACACACACACACACACACACACACACACACACACACACACACACAAGTTACCGTATGAGTGGTCCAACCAGTTTTGTACCCTCCCCCAAGACTAGTTTATAGCGAGAGCAAAGCTACACGATGGTCACCACTTAATATTACCAACCATCAGGCTTTAGTATAGGGATTATTACCTGTTCTGAATTTTATATTACGGTGTGTAGTTTTTATGTTACGTTATTATTTGTGTTGTGGTTTAAATTATTATATGATTGTTATTAGTAGTAGTGGTAGCTAGTGTTGTTGTTATCAGTGTTATTATTATTTATAGTAGTAGTTTTGGTATTAACATTATTATTATTAGTAATATTACATTATTAGTATTAGTACCCCCGGGGGGATGCACAGGCTGAGTGGTGTAGTAGACACAAACAAAGTAGTAGTAGTAGTACCGTAGTAGTATATAACAATGTGTTTACTAATCATAATTAATCCCTCTCTAACAGGTGTATGCTTGGAGATCCAGCGTGTGGAGTTGGAGGGTGGGGGTGGAGAGTACCTGGAGGTGGGTTCCAGTCCTCGCTATGTCCTCAGGTGTGTCTACTCCGTCGCCTACGATGAACAGGTCACTCAAGTCAGGTGGCTCAAGTTTGGTCAGCCTGTGTACACCTGGCTCATCAATAGCAATCCAACAGGTAATTAGTGTTAATGGGGTAGGTTTTATTGTTTGGTATATTTATTTATTTATTTATTTAAGTTGTATTTGCTGATCCTCCCTATCTTCACCTCCCCCAAACCCCATCCTCACCTCCCACACCCCATCCTCACCTACCACACCCCATCCTCACCTACCACACCCCATCCTCACCTCCCAAACCCCATCCTCACCTACCACACTCCATCCTCACCTACCACACCCCAGCCTCACCTACCACACCCCAGCCTCACCTACCACAATCCATTCTCAACTCCCACACCCCATCCTCACCTACCACAACCCATTCTCACCTCCCACACACCATCCTCACCTACCACACACCATCCTCACCTACCACACACCATCCTCACCTCCCACACACCATCCTCACTTACCACACACCATCCTCACCTCCCACAACCCATCCTCACCTACCACACCCCATCCTCACCTACCCACACCCCATCCTCCTCACCTACCACACTCCATCCTCACCTCCCACACCCCATCCTCACCTCCCACACCCCATCCTCACCTCCCACACACCATCCTCACCTACCACACCCCAGCCTCCCGAGGCTGCCGACCCTCCACGGCCGAAGACAAAATCAACGACCAGTGGAGGAAAACCGGATGCCGGCCGCGGGGAGCAGTTTCGGGAGCCAAACCGTCACAACCATCCCCTGCCCCCTCCCTGGGGGCACGGATCCTTGGAGTGGCTTCGGTCGCGCCGGGAATTTCCACACCTCTCACACCACACAAACACATCACACAGTTTTTCCTACACCCAGAAATGACTCTCCGGCTGTCATTTCTCGAAGACTTCTTCTAGCCGGAGACATTGAGAGCAACCCAGGACCCACGTACATATACAGTACATATACATTTTTTTTTTTTTTTTTTTTTTTTTTTTTTTTATATATATTCCAACTTACTTCCTCTCGGGCATAGGCTGAGAGCCTTAACATTCACCGCTTTACAATGAACAGTGAAGCCTGTGAGGTCTTGTTCCAGTCTAGGGAGTGAGACATGTGAAGCACGTAGAGTACAACGAGCACCTGCCATCTTGCCTTCACATGAGGCACAGTGCTCACTCATGGCCCGAAACGACCCCATCTCTGAAGCCACCTCGTTCCCGTGCTTCACTGTCTCACCCCCTACATTCGGACTCTCACACTT
This sequence comes from Paralithodes platypus, assembly GCA_032716605.1. Lineage (NCBI taxonomy): Eukaryota > Metazoa > Arthropoda > Malacostraca > Decapoda > Lithodidae > Paralithodes > Paralithodes platypus. Next base: position 52,455,290 of record CM064519.1, on the reverse strand, counting down.
ACACACACACAACGCCACCTGTTGAGCAGATAACTCACCAGGCATTGCACCCCTATAGCATATTTTGAATATGGGAATATTCATACAGTGCTATTTAATCAGGGAACAATGAGGGTATTTTATTGACGTTTCGGTGGGCTTCTGGTAATGCACTGATACCAGGTACAGCACAAATTCCATCCCAATAATATCTTCCCATTGATACATCGGGATTTGAACCCGGGACCTTTGGATTACCAGGCCAGTGGCAAGACCACTCCACCACACCTCCCCTATGTCCAACTTGCTCAAAACCCATCACTTCGAGTCGCCATACTAAGGGTTCAGTTCTCTGCAATTCATGCGGGAACTGGACCCACTGCACCTGCACAACACTTGCCTCCAAGAAACACTACACAAACACCTGGACCTGTTCCTCGTGCCCCTCCCTCTCCCAGTCAAATCCCTCACCTAAAACCCGTCCACCTCTCCTCCCCAACCCACCTAACCTTCCCATATCATCCACTCTCCCCTCTAAAACCCGTCCACCTCTCCTCCCTAACCCACCTAACCTTCCCATACCATCCACATCCTCAACTCAACACACCACACCCCATCCTAATCCATTCCAACCCCCATCTCCTGCTCCCCAATCCCCCCCCCCCCCACCCCCCTCCCCACCTCCCCTCCCCCACCCCATCCTCGTGCAGCAGCACCCAACATACATCGTGCACATAACATTAACATTCTTCAACTGAACATAGATGACATCAACACAAAGAAACATGAACTCTCACACTTCATCAAACAACACAACATACACATTGCCATCTTACAAGAAACAAAACTCCGCACAACACAAAAAACACCCACATTTCATAATTTCATCACCATCGGTCAAGACCGGGCTGTCGGCGGGGGCGGTGGACTCATCACCCTGGTACACAAAGAAATATCATACATAGTAACCAGTGTACAAACCAAATCCCTCCTCCCCCCAAATGATAACACAACAGAAATACAGTCAATTAAAATACGCACTGGCAACAACTCCAACATAACCATCATAAACACATACATCCCTCCCCAAACATCCCCTACAGTACCAAATGAATACAGACCACACTTACAACACATCACAAACACCCCACACACCCCACACACAGCCCGTAGCCTAGTAGGTAGAGCTCTCGTCTCACACACGAGGGGTCGGGGGTTCAATCCCCCGTGGACAAATTGGGCTTGTCTCCTTTCATGTGTTGCCTCAGTTCACCTAGCTGTAAATAGGTACCTGGAATAAGTGGACGACGTTGTGACGTCCCATCTGGGGTTGGCAAAAATGGTACAAGGTGAGATGGGTATCATATGGTTCACCTAAGCTGATGGCTACCTAAGCCTTCGGGCGAGACGGTACCGACTATAGTGAGAATGGTACCATACAGATCCACCCTAAGCCTTCGTTTCCGATGTCGCCAATTGCTAAAATACAGACTACACACACATCCACAGCCATTCCAACAGTACATAAAACACTTAACATGCATTTCACGCAATACATTCCCAGTTAAGGAGGCACGATAATAATGAGCTTAGCTCGCATTGCGTGGATTCCCCTTGACGAACAAGTAACTGAGTAACACATCATCCTGGGTGGTGACTTCAACGCCAAGACGTCGGCCTGGTTTGTCGACAACCCCGACACAGACAGAGGGCTGGTACTACAAAACAAAACCGATAACCTCATCATCCTTAACGACATCCATCAACATACCCATTTTCCTCACCAAGCCCTCTATAACCCATCATCTCCAGACATCACCTTTTGCTCCCCAGAACTCGCCCCCACAACATCCTGGAGGGTGGTCAGAACCTTAGGTTCTGACCACCTCCCGATCATTATCACCACCAAAACCAGACTCACCCCAGCTAGCCACAAACACACATACACCAATTATAAAAGAGCTAACTGGGAAGCATTCACAAATGAGACAGAACAACACTTCACAACTCTAAACAGTACATCCATCACTAACATCAAAAATGCTGTACACATACTCAATAAAACTATCCAAAACGCTGACAAGAAACACATTCCAAGGTAACAGAAAAAGACAACCCCAACTTCACACCAGAAATTCAAAACCACATCAGACAACGCGACATACTGAAACACTCCAGCACCCCACACACAAGACATCACACAACAAATTCAAGCACTCAACACCCAAACTAACAACAAAATACAAGAACAACAAAACTAAATTGGAATAACTTCCTAACAAACACTTGATCACAAAACAAACCCCAAAAAACTCTACAAAACACTAAACAGCATCACACTTTCCAACAGCAACACAACACAATCACATGCTGCAATCACAACAACAGACTCTACTCCTTCATGTAAACAACAAGCAAATACTCTCATCAATCACTTCTCACATGTCAGCCACCTAAAACCTCACAAAGACGACCGACGTGTCATCCGACGTAAGAGACAATTCCCCACAGACCCTGACTATACACCCTTCACCAATCACCAGACAAAGCATATCATCAACAATCTCAAGCACTCACCCGCCTGTGGCCTAGACAACATAAGCAACATACACCTCAGACCACAAGGCATACAAGCACTCACTAACATATCAAACTACAGCTATTCACACAACACAATACCAGACATTTGGAAGCATGGTATCATCATCACATTCCCCAAACCCAACAAATACCCCACGCTACCCTCCTCGCACCGCCCCATCACACTCCTTTGCTCCCCCTCCAAAGTCATGGAACGCCTAGTATTACAACTAATTACACCTGACCTACCCCTAGCTCCAACACAACATGGCTTTAGGCCACTGCACTCCACAAACACTCTTCTCACAGACCTTACACAAAGAGCTTTCGATGGCATCAACTCAGCTAGACCACCACACAGATCACTATTAGCCACACTCGACATTAGTAAAGCCTTCGATGCCATCCCCCGCCAAAACCTAACAAACAAAATCTACAACACAAACATGCACAACAACACAAAAAGGTGGCTGGCCAACTTCCTAGCAGGCAGATGTGCACACGTATCTTTTGCCGGTCAGTCATCTAAAATCATAAACTTTCCAAACTGAGTCCCACAAGGATCCGTCCTATCGCCCGCACTCTTCAATCTGTACATGCACGATATAACTACACCCAATACGCCCCAAATAAACTTAGCCTCCTATGCAGATGACATAACACTCACATGCACACACCATGACCCAAAAAGAGCAACAGATCTTCAACCCTATCTCAACACACTACATGGCTGGTGCACTACAAACAGACTTAATCTAGCCCCAGCCAAATCCACCGCAACCCTGCTCACAAGTTGGACAGGAGAACACGAATACATCCCTCAACTCACCATAAACAACACACCCCTAACACATACACACACACCCAAAATCCTAGGAGTAACATATGATACTCATATGACATTCAAACAGCACACCACAAACATTAAAAAGAAACGGACACCCAGACTTAACGCCCTCAGGTCACTTGCTCACACAAAATTTGGACACAACAAAGAAACTACCACCACAGTATATAAACAATACATAAGATCAGTGATGGAATACACATACATACACATACATAACATTTTAAGACTGAGTGTTCCACACATAAGTGCAGTTTCAGTCTCTTGTCCTAATGGCGGCGTTCCAGGCAACCCTGTTAAGGGCTGCTTCACTTGTCAAGTTCTTGGATTTGAGATCGGCGCGTATAGTCCGATCCCAGGTCTTCCTCGGTCCACCCCTTGGTGCAGCTCCCTCCACAATCACAGACCTGCATTTTGTCACCCAATTTTGTTCATCCATTCTCTCCACATGTCCATACCATCCCAGTCTACTTGTACGCATCACCTCGCTAATACTCTTTATACCTAAACGTCTCCTCAGCTCAACATTTGTTATTCTATCCTGTAGCCTGGCCCCACACATCCATCTCACCATTCTCATCTCATTACGCTCCATTCTGTTGACATCCTCTACTTTAACGGCCCATGTTTCTGAGGCATACGTCATTGCACTTCTAACACATGAGGCATACACCTTTCCCTTCAGGGGGAGAGGCATTCTTTTCATGGTCAGGATTGGCATCAATTCTCTGAACTTCCCCCAGCCACACCTAATTCTAGCAACAGTGGCAGCCTCGGCCCCACCACCGGCAGAGATGGTATCTCCTAGGTAACAAAACTTGTTCACCAGCTCCAAAGACTCATTTCCAAAATTCACAGCCACAGGATCATCACTTAACACAAGCTCGCCTTTGCACACTACGCACTCAAATTTCTCTATTTCTGACTTATCCTTCGGCAGGGGCCCCTTTATTCTACTACAGCGCTTACTCCCATGGTGTACCCAACATCGACAGATGCTACATTGAATTGAGTTAACGCCCACTCCCTTTCCACACACTGCACATGGGTATGCACCGCTCTTTTCCACATTGCCTCGTCTCAAACTACAATGCATAACCTTGGTTTTGTTAATATTGACTCTTAAACCCTTGCTCGCCATGCCCTCTCTCCACTTTCTGAATTTGGCCTCAGCATCCTGCATACTGTCAGCTATTAGGACTAAATCGTCTGCATAAAACAGTTCCAACGGGAGTCCGCCTCTAAAAACTCTAGACAGCGCCTCCAAGACCATAATAAAGAGGAGGGGGCTTAACACTGAACCCTGATGGACTCCAACACGGACTGCGAATTCATCACTCCGTACACCTTTCACCCTCACCGAACTTCGCGAATCCTCATACATCTTCATTATCACACGCACCAGCCACTCTTCCACACCAAGTTTCCTCATAGCCCACTGTACAACATCTCTAGGTACCCTATCAAAGGCCTTCTCCAGGTCCACAAACACAAAGTAAAGATCCCTGCCTTTTAGTAGGTATCTTTCCTGTATCTGCCTGACTATGAAGATAGCATCGGTTGTACCACGTCCTGGCATAAAACCAAACTGCATATCATCAATAGAGATGCTTTGCCTGATCAAACCCTCAAGGACTCTCTCACAGACCTTCATGATTTGGTCAAGCATTTTCAGGCCCCTATAATTTCCTCTATCTAGCGCATCCCCTTTTCCTTTGTATATATTTACTATTACACTTTTGAGCCAATCCTCTGGGATTTTCTCATCTTTAATAATGGTGTTTATCAACTCAGTGACTAAGTTTACACCAATCTCCCCTGAGGCTTTTATCATCTCAGCGACAATGTCGGAGCAACCTGGAGCTTTACCGTCCTTCATTTTATTGATTGCGTCGCTCACTACAGCTGGTGCTATCAAAGGAGGGGGCCCAGATATTGGTTTTTCGATACTAAGCTGTTCCTTATCCCATTCAAACTCTACATTTAGCAATCGTTCATAGTGTACCTTCCATGCTTCTCTGATTTCATTTTCTGCATACACAATCTTCCCATTATCATCTCTAACACACTGTTCACCTATAATATCCCTACTGTCATGTTTAACTCGCCTAGCTAGGTTGAAGATCCCATTGGGATTGTCAGTGTTACACACTTGTTCGAGGACCAGGTCCTTAATGCGATTTTTAGCATTGTAAATAACTCTTTTGGCAGTTCGTTTAGCTGCCTGGTATTCCTCCCTGCTGCCTCCTTTCTTCCATGCTTTGAAGCATCTCCTTTTCTCTTTCACAGCATGTTCTACCTCATCGTTCCACCACCAAGAGGTCTTATTCCTGGGGTGACCCTTTGTTTTCCCACAGACTTTGTCAGTGGCAGCGATAAGGCTATGCTTAAGAAAGTCCAGCCTGGGCTTCTAACCTAGCTGAAACACATCATAAGACCTTACAGACTATTCAAAACAAAGCCCTGAAGATCATTACAGGCTGCACAGCTACTGCACCCACAGATCACCTACATCAAGAAACCAAAATCCTCAAAGTCAAAGACCATCTGGACATGAGAGGCACTCAATTCCTGGCAGCAGCCTCCACGAACCAAGACCACCCACTAAACTACATGGCAACACACCCACAGACACCAAGAAATATAAAAACAACACCCAGCACACGGTATCACACACAGTTATTGTCCTCTCTCCCTCCCTGCCCACCCCGAACCAACTTCCAGAAGCACATCCATACTCGTATCTCTCACCGATCCATCCACTCACTCACAGACAACACACAGCTGCATGCACGACCTCCCGAAATCCATCCTTCCGAATCCTCCCTTCCTTGCGAGGACAGAGTCCACCTGGCCAGGCTGAGATGCGGACACCATCCAGCTCTCCTGAGTTATCAGAAGAGACTGGATGACTCCGTTGTCGACGCCTGCCCGGGATGTAACACAGCACCCCATACCATTAAACACATCATAGAAGACTGCATTTCACACAACCACTTACGCCAACAACACAATCTACACTCAATGAGAATTCTGTGGGAAAGCCCGATCGTGGCCATGGCCTTTCTCAGGGACTCGGGGCTGTTCGGCCAGGCAGCTTAGGGAACAACAACAACCACACACCATCCTCACCTCCCACACACCATCCTCACCTACCCACACCCCATCCTCACCTACCCACACCCCATCCTCACATACCAAAAAGATATAAACAAGCTAGAACGAGTTCAACGTAGAGTTACCAAAATGATACCTAGCCTAAAGAACAAACCATACGAAGAGCGTCTTAGAGAATTAAATCTATTTCCTTTAACCCAGCGCAGATTAAGAGGTGACTTAATTCAAGTGTTCAAAATCATCAAAGGCATCGACAATATGAATTGTAGTAAGTACTTCACTATCGACCAAGCTAATTACACGCGGGGAAACGGTTGCAAAATTATTGGTAAATCTTTTAACTCACACGAATCTAAGAATTTCTTCTTCAATCGAGTTGTCAACTTGTGGAATGGGCTTCCCCGAAACGTTATAGACTGCATCACCGTTGATTCATTTAAACTCCGCCTAGACAAATATCTCGCATCAAACCCGCGACTGACTGCGTTTGTAAATGAATAACTTTATTTTATCCCCCCCTCAGTTACTAACCCATCTGTCCCCTACTAACTTCCTAATCCTGCCACGGACATTAGTTCCAGGGCAGTAATTCGCTTTCCAATGTTCCCTTACCCACTCTAAACCACTGTTTGGACACTTGATCCTCAGTGTTTTGGAGGACAAGCAACCTAGAAGAGTCACTAGATCTGTTGTTGCTTGATTTCCTTTGTACTCCTTTGTACCACACTCCATCCTCACCTCCCACACCCCATCCTCACCTCCCACACCCCATCCTCACCTCCCACACCCCATCCTCACCTACCACACCCCATCCTCACCTCCCACACACCATCCTCCATCTTCACCTCCCACACACCATCCGCACCTACCACACTCCATCCTCACCTACCACACCCCATCCTCACCTACCACATCCCATCCTCACCTCCCACACACCATCCTCACCTTCCACACACCATCCTCCATCTTCACCTCCCACATTCCATCCTCACCTACCACACACCATCCTCACCTACCACACACCATCCTCACCTACCACACACCATCCTCACCTTCCACACACCCCATCCTCACCTACCACACCCCATCCTCACCTCCCACACACCATCCTCACCTTCCACACACCCCATCCTCACCTACCACACACCATCCTCACCTCCCACACACCATCCTCACCTCCCACACACCATCCGCACCTCCCACACACCCCATCCTCACCTACCACACACCCCATCCTCACCTACCACACACCATCCTCTCCTACCACACACCATCCTCGGTTCTCACACCCCATCCTCACCTCCCACACTCCATCCTCACCTATAAAACACCATCCTCACCTACCACACACCCCATCCTCACCTACAACACCACACTCCATCTTCACCTCCCACACCCCATCCTCACCTACCACACTCCATCCTCACCTACCACACTCCATCCTCACTTACCACACCACACCCCATCCTCACCTCCCACACTCCATCCTCACTTACCACACCACACCCCATCCTCACCTCCCACACTCCATCCTCACCTCCCACACCCCATCCTCACCTCCCACACACCATCCTTACCTACCACACCCCATCCTCACCTGCCACACCCCATCCTCACCTCCCACACCCCATCCTCACCTCCCATACCCCATCCTCACCTCCCATACCCCATCCTCACCTCCCATACCCCATCCTCACCTACCACACACCATCATCACCTCCCACACTCCATCCTCACCTACCACACACCATCCTCACCTACCACACTCCATCCTCACCTCCCACACTCCATCCTCACCTACCATACACCATCCTCACCTACCACACTCCATCCTCACCTCCCATACTCCATCCTCACCTACCACACACCATCCTCACCTACCACACCATCCTCACCTACATCTCCACTATCCACCACCACCTCCCACACTCCATCCTCACCTACCACACACCATCCTCACCTACCACACCCCATCCTCACCTACCACACACCATCATCACTTCCCACACACCATCCTCACCTACCACACTCCATCCTCACCTACCACACTCCATCCTCACCTACCACACTCCATCCTCACCTACCACACTCCATCCTCACCTACCACACACCATCCTCACCTACCACACACCATCCTCACCTCCCACACTCCATCCTCACCTACCACACACCATCCTCACCTACCACACTACATCCTCACCTCCCCACACCCCTTCCTCACCTGCCACAGCCCATCCTTACCTCCAATCTCTCTCCCACACCCTTCCCTCCCACACCCAATCCTTACCTCCCACACCTCCCGACACCCCATCTTCATCTCCAGCAACCCATCAGGATACTATAACGAGGTGTAGTGACGGGTGACTTGATCAGTAGATAATTTCAACCAGTGCCAACTCGACCAATACTCTATTTTTAAGCTTGAAGGGGGTCTAGGGGGCAGATTTATGCCAATATAGGCTTGAAATTTGCAAAACAATAACAGAAACCCTCAAATCAGCTAGTGTTAATCCGAATATAACTAACCGGATTATTATATTGCAGTGCATGGTGACCTCCTAGGCCTGGTGAACCTGTCCCCCTCTTCCTCCGACTCCCATGACCTGTACTTCACCAAGATCTCCTATGTCCTGGCTGGTAACTACTCTTGTGAAATCACCACCACCACCTCTACCTCATCGGTACCTTATACGCTACACGTTATTGGTGAGAGACATATTAGGCTTGTATTTAAGTCTTTGATGTTTTCGTATTGGTCAAAACCATACACCCATTTTGTATTAGACTTTGGCTATATCATGTATTTATGGTAAGATCAATGTTATTTGTGAGAAACATACTTGTGTCTTTTCTTATACTGGAGTTTTGTCATGCTATTGGTACTGGTAAGAAACATACACTTTAAGACAATAATCCTGGCCCAATATGAATCTTCGAACAGCAAAACGAACCTCAAAAAATTAAATATTATGTAAAGCATTCATAAGAAATTGAACAAGATATTTAAATATTCAACTCATAGATTTGTAAACAATGTCTTGTATTAATTGATTTTGATGTGATGATAAAAGAGATTAGAGTAAATCTATTCTCTCTCCAGATGCCTCCTCAGGACCGTACACCTGTCAGGTGCAAGTGCTTCGGAGCCTCATTAATGCCACAGACTCCGGCGGTGACAAAGATGCTTACCAGGTACTAATTTAGTCTTAATCAATCCTAGGAATGGTGTACAGGCTGTGACAGTATTGCCCATGTTAGATGATAATTCCACCCTACTTTAGGCAATAGTACAGTGGATAGCATCGTGGACTGTAGACCAAGAGGACCTCAGATCAAGTTAATGCCAAACATATATATATATATATTTTTTTTGAGGTGATCTGATCGGAACGTTCCTGCTGTTCTACAAACATCCTGGCTACACCGACACGTCAAGAAAACAGCCCCTATATCGTCACCAATTCATAGCATAGAAGAGCATACTCGAAGATGCTGTGAATGACCGTATAGCTGCTCTCTCCAAATCAAGTGACGTCAATATATACAGTAAGGTGTCGTAATCTAGTGTGGCAGAAAGAAAGCAACCAACACCTTGAAGCTCCACTGTGAACATCTAGTGCGACACATATGAAGCACCCAACATCTCGAAGCTGCAATCGATAATCTCGGGGCCTTGTAAGAGTTACAGGCTACTGAACAGCCTACAGTCCCGAGGTTGAGACATAGGGAAAAAAAAAATCTAGGAATTAAACAAAGGCTGTCTCGAGTCCCCCCCCCCCCCCCAAAAAAAAAGGGAGTATGTACCAGAGTATATAGATACGGTAGATAGATAGGAATGAAGATGTTACCCCAGACTCCCGGTTGGTAGGGTTAACCCGTACAGTACCAGTTCCGTCCTTTTCATTATATACTGGCTACTAACAGACGATTTTGTTCAGTTTAGGAAGGGTCCCCAGCAGTTAACAGGCTTCGAACTATCTCACTTAACTCTTTTTAGTACCACAAAATCTTCTAAATATAGCTAGATTAAAATAGAAAAGACGTCACCGGTAAGGTTAAAATTATTCAACCAATCTATATATGTATACATATATCTTTTGATTGAAATAGGTGTCTCAAGCTGAGCCATAGGCGAGTTGGATTGTGGTGGAGGGTCTTGGGTTGTTTGGTTCTATTATGCAGCTCAAAGTTGCTAGGTGATGACATGTGTATTCAGTGCCTTCTCAGGGTACATGCCTGGAATACTGCCATTTAGGATGTAAGACTGAAACCACACTCTCTGTTGATGAAACGTTCTTTAAACTTTTATGTACCTGTATGTTTAAATGTTCTGTGTGTCTTACAAAAGTCCCAATTTTTTCCCAGATTGATGGTGCCTCCGAAACTGGTGTAGAGTTTGAAGTCCCCGAGTGTACTTTGGTGTGGTCAATTTCTACCCCGGCAGTGTTCCCGCGGCCCAACATCACATGTGGCTACTACTCCTTCGACCACGATGATGTCGTTCACCGCCTCCCTGCAGGACTTACGCTGCACAAGTTTCCCAATGAGTCGTGGCAGGCAGACTTTGAAGCCACACATATTCAGGTTATACTGTGCATTACATTATTTATACCTGTACTTAATTTTCATATATACAGTATATCTATCTTTTTATTATTTAGTATTTTGTGTGTGTTCTTACTAAAATTAAAAATTTAAAAGAGAGAGCTAGCATATACTCATTGCCTTGGGTGGATTAAATTCAGATAGTGGCAGATATGGCTGACTGTGAGGCATGTGTTGGTCCTCATGGATCTGGTAGCATTCTTTTTTGTTAGTGCGCAAAATTTCTGTGTGAGTATCCTAGGTTCGAATCCTTGGAGTACCACATGTATTCATTAGTTTCATTGATTTCATTAATTAGGTTTATTTGTAAGTTAATTGGTGGGTTAATGATGATATGAATTGCAGGTAATCATATTTATCTATAAAGTGTGATTAACAGGACCTAATGTGTATTGATATGTGCACAGGTGAGTGATGTGCCGATGAATCACCGACTGGGCTGTACTGTGCGGATCCCCGGGACCTCCTTCAAGCAGGTGGTGCGAGCCGAGGACGACTTCCTTGTGGATAATCTCAGTAGGTCACACTCACAGATTTTATGTTGGTTTGTGATGTGCTTGTGTTGTGTGCAGTACGTTTGTGAATGTGTCTGTGTGTGTAGCCAAGCTTCTTACTTCTAGGATAGTGGGCCTTAATTACCAATAAGTATCATAGGAATACCAATTAGTTAGTTAGTTATGTAGAGCAGATTAACCAGACCACTGAGCTCCATACGGAACTCTCATAGGTCTGGCCCGAAGGATTGGATCAGATTACTGAAAGGAGCTTAAGGGGACCGACCAGTTAATTACCCTACTTCCAGGTCTTACTATATATTTAAATGAAATTTTTCACAGGTGTATATGACCATAAAACTAGATAAAAAAAAAAAAAAAAAAAAAACGCAAAAAACGGACGATAGGGGGGAAGGAAAATGACGGAGAATCGGATAAAAGGTCAGTGAATGATTTAGTACCAAAACAAACCGTACGCAGACGGGCAGTATCTGGGCAGTCAAAGATGTGGCGAACAGTTAGAGGGGAATGACAGGAGCAGGTAGGGGGCGGAGTGCGGGGAGTGGACATCAAATAACTGTGAGTCAGCCGGGAATGGCCTATCCTAAGTCTAGTCAGTAAAACTTCCTCACACCTGTGAGACCTGGAAGACGAGGGCCAAGGACGGACAGAAGGTTTGATTGCACGGAGTTTATTATTGCAGGGTAGAGCATCCCAATGAGATTGCCACGTGCAAAGAATAGAAGGCTTGAGTAAGGACAGCCAATCACCTAACGGACGGTGGGGCTGGCGAGGGATCATTAAAATAGCATTCTTAGCCGCAGCATCGGCGTCTTCATTGCCACGGACACCGATGTGAGCAGGAATCCAACATAACTGGACATGGAATCCACGTAGGCTCATCTCGTAGAGAGCGTGTTTTATGGCTAAAACTATTACGTGGGAGGACGAATAAGCACGGAGCGCTTCGAGGGCACTACGAGAGTCACTGTAAATTATAAAGGGATGTTGAGGGGTGTCACGTATAATGTCAATAAAGGATTGGATAGCTAAAAGTTCAGCAGTAAAGATAGAGGCTTGGGGCGGGAGAGAAAACTGAAGGAGCTTAGTAGAGGACACAGCAGCGAGGCCCACCCCAGAGTCAGTCTTAGACCCGTCAGTGATGATGGCAAAATGGGGGCCTTTACGACGTATGTGTTCGAGTGCGTGTTGGCAGTGATGGCTAGGGACAAAAGGATATCTCTTAGAGAGGAAGGAGAGGTGAGTGCAAACATTGGGGAGAGAGATAACCCATGGGGGGGAAGGGGAGACAACAGGCGGCGAAACAGCAATGTGAAAGTCAAGAGAGTTGAGGAGAATTGTAGCACGAATCGGAAAGGAGGGGGAAGATGGACACGGATTGGGAATGAAGATATCACTGAAAAGGGAATTAGTGGGAGAGTCACTATGTTTAATTTTTAATGCACGGCGCATAGTAACTAAATCGCGATGGAGGGAGAGCGGGGGCTCGCCACTCTCAGCTAAGACGGAGGTATTTGGGGAGGAACGGAAAGCTCCAGTACAGAGACGCATACCCTGCGTATGAACAGGGTCCAACATCTTCAAAACGGAAGCAGAGGCAGACCCATAAATGGGGCAGCCGTAGTCGAGGATGGAAGAACCACCGCCTTGTAGAGCATCAACATAGTGGTACGTCTGGCACCCCAAGTGGTATGGGATAGTTTTCTGAGGAGGTTGAGAGCACGAAGGCCTTTACCTTTAGTATACTGAACATGGTCTCTCCAGTTGAGATGTTGGTCAAAGATTACGCCTAAGAATTTAACACTGGGATAGAAAGAAATCTGAGAGGGTCCCATTCGAAGCGATATTGACTGGCCACGGAGCCAGCGTTTGTCTCGATAGAAGACTATTGCCTTAGTTTTCTCAGCCGAAAACTGAAAGCCAACTGAAGATGCCCAGGTGATCACCCGTTGGATGGAGATGTTGAGTATACGTTGAGCATGTCTGAGGGTACGGGCAGTGCAATAGATGGTAAAATCATCAACGTACAGGCTGCCATGGCCTTCCGGCAGCAATTGTTGAATGACTATTTATGGCTGCGGCAAAAAGTTTGCTGCTGAGAACGCTGCCCTGGGGAACACCATTGACGAGTGGAAAGACATTAGAAAGAATTCCCTCCACTCGAGTCTGGAATGTTCGATCAGAAAGAAAGTTGGAAATAAAAAAAGGTAGATGGCCACAGGCACCACTATCATGAAGTAGTTGAAGGATGGGACGCCGCCACGTGGTATCATATGCCTTCTGGATGTCAAAGAAAACGGCGACGGTGATGGACTTACTTTCAAAGCCACGCTTGATATGAGATTCTAATAACGTAAGCGAGTCCAGAGTAGATCGATCTTTCTGAGAGCCAAATTGGGTCGGAGTGAGAATAGTGTTTTGACGGAGGAACCAAGTAAGTCTAGTATTGACCAATTTCTCCATTAATTTACAAAGACAACTGGTGAGGGATATTGGTCTATAACTCGAGGGCAAGCTCGGGTCTTTTCCAGGTTTTGCAATTGAGACGACAATAGCATGTTTCCATGAGGTAGGAAATTGATGACAGATCCACACCTGATTATAAAATTGCAAGAGGTAGGATTTAGCAAGGGGGGCTAAGTTAGTGAGTAAGGCAAAACTTATGTTATCTTGGCCAGGAGCGGAGTTAGGACAATTGGATACTGCATTTTCAAATTCATCCATAGTAAAACATGCATTATAATCAAAGGTGTCTGGTATTTACCTAATTGCCTAATTGTATTTACCTAATTGTAGTTTACAGGAGTTGAGCTAAGCTCCTGTTGTCCCGTCTCTCAGTCTACTTTTTATCCAATTTTTTCTTGAAAATATGGATGTTCCTTGCCCCTACCACCTCCTCCTCAATACAATTAGGCAATTAGGTAAATACCAGACACCTTTGATTATAATGCATGTTTTACTATGGATGAATTTGCATCAGTTTTTACAACAGAAGACCTCAGTGATATCCCTACACCATCGCCGATTCAGATTGATAATTCAGATGTTTTAAGCAATATCACCGTTACAGAGAGAGAAGTATTGAATTGTTTAGATAAACTCAAGGTAAATAAAAATGCCTGGACCTGATACAATCTCGCCTAGAGTTCTAAAGGAAGCTAAGGATGAGCTCTCCAAACCACTGACATTACTATTCAATAAATCCTTGCAGTCTGGAACTATGCCTGATCAGTGGAAGCTAGCCAACGTAACACCGATATTCAAAAAAGGCAGTAAATCCCTACCCAGTAACTATCGTCCAATTAGCTTAACCTCAGTTGTATGTAAAATGCTAGAAACGGTCATACGAGACAGACTCGTAAATCACTTAGAGGAAAATAACATACTTAAAGATACTCAACACGGCTTTCGTAAAAAACGTTCCTGTTTAACAAACCTCTTAGACTTCTTCCACGATATCCTCAACCTCTACGATGAGAGTAAAGCTGTAGATATTATATACCTTGATTTTCAAAAGGCCTTTGACAAAGTTCCCCACAAACGTTTACTGCTAAAACTAAAAGCGCATGGAATACAAGAAATGGATAGAAAATTGGCTCAGCGACAGAAAGCAAAGAGTAGTCATAAACGGTAAGGCATCTAAATGGACCAATGTAAGTAGCGGGGTACCCCAGGGATCGGTACTAGGACCAATTCTCTTTCTAATTTACATCAACGACATAGATGAGGGTCTCACCTGCACAATCTCAAAATTTGCTGACGATACAAAAATTGCAAATAGCGTACTCTCAAAAGAACAAGTTGACGATATGCAACACAATCTAGATAAATTGTCATGTTGGGCCCAAATTTGGCAAATGAGTTTCAATGCGGATAAATGTAAAGTACTACATATCGGATACCTAAATGAGAAAGCAAACTATTCGATGAATGGCACTCAGCTTAAGAATGTAAACAGAGAAACCGATCTGGGAGTAACAATATCGAGTAACCTAAAACCGAGTCAACAATGTTCAGAAGTTGTTAAGAAGGCAAACAAAATAATTGGCTTTATAGGCAGGTCATTTGAGCATAAATCCAAAGACGTTATCCTAACCCTTTACAATTCCTTAGTCCGCCCTCTTCTGGAATACTGCGTTCAATCCTGGTGCCCTTATTACCAAAAGATATAAACAAGCTAGAACGAGTTCAATGTAGAGTTACCAAAATGATACCTAGCCTAAAGAACAAACCATACGAAGAGCGTCTTAGAGAATTAAATCTATTTCCTTTAACCCAGCGCAGATTAAGAGGGGACTTAATTCAAGTGTTCAAAATCATCAAAGGCATCGGCAATATGAACTGTAGTAAGTACTTCACTATCGACCAATCTAATTACACGCGGGGAAACGGTTGCAAAATTATTGGTAAATCTTTTAACTCACACAAATCTAAGAATTTCTTCTTCAATCGAGTTGTCAACTTGTGGAATGGGCTTCCCCGAAACGTTATAGACTGCATCACCGTTGATTCATTTAAACTCCGCCTAGACAAATATCTCGCATCAAACCCGCGACTGACTGCGTTTGTAAATGAATAACTTTATTTTATCCCCCCCTCAGTTACTAACCCATCTGTCCCCTACTAACTTCCTAATCCTGCCACGGACATTAGTTCCAGGGCAGTAATTCCCTTTCCAATGTTTCCTTACCCACTCTAAATCACTGTTTGGACACTTGATCCTCAGCGTTTTGGAGGACAAGCAACCTAGAAGGGTCACTAGATCTGTTGTTGCTTGATTTCCTTTGTACTCCTTTGTACTGTACTCCTTTGTACTCCTCCAGCCCATTCCATTTGTCAATACATCTATAGGGGAAGCTAAACTTCCTGATATCGTTCTTGCAGGTAGGTCTTTTTACTTTGTAGCTGTGACCTCTAGTTATTCCTGTATCCATCATTAACATATCCTCCCTATCCAGCCTCGCCAGCCCCCGGGTGCATTTGTACATCATTATCATGTCTCCCCTCTCTCTCCTCTCTTTTAAACTTGGTAGATTTAATTTGTCTAGCCTCCCTTCATATGGCAGTTCTCTGAGACTTGGAACCAATCTAGTAACTGCTCTCTGGATTCTTTCTAACTTGTGAATATGCTTCTTTAGATGCGGGGACCACACCACTGCTGCATACTCCAATCTTGGTCTAATCATACTCTTCATAATTTTCGCTACCATGGTCTCATCCAAGTAGTTCAGAGCAACTTTCATATTCCCGGCCATTGCATACATTCCGCTAAAGAGCTTGTTAATATGTTTCTCTGGCGACAAATTATCTTGTATAATCAACCCTAAATCCTTTTCTTTTTTCGGCCTTGCTAATTATATTATCTCCCATCCTGTACTCCCAATTTGGTCTATTCACACTTCTTCCCATATTTAACACATGGCATTTACTTATATTAAATTTAATTTTCCACTTGGTGCTCCATTCATATATTTTATCTAAATCCCCTTGCAGCTCCTCACAACTACTTTTATTTGTTATTTGTCTCATAATTTTTACGTCGTCTGCAAACATTGACATGTAGGAATTTATGCCTATCGGCAGGTCATTCACGTACATAAGGAACATGAGAGGTGCCAACACAGATTCCTGCGGCACACCACTCTCAACTTTCCGCCACGATGAGTAAGTTCCTCTAATGTTGGTCCTCATTTCCCTATCTGTTAGATAGCTCTCCATCCATTTCAGCAAACTCCCCCTGACACATCCTAGCGTCTCAAGCTTAGATAACAATCTCTTATGTGGTACCTTATCGAATGCTTTGGAAAGGTCTAAGTACACGCAGTCCACCCATCCGCCTCTTTCTTGGAGTACATCTATCACCCTACTGTAATAACATAGCAAACTGGTAACACAAGATGTCCCTTCTCTGAATCCAAATTGCTTTGGGGTTATTATCTTCTTTCTCTCCAACATTTTCATCCATCTCTTCCTAATTAGCTTTTCACAAATCTTGCATACAATACTAGTAAGTGAAACTGGTCTATAGTTTAGAGGGTCCTCAGGGTTTCCATTCTTGTATATCGGGATGATATTAGCTCTTTTCCATTCAACAGGAACCTGTCCTTTATCTAGGAAGCTTGAATTATGTCCCTCACTGGCTCCACTAATTGCTCTGCACACTCCTTTAAAACCCAGGCAGACACTTCATCCGGTCCCATAGCTTTCCTTACTTCAAGTCCTCTCATCGCAGATAACAGCTCATCTCTAGTTATTTCAATCTTACTAAGACCACTCTCCAGTACTCCCGCCTGTGGTTCGTCAAAACCTTCCTCTCTAGTAAAAACTGACCCCAATTTGTTATTCATTACCTCACACATGTCCGATACATTTTCATACGTCCTAGCATCAACTCTTAATTTAGTAATTTGTTTCTTTACCTTCAACTTACTGTTTATATATTTATAAAATAATCTAGGGTCACTTTCACATTTATTTACTATGTTCTTCTCATAGTTCATTTTAACTTGCCTAATTATGTTAACATATCTATTCCTCTCCTGTTTATATTTATTCCGATTACTCTCAGTGTTCCTTCTTCTTAATCTAGCCCAAGCTGCATCACGCCTACCCAAAGCTCTTTTGCATTTCAAATTAAACCAATCTTTCTGCTTAGTAAAATTTCCAGTTTTATATCTTGGGACAAACAGATTGGTTCCTACTCTATAAATTTCGAGGAATCTACTATATTTACCTTGTACGTCCTGTTCCTTAAAAAATAAGATCCCAATCTACTCCTTCTAAATATCTTCAAGGATACATAATCAGCTTTACTATAATTTAATCTGTCATTTATGTAGTTATTGTCTAATCTATCGGCATTACTTGAGGTCAACTTCCATTTTAGTAATAGGTGATCACTTTTACCTACAGGACATAGATAGTTTATATCACTAATTTCGTGAGGATCTTTTGTAAAAATCAGATCGAGTTTAGAAGGTTCGTTATTACCCCTCATTCTTGTATTTTCCTTCACATGTTGTGCAAGTACATTTTCCGTAACCAACTCCACTAGCCGACTTCCCCAAGATCTCTGATTTGGCCCTGCATCTCCCGATTCCCAATCAACCTCACTACAGTTGAAATCTCCTACCAAGATCAATCGATTCTTCCTTAAAAGCAATCTTCTCAACGACTGAATCATATCCTCTACCATCTCCTCAAACTCCAACTCCCTCCATGCTCTGGTCTTTGGTGGCATGTAAGCTACTGTTATGTCTAGCTTTTTTCCTTCTATATCATTGAGTTCAACTGCCATTATTTCTGCCTTGTCATTATTTAACTCCACGTACTTTGCTGTCATAGGGTTCTTAACTAATACTGCCACTCCACCTCCCCTTTTACCCTTCCTATCATATCTCCATATATTATATCCTTCACTAAACACTATGTTGCTGTCAAAGTCCTGGTTCAGCTTTGTCTCCGTCAAACAGACTATCTGTGGTTGATCTTTTCTTAATATATCATCTAACTCTACCTTTTTACTGTTTATTCCATCTATATTAGTGTAGTAGCACAGTATATTTGAATCCACCTCCTTGTTTCTCTTCCCTCTCTGCCTCCTACCAGGTTCACCTCCTCCTCCATCCCTTCCCTGACCCAGTTCCACCTCCCCTGCTAATTCTATTCTCCTCCCTCCCCCTCTCTCTCCCTCTGTTCCACCTCCACTACATCCTGATCATCTCTCTCCGGTCCCCTGCTCCCTGCATTATCTCTCGCTCCGTCTCCTTGCTTTGACTTCGTACTTGTCTCTCTGTCTCTTTCCCTATCACTCCTCTTACTTTCGGTTCTTGGTGGCTCCTGATGTACCACTTCCTTACTTGCCCTTCCCTTATTCTCCAAAAAAAAGTCTTCTTTTGCTCTTCAGACAACTTTCCATTCTCTTCATCAGCCTTAGCTTGGAGTTCCCTTAACTGTTCTCGTTCTTCTACACTTAGGTCCTTTTTTACCCTTATATGATTCAGCTCTGTCGAATTTAATTTCCAGCTCACATTCTACTGCTTCTGCTGTTGATCTAAACTTTAGTTCCACTCTTAGTGGTCTCATCTCGCCCTTATATTTTCCTAACTTTCTCACCTCCTCCAATTCTTTTACCCATCCATAACCCTCGTCTAAGTAATCCAGTATCCCCTTGACTTTCACAACATCCCTTTCCTTTCTTACCTTCATATCTGCCAGGTGCTCTTCCACATCTCCAAAGATTACTACACACTTACCTCTATCTATTGTCTCTCTCACTACCTTCTCTTTCTTCTTTAAAACTTGCACTACATTTTTTTCAAACTCTTTCTTTTCCTTTTCTCTCTCTTCCTTCTGCTCCTTCACAATTTCTTCAAGGGCTACCATCGTGGCACTCTCTACCCTTGTCCACTTATTTTTTACCTCACTAATTCCTTTTACTTCCTCACTCAGGTGGCCCTCATATTCCTTAAGCTGAGCCTTGAGTGCCACATTTTCCGCCTAACTCGTCTACTCTGGCCATCACTGCCTCTAGGCTGTCACTTACTGGCCTAGGCCTATCCACCCCGCTAGTAACGCCACACATATCGGACAAAACTTCTACTTTAGCCCCTAACTCCTTCCTCCAATTTTCCATCACTCCCCTCCATCTCACAAGACCCATCAATTGTTTTTTCATACTTGCCAACTGATCATCCTTGTCCTCGGTGATAAAGCCTTCAAATTCGTATTCCTCCTCATCCCCAGCTAGGCTTTCACGCCTTCCCGCCATCGCCCCACTATCCCATCTCACTC
Organism: Paralithodes platypus; assembly: GCA_032716605.1. NCBI lineage: Eukaryota > Metazoa > Arthropoda > Malacostraca > Decapoda > Lithodidae > Paralithodes > Paralithodes platypus. The sequence continues at coordinate 52,434,854 of CM064519.1, read as the reverse complement.
CAGGAACTGTTTTACTTAATCCATATTTTCAATAACTTGGAATATCCAATTAAATCTGAATTCTCATAAAAACACCTAATTACTAATGAAATGCACATATAAATTTCCGGGACAACACTTAGACACTCCTATCAACTTCACACAAGGTAACTCATTATCGGAGAGCAGCTGCGAGGTGTTGACAGCTCGGAGGCCTACTAGGTAGTAGGTGAAGAGAAATCGAGGGGGATCGACTCCATTTCAAGTTTATGGCGGCGGAAATTATCGTCTAACCTCTCATTACTGCTGACATGGGCAAGATGTTGACCCAAGAGGTTTGATATCTCAAGGGGATCGTGAACAATACGGCCACCGTGTACCAAAGCATGGCGCGGAGGGGCAATGTGAAGGCTGTTAATATTCCTGAATTTATACCAAACGCATGATATCGGGGTAGACGGGGAAATGGTGGAGACATAAGTTTTCCAGGATTCGGATCTACTACGGATGACTTCTCGACAGAATTTAGCTGATAGTCGATTGTAGTGAGGTTTGATGGCACATATATCCATCAATAACGAGATGGAATGGCATAGAAGATCATCTCGTAAAGGTAAGCGTGAACATAAAGAATTGTAACGTTTATTGAGACTATCGAGGCGGCGGCCTAATGCATGTTTACTTTTAGCAAGAGTGGATAATGTGCTGTCCCACCAGGGGACTCGACGACGTAGGGGGGAAGAAGTCGTCTGGGGTATAGACTTAGTAGCTGCATTAGTAAAAAAATGAACGAGGAATGAATGCGTTTCATCAGGATCCCTTAAGGGATTAAAAGGTGGGATTTGTCTGGTGTGGAGGACATATGCGTCCCAGTCAGCTTTGTGGAAGTTATAGCGAGGGAGCGAAGGACATGGACGGAATTGCAAGTAAGACAGGATGACAGGAAAGTGATCGCTTGAGAACGTATCAACACAGACCCGCCACTCGAACTTATCAACAATTGCTGTCGAGCACAGGGTGACATCAACAGAGGAATAAGTATGATGGGAAGCAGAAAAGTAAGTGTGTGAGTCGGCCTCATTAAGGCAGCAAAGGTCACGGTTCAGAAGTAAATGTTCAATCTGCGAACCGGCTGTATCAGGATTGGAGGATGTAGGGTCCCATATAGGGATATGTGCATTGAAGTCACCCAACAGTAAGATGGGAGAGGGTAGTGTAGAGAAAAACTGAGAAAGCAAGGAAAGGTCATAATTGTAAGCAGGTTGGTTATAGATATTGCAAATGGTAACAGAGTCACCATCGGGGATATGAAGAGTAAGGATAGAGTGCTGTAGGAAACTTGTACGAATGGGAAACCAGTCAAAAGTTACTCGATGATGGACATAAATTGCTGTGCCATATTCTCCATCAGGGGATAGAGAACAGCACGCAAGGTGGTACAGTCTGACCTGCCAATACGCGAGCTTTTAATACGCGATTCACCTTATACGCGAGGAGGGGGTCGAATCATACCCAAAACTTTCAAAACGCGTGATGTACCTTTAAAACGCGAATCCGGGGCCGATATAAGGGCAATTCCGGGGAGTTCAGCTAATACGCGAGGCCCCCCACCATTCCGCGCATCCATCTGCGCAGGGACGCCAGTTACGTAGGCACGCAGGGCATTGTGGGATACGCCAGTCTACCCTCAGTCCACGCTCGCGCAACAGCAGTCCGACTCGTGTGCAGTGATATAGTTTTTTGCCCCCATCATCATGCCCCCTCGCAAGAACAAACTTATCACCCACCAAATGAAGCTGGAGGTCATCAAAAGAAAAGGAAAAGGAGAAGGAAACTCAGCCATCGGTCGAGCAATGGGTTTAGCGGAATCGACAGTTAGAACAATCTGGGCTAACCGAGAAAAGATCAACACCATCGTGAAGTCCTATGGTGCTGCCATGATGGACCAACGTTGCAGGAGCAACAATCCAGCTATGGTGGTCATGGAGCGATACCTGGCAGCATTCCTAGCCCGCAAACACCGTGAGCAAGTCCCGGTGGATAAGGCCTATATCAAACAGCAGGCTAAACTCTTCTACACCACCGCAAGTGCTAGGACAAAGTCTGGCCAGAATTTTAATTTTAAGGCATCCAACGGTTGGCTCCATGGCTTCATGAAACGGAAGGACCTAAGGAACATCAAGGTGTCCGGAGAATGTGGGTCTGCAGATGTGGTGGCAGCCAACACATTTCCTGAGGTGTTGAAGACCATAATCGAGGATGGTGGCTACACAAAGGATCAGATTTATAATGTGGATGAAAGTGGCTTGCAATACAAGTGTATGCCAAAATCTACATATCTTGCCAAATCTGTGAAACAGGCTAGGGGCCGCAAGATAGACAAGTCAAGGTTCACTGTCATGTTTACTGTGAACCTTTCCGGCAGCCACAAGTTGCGGCCTGTAGTGGTGCACACAGCTGCCCACCCTAGATGTTACAAGAACCTGCGCGACATGAATGACACTGGAACTTATTGGTACAAGAGCGCTAATGGGTGGATGACTAGTGCCATTATGTCTGACTGGCTTGTCAAGCAATTTGTTCCTGACGCCCGCCTCAAATGCCAATAACTAGGCCTACCTTTCAAGGCCCTGTTATTGATGGACAACGCCCCTTGCCACCCACACTATTTAGAGACTCTACATCCCGACTTACAGATTGTTTTCATGCCACCAAAAACAACATCTCTCATACAGCCACTGGACCAAGAAGTCATATCGAATGTGAAGCTCTTTTACCAGACACGACTCTACAATTATCTACGCCAGAAGACAGAGAGCAATGAAGAGATTTTGGCTATGCAGCAGGAGTTCGCATCATCGTCTGATGAGGAGCAGGCACCCCAGGCAGAGGCACCCCAGGCAGCAGAGGCACTCCAGGCACCACAGGCAGAGGCACCCCAGGCACCACAGGCAGAGGCAGAGATGACCGTGACACACTTCTGGCGTGTTTTTACCATCAAATACGCAATCGACTTCCTTCTTCTAGCATGGGCTGATGATGCCACAATTAATCATGCCTGGCGAGCACTTACTCCTCATTTATGTGCTCCCAAGGCCAACAAAGTCCAGTCAGTCACCGAGGCAGAGGCAGTAGCGGCCCGCGCAGTGGCTGGTTTCGGGGCAGTGACAGCCGAGGAGATTTGTGAGGTTATTGAGGCAGGTGAACAACAGACTCAAGGTGACACAATTGAGCAGATTGATGCCGAAGATCAAGCACATCAAGCACGACAACCGAACAACGACGTTGAACCAGCCCCTGCACCTGCTAACATGGATCTGTCTGTAGGTAAACTGAGCGAAATCTTGACTTTAGTTGACCAACTCAAGGAAGGATTTCGGTCGGTGGAGCAGTGCCCTGTGAGAACACATGAAGTCCTGCTGGGCGTTAACAGTGTTTTCTGCTTTTATTCTGACAAACATCATCAGGAAGTCAACAAGAGGAGACAAACTTTAATGACAAGATTCCTTGCCCGCCAAGAACCTCAACAAGAAGATGATGACGAACCCCAACCTTCGACCTCGGCAGGCTCGGCTGCTCAGGTTGACATGACCGACGATGATTTTGGTGGCTTCATGAGGGAGGTTCAGGTGGAGCAAAGGCGCCTGGCCCTCAACAGAGTGCTAGATGCCAGGGATAGTTCGTCGGACGATGATGGGCCCGGGGCTGGGGCCGGGGCCGGGGCCGGGGCACATTAGCTGAACTCGCCCTGCCTCGGAGGGGGCCTGCCTCGGAGCCCCCACCCTTCATATCTACAGTTACTGTTAATTTTAAGGTGAGTTTATTATTATTGTTATATTTTCTTATGAGTTGGATGTTTATGTATACATATATGTACCTTTTGTGGCAATTGACGGAGATAAATAGGCCTAAAGTAGACAACTTGGAGTCAGTGCCGCCCATATCGATTTATTCCCATATAATACTCTATTGCTAATACGCGAATTTTCATTCCGCGCCCTCGCGTGTCGCCCATATTCTCGCGTATTGGCAGGCCAGACTGTAGTTGGTGATGGATTTATCATAATTTCCAATGTGTTGTAAACAAATATACATTGGATTATAGACACGGAGTAAACGCTGGATCTCACCTAGATGGACTCTAGATGAGAGACCATTACAATTCCATTGTAGTATATAGGGATTGAACAGGTTAAGTGAGAGACGTCAGGTTACGTAAATTAACAGCACTGTTCGGCTGTTGGAGATGAAGAGGAACGGGTCTTGGGGGAGGGTCATGAGAAGGCAGGGAGTTTCGACGTGGACGGTGGGGGGACACATTAGAGGACAGGTCATGGAGGATAGTAGCTATCTTGGAGTGTGAAAGATCTGAACGTGACTTTTAAGTGAAAAGCGCATAAGCACGAAGAGTTATGAGAGGCGGTATTATCAGGGGTTGGTAAACGTCGGTCACGGAGAAAGGAGCGTATCAACGCAGCAACAGTGGATTTAGTGCGGGTAGGCGTCCGGCGATACTCACGCACAAAGCAGTCATGACAGCCGCAGTGGGGTGCATGGGAGCCTGAGGCGGTAACATTGATAGGTGCGTGAGGTCGAGGACGAGTAGGCGGGGGGGACGCAGGCGTAGAGGGGGTGTGGAGTGAGGGAGGCTGGGACGGAGAACCCATATCAGAGCGGAAGATGCGAGAGCGAGGAGGGACACGTTGAGGTTTGGGAGGCATAGGTCGGGCTGTGAAGGTCTTACGTTTTACGGAGGGAGATTGACGATCTGAGGAGGGAGAATTTAGAGCATCAGATCGGCGTTTACTGGTGGAGGGGGTAGAATCCATGACATCGTCAACATCGGTAGAGGGAGCCGTGGCAAGAGGCAAGGATTGAATATCAGTTACGGGTGAAGGGGACGCGGATGCTTTTGGGGTGGAGGCTTCATGAACAGGGGGAGGGGTATTCAGTGCATGAAATCGGTTGGAGAGGGGAACAGTGGCTGGACTAGGAAGGGGTGAATCCAACACAGCATCACTGTCCTCACATCGTCGACTAATACTAATGATCTGAATTGAAAATGTCCTATCATCAGTTTTTTCTGGGGACAAGTAGGCCTATATATTGATTCCCTCTCACTCCCCGTTAATCCTTGACTAAGAGATCATCCCAATGCTGAGTAAATTTGCCCGAAATCCGCTAAAAAAAAATCTCTAAATTATGTAAATTTGTCTGAAATAAGCTTTTCTTAGTACTAAATATACGGTTTTCCTTGTTTGCATCAGTTGATGCATCTGGGTGCCCGAGCCTGGTGGGTGATGGTAGCCGGGGCCTCAGTGTACAGGTGGAGGCAGCTACACATACATGTCGGGGGGACGTACTACCAGCAGACCGCTCAGGAGCTGCCACCGCTACTATCACGTAAATTACTATACAGTATACCAATTTCATCACTACTACCATTGCCACCACCATCATCACAGCTACTACCATCACTACTACTATCACCATCACCACTGTCACCACCATCATCAAACCACTGCTACTGTTACCAGCGCCATCAGTACTACTACTGTATCACCATCACCACTATTACTGTTGTCACCATCACTTCTACTATCACCATCATTACTACTACTACCATTATCTCCACCCCTACCATAATCACCACAATCACAATTACTACCATAATCATCATCATCATCACTACTTCCACGGAAGAATATGCGTTACACAGTACACATACACGGACACAGACTAACACAAACAGAGACATATAGTAAGGATGATTACAATACTACACCGCTCCTTAACAAGCCATAACTGGATGTAGTAACTTATGACTAGGTATCTTTTTATAGCCTGAACGAATTATAACATAACCATGGAATAAGCAGCTAAATTAAATGGTTTAACTTATAACTTAACCCTTTCACGCATTTATGACGCAGAAGTTGCCAGATTAGCAATAAGAAATAGAGTTCTCTCACTCTTATAATTACCTCTCCAAAATTAGTTTTCTGCCCACAGCTAACTCAAAGACAACTGCAGAGGTTGAAGTAACTAAACTAAAGGTTTCTAAATACGCCTAATGGTAACAAAGGCTTTAACCCTCCAGCCCCGGCTATGTATTATATATATATTCCTCGAAACCCGGGTGTTTTGGCCGAAAAACGTCTAGGCTAGGCTACCGTATATTCGTTAATCAGACTGCTTCCCGCATTCCCGCGCATCCCCAAGCGTAGCTGTGTTATTTACCTGTAGAATGGCATTAAGTAGAGCTCTCTAAGTCAACTGGTTGAGCTGTGATGATGATTTCATTGGAGATAACTTTATGGCCAAAACAGCCACTTTACACTACTTTTCGATACTTAACAACAACATACAGGCACACACGAACAAGCGACGCTCTCCTTCTTGTGGCCGGAGATGCGGGGCGTCGGTCCAGCCGGCTGTTGTTTACATGCGTCGGACCAACGCCTCGCACACGAAGCTCACAGGCTTTCAACCACTGGGCGTTCAAGAGCCCTTCCGGGTACCTGTTATATGCTTTTTTATGGGCGTTCAAGAGCCCTTCCGTGGTGAGAGGGTTAAAGTATCCCCAATAGGCTCAAAATTGCGTCATATGTTGGAGAGGGTTAAGTGTTTTTTCACAGCCTAGACAAATTGTAATATCATTGAATAAGCAGCAAAATTAATTGGGTTGTAATGGCTATTAACATGTGAGAACCTATAACTTCTTTTAATATCTGGTCCCTAATTGTTTGTCTTATGTTGTGCTCAGCTGCCCTGACGGCCACGGTCCAGTGTTCCGGGAGGATGTTGAGGAGACAGAGTGGCCCATGACCCTGACCTGCTCTGAGAATGACCTAGGGTGGCGCACTCTACCCGAGGGCTCCCAACGCTCCGGCCAACTCTACAACACACAGAACCTGCCTTATTGTCGTAAGTCCCACTAAAGTACCAGGATGTAAACTAAATACCCGAACTATTGATGATTACCTTCAAATCACACTTAAGAGGAGATAGGCTGGTTTTTGTGGGCCCCTTCTCCCTCATGTTTAGCCCTATTATTTATAATGTAAAACTTGCAGATTTTAAGACATTTGCCCCATTAGTTGGTCAATTTAAAAATATTTCGTCCCATTTCTATATCAATTATCAAGACCTTTCGTGCCATTTAGGTGTCGATTTTTTCCTGGCGAGCGATAGCGAGCCTGTAATTTTAAGAAAAACTGGCCTTTGGCCGGGACTTTTTCTATCGAACAATTTATAAATTTATCTTGAAGGGAGATCTAGGGAGTGTTTTTTTTAAGCTCGATGAAGGTCTAGCAACGAAACTAAAAAATAAATGATATACATAAATAGACCTCAAAAAATAACCACTGTCCCCTTAACCCTCCTGGCCCGGGCAGGTCCTCCAAAGGACAGTGTGGGCTACCCGGGCGATCTGGCCGAAAAACGTCTAGGCCTAGGCTACCGTATTTTTGTTAATTTAACTGCTAGAAATTTCCCACACATCTATAAACATAGTGCGGTTTCCAATCTGTAGACTGGCGTTGAGTAGAGCTCTCTAAGTCAACTGGTTCAGTTGTGATGACGATTTCAGTGGAGAGCATTTTCAGGCGATGTTAGCAATACGACGATCTTTTCACTACTGAAACAACGACATACAGACATACAATAACAAACGAGTCTTCTTGTTTTCGGAGGTGCGGTGACGCAACGATCGGCTTTGTTTACATGCGTCGGACGCACGGCGTTCAGACCAAGCTGAATAGGCTTTCAAGCTTACTATCTCCTGAAAGGACACCCGGGCACCTGCCCTTATTTCGTGGTGTCCTTTCACACTGACACCCGGGGAGGAAGGGTTAAGTCACATGTACCATCCTAGGTCTCCTTACAGTACCAGGATGCAAACTACACTACTGTAACTCATAATGTTTACCCTCAAGACACCTCATCCCATTATCATTTTATTTTATCCTTCTATCCTGTCGCCAGCACGCAAGCCGACTCATTAACACACAGACCCTGTCTTATTGATGTAGGTCCCATAACAGTTCTATCTATCTACTGTATATGCTCAGGCCCAATCCCCATTACAGTACAAGGATTAAATACACTTATTCTTATATTTTACCCTTAATACACTAGGCTGGCAAACCAGACTACTCACAATCATTCCTAAAACAGTCACTACTATTTAGTCAGCATTATAAATTATACAAAATTATTATTTTTTTTCTTTACAGTTCATATGTCTTTGAATGTGATAAAATATTCAAAACAATGCAATTTCCTGTATAGTATTCCTTATATTCATTCCAGTCTCAAAACCAAATTGTCCCAGTTGACACCCTGCATGATATACTTAAACATCCTGGAGGGTGCTAAAAGCCTTAGGTTCTGATCACCTCCCAATCATTATCACCACCAAAACCAGACTCGCCCCAGCTAGCCACAGATCTATCTATTGCCCGACGCCGTGATCACCGAAGGGGTGGCCACGAACGAACCGCCCCCATGGACCTCTGTCCCCAGTCAGTCGACGCCCCTCCTCCCAACCAGCACCGCCTTCATCCATATACTTCTTCACTCCATCCTTCCACCTCGCTCTTCGTGGCTGCTGAAGGACAAGGAAGTTAGGGATAGGTTTCATAATGAACTGGAGGAAATTAATAGAAATAAGGAAGCTAGGCCTAACGATGTAAATAGCCAATGGAACTTTCTTAAGCATAGCCTTATCGCTGCCACTGACAAAGTCTGTGGGAAAACAAAGGGTCACCCCAGGAATAAGACCTCTTGGTGGTGGAACGATGAAGTAGAACATGCTGTGAAAGAGAAAAGGAGATGCTTCAAAGCATGGAAGAAAGGAGGCAGCAGGGAGGAATACCAGGCAGCTAAACGAACTGCCAAAAGAGTTATTTACAATGCTAAAAATCACATTAAGGACCTGGTCCTCGAACAAGTGTGTAACACTGACAATCCCAATGAGATCTTCAACCTAGCTAGGCGAGTTAAAAATGACAGTAGGGATATTATAGGTGAACAGTGTGTTAGAGATGATAATGGGAAGATTGTGTATGCAGAAAATGAAATCAGAGAAGCATGGAAGGTACACTATGAACGATTGCTAAATGTAGAGTTTGAATGGGATAAGGAACAGCTTAGTATCGAAAAACCAATATCTGGGCCCCCTCCTTTGATAGCACCAGCTGTAGTGAGCGACGCAATCAATAAAATGAAGGATGGTAAAGCTCCAGGTTGCTCCGACATTGTCGCTGAGATGATAAAAGCTTCAGGGGAGATTGGTGTAAACTTAGTCACTGAGTTGATAAACACCATTATTAAAGATGAGAAAATCCCAGAGGATTGGCTCAAAAGTGTAATAGTAAATATATACAAAGGAAAAGGGGATGCGCTAGATAGAGGAAATTATAGGGGCCTGAAAATGCTTGACCAAATCATGAAGGTCTGTGAGAGAGTCCTTGAGGGTTTGATCAGGCAAAGCATCTCTATTGATGATATGCAGTTTGGTTTTATGCCAGGACGTGGTACAACCGATGCTATCTTCATAGTCAGGCAGATACAGGAAAGATACTTACTAAAAGGCAGGGATCTTTACTTTGTGTTTGTGGACCTGGAGAAGGCCTTTGATAGGGTACCTAGAGATGTTGTACAGTGGGCTATGAGGAAACTTGGTGTGGAAGAGTGGCTGGTGCGTGTGATAATGAAGATGTATGAGGATTCGCGAAGTTCGGTGAGGGTGAAGGGTGTACTGAGTGATGAGTTCGCAGTCCGTGTTGGAGTCCATCAGGGTTCAGTGTTAAGCCCCCTCCTTTTTATTATGGTCTTGGAGGCGCTGTCTAGAGTTTTTAGAGGCGGACTCCCGTTGGAACTGTTTTATGCAGACGATTTAGTCCTAATAGCTGACAGTATGCAGGATGCTGAGGCCAAATTCAGAGAGTTGAGAGAGGGCATGGCGAGCAAGGGTTTAAGAGTCAATATTAACAAAACCAAGGTTATGCATTGTAGTTTGAGACGAGGCAATGTGGAAAAGAGCGGTGCATACCCGTGTGCAGTGTGTGGAAAGGGAGTGGGCGTTAACTCAATTCAATGTAGCATCTGTCGATGTTGGGTACACCATGGGAGTAAGCGCTGTAGTAGAATAAAGGGGCCCCTGCCGAAGGATAAGTCAGAAATAGAGAAATTTGAGTGCGTAGTGTGCAAAGGCGAGCTTGTGTTAAGTGATGATCCTGTGGCTGTGAATTTTGGAAATGAGTCTTTGGAGCTGGTGAACAAGTTTTGTTACCTAGGAGATACCATCTCTGCCGGTGGTGGGGCCGAGGCTGCCACTGTTGCTAGAATTAGGTGTGGCTGGGGAAGTTCAGAGAATTGATGCCAATCCTGACCATGAAAAGAATGCCTCTCCCCCTGAAGGGAAAGGTGTATGCCTCATGTGTTAGAAGTGCAATGACGTATGCCTCAGAAACATGGGCCGTTAAAGTAGAGGATGTCAACAGAATGGAGCGTAATGAGATGACAATGGTGAGATGGATGTGTGGGGCCAGGCTACAGGATAGAATAACAAATGTTGAGCTGAGGAGACGTTTAGGTATAAAGAGTATTAGCGAGGTGATGCGTACAAGTAGACTGGGATGGTATGGACATGTGGAGAGAATGGATGAACAAATTTGGGTGAAAAAATGCAGGTCTGTGATTGTGGAGGGAGCTGCACCAAGGGGTGGACCGAGGAAGACCTGGGATCGGACTATACGCGCCGATCTCAAATCCAAGAACTTGACAAGTGAAGCAGCCCTTAACAGGGTTGCCTGGAACGCCGCCATTAGGACAAGAGACTGAAACTGCACTTATGTGTGGAACACTCCGTCTTAAAATTTTATGTATGTATGTATGTATGTATGTACACCCTCTTAGTCATTCTCTCGCTTCCCATACGTTCCATATGGCTAAACCATCTCAAGGTGTTCCCTTTCACACTTTCCAGCAAATCTACCTCCACACCACACCTTCTTACTTCCTTATTTCGTCTCTGTCCCTCCATGTAACTCCGCACGCACTTCTCAAGTAACTCATTTCCACCCCTCTCACTCTTGGTCAGAGTCTCTCCACCAACATCCATGCTTCACTTCCGTAAGTCAGTGTCGAGATTACTACACTGTCATGCAAGGACTTCTTCACTTCCATACTGACCACCCTATTTCTTGTTACTGCTTTCAGCGTTCCTACAACCCTCTTCCCCTGTTGCACCCTCTCCCGCACTTCTTCATCCATAGTCCCATGTTTACTCAACACACTGCCCAGATACTTAAATGAGCTGACAATCTCCATAGCCTGACCGTTCAACTTCAGCTCACACTCTGTGGCTTCACCCCTTTCGAAGACCGTAACCTTGCTCTTCCCCGCATTTACCTTCAGATTCCGTTTTTCGCACACTGTTCCAAACACATTTACCAGACCCTGCAACTCCCATTCATTATCACTCATCAGAACTGTATCATCAGCAAACAGCAGTACAGGTAGCTCCCACTCATTTCCCTCCCTTATCAGCGATACACCAACATCCACTGCTCTTCCTTGTATTTCTTTCATGACTGCTTCCATAAGCCATGGGGACATCACACACCCCTGTTTCAATCCAACATTCAGATCAAAGAACTCGCTCTGCTCATTCTCCACACGTACTGCCGCCTTTGCACCGTCATCCATGCTCTTCACTGCTTTCAGCAACTTGCCATCTACTCCGTATATTTTAAGTACAGTACTTTCCACATACCTTCTCTATCCACTCAGTCATAGGCCTTCTCCAAGTCCATAAAGGCAACATACAGCTTTTGTTGCTTCTCCAGATATTTCTCCACAAGACATTTCTAGCTAGCCACAGATACACATAATAATAATAATGTTTAGGTTACTTGTATAGCGCCATTTCTCTCTAGCCCTCGCTCCGAGATTCAATAGCGCTCGACCAGTTTATTACCAGACACTTTCTGTACTCAAAACATTGAACATTTTTAACATTTATAATAAGTAAGTTAAAAAAATAAAATAAAAAATAAATAAATTATATATATACAGTATAGAGTATATACACACAGGCCGTAGCTCGATTGGTAGAGTGTTCGCCTGCTAACTGTGAGGTTGACGGTTCGAGCCTCGGGCCAGCCAGTGTGTTATTGGCAGACGTCAATGCTGTTGGTGAACGGTGCGGTCTAGCAATCTGTGGCAACTATTCACTAAACAACAAAAGAACAACAAAAACTAAATTGGAATAACTTCCTACAAACACTTGATCACAAAACAAACCCCAAAAAACTCTACAAAACACTAAACAGCATCACACTTTCCAACAGCAACACAACACAATCACATGCTGCAATCACAACAACAGACTCTACTCCTTCATGTAAACAACAAGCAAACACTCTCATCAATCACTTTTCACATGTCAGCCACCTAAAACCTCACAAAGACGACCGACGTGTCATCCGACGTAAGAGACAATTCCGCACAGACCCTGACTATACACCCTTCACCAATCACCAGACAAAGCATATCATCAACAATCTCAAGCACTCACCCGCCTGTGGCCTAGACAACATAAGCAACATACACCTCAGACACCTGGGACCACAAGGCATACAAGCACTCACTAACATATCAAACTACAGCTATTCACACAACACAATACCAGACATTTGGAAGCATGGTATCATCATCACATTCCCCAAACCTAACAAAGACCCCACGCTACCCTCCTCGCACCGCCCCATCACACTCCTTTGCTCCCCCTCCAAAGTCATGGAACGCCTAGTATTACAACTAATTACACCTGACCTACCCCTAGCTCCAACACAACATGGCTTTAGGCCACTGCACTCCACAAACACTCTTCTCACAGACCTTACACAAAGAGCTTTCGACGGCATCAACTTAGCTAGACCACCACACAGATCACTATTAGCCACACTCGACATTAGTAAAGCCTTCGATGCCATCCCCCGCCACAACCTAACAAACAAAATCTACAACACAACACAAACATGCACAACAACACAAAAAGGTGGCTGGCCAACTTCCTAGCAGGCAGATGTGCACACGTATCTTTTGCCGGTCAGTCATCTAAAATCAGAAACTTTCCAAACGGAGTCCCACAAGGATCCGTCCTATCGCCCGCACTCTTCAATCTGTACATGCACGATATAACTACACCCAATACGCCCCAAATAAACTTAGCCTCCTATGCAGATGACATAACACTCACATGCACACACCATGACCCAAAAAGAGCAACAGATCTCCTTCAACCCTATCTCAACACACTACATGGCTGGTGCGTGGCGGGTGCCCAACCCCGAAAGGAGTTGAAATAGGGGAGCTATCCCCCCGCCAAAGGCGGCTTTCTAGGGCCTTTCCTAGCTGATGCTCAGAGGATTGGGTTCTAGTCATGTGGTGATGGGCTGGTCTATCCGAGTGAGAACTGAGCAATCTCTGCCATACCCATAGCTTACTCTGACTGTTCCTTTTACTTATATATCTTCTAGATCTCAAGTGGCGGCATCTTTTCCGTGGATTGACCTCCCTACTGCCAACCTAGAAGTTGGCAGATTGGGAGCCAAAGCGTCACATTTTTCCCTTACCCCTCAACTTTCCCTTCATAATTGCTGAGGGGCACAGGGCCTTGGGTGGGGCTTTGGTCTCCCGGGCATTTCCGCACCTTCCTCAGCTCCCTGCCTTGGAGTGGCTTCGGTCACCCGGGCTTTGTTAGTGGTAAGCAGGGAGGATTTTGTGGGGGCGCTCGTTTATGGCCTTGCTCGAGACCTTGGGGCTGTTCGGCCAGACAGCCTGGGGACCAACAACAACAACAACATGGCTGGTGCACTACAAACAGACTTAATCTAGCCCCAGCCAAATCCACCGCAACCCTGCTCACAAGTTGGACAGGAGAACACGAATACATCGCTCAACTCACCATAAACAACACACCCCTAACACATACACACACACCCAAAATCCTAGGAGTAACATATGATACTCATATGACATTCAAACAGCACACCACAAACATTAAAAAGAAACTGACACCCAGACTTAACACCCTCAGGTCACTTGCTCACACAAAATTTGGACACAACAAAGAAACTACCACCACAGTATATAAACAATACATAAGATCAGTGATGGAATACGCAAGCCCAGCCTGGGCTTCTAACCTAGCTGAAACACATCATAAGACCTTACAGACTATTCAAAACAAAGCCCTGAAGATCATTACAGGCTGCACAGCTACTGCACCCACAGATCACCTACATCAAGAAACCAAAATCCTCAAAGTCAAAGACCATCTGGACATGAGAGGCACTCAATTCCTGGCAGCAGCCTCCACAACCAAGACCACCCACTAAACTACATGGCAACACACCCACAGACACCAAGAAATATCAAAACAACACCCAGCACACGGTATCACACAGTTATTGTGCTCTCCCTCCCTGCCCACCCCGAACCAACTTCCAGAAGCACATCCATACTCATATCTCTCACCGATCCATCCACTCACTCACAGACAACACGCAGCTGCATGCACGACCTCCTGAAATCCATCCTTCCGAATCCTCCCGAGGACAGAGTCCACCTGGCCAGGCTGAGATGCGGACACCATCCAGCTCTCCTGAGCTATCAGAAGAGACTGGATGACTCCGTTGTCGACGCCTGCCCGGGATGTAACACAGCACCCCATACCATTAAACACATCATAGAAGACTGCATTTCACACAACCACTTACGCCAACAACACAATCTACACTCAATGAGAATTCTGTGGGAAAGCCCGATCGTGGCCATGGCCTTTCTCAGGGACTCGGGGCTGTTCGGCCAGGCAGCTTAGGGAACAACAACAACAACAACAACTATTCACTAAGTCCCTGATTCATCAGGGCACCCACCCTAGCCTTGCTATTCAGCAGGGAGTGTATGGTGGTAAAAACTACATCATCACCAAATGGTTCCATCTCGAGTTGGCCACCCCCAGCTATGGGGTATGTGCCTGAGTATAATACATACATACAGTACATACATAATGCTGTAGGTGTATAGTTATTATGCTGTTGATTGCTTTCCATGTACTCAAATATGAAAAGTAAATAAAAACTAATAAAAGTGTAATATCAGTATGCTCTTGGTTATTAAGTGTTGGTTCCATTCCAGAGCCGGGCATGATCAATGGGAGTGGCCGAGCAGTGCAGAGTGCTGGTGCCTTGATGACATTGTTGGTGGCAGCTCTCCTACGACTCTGACACCTCACATCGCATCACACATCTCTACAACATCAACCATCACTACAATCACATAACAGACTGTCCTCACTTTTCTTCATTTTAAGTGGTTTCATTATTAGTGGTTATTAATTATGGATCAACATTATTTTAAAGTTGCTCTATTGTAATTAAGTTGTAAATTTAGACATAATTGCTTCAATTATGATTTTTTATTCACTTAGTCTTGTTTTCCATTAACCCTTAACCATCGGCGCGCAACATATGTCGAGTTAAAGAAAACGTGCCCATATGCGGGCCTCGACAGATGTCGAGTGCAATATGTGCTCTGAGAGAGAGCTGAGCGGTGCGAGGAGCATAGATTCCTTCCTAACCGCTCGCCACCACCACCGTGGGTCGACTGAAATTTATTACACCCTCCTCCACCCTCTCTCACTCGCTACACAGGGAATTATGTAAGGAAATTACCTTATTTTAGGGTTTTTGCACTCGTGTTGCACGATCGTTGCAAGAGAACCAAGGGTCGTAGAAGGATGGTTCGGGTGTCATTGGAAAGTTCTGTTTATGCCCTTTTGATACTTGTATTACGCTGTGGGTCTTGTTTATGCATGAAAAAGAGCACGGAAACAACCCCATTTAGGGTAAAACCACCCGCATGGCGGGTAATAGAAGTTACCGACCCACCCGCTCGTAATGTGTTAATGTAGATACAACTTTAAATGAGGAATTGCTGTACTTCACTTCATGAATTAGGTTGTTACCTACACAAATCAAGAAAGAAGGAATGTCCATTATATTCACTATTGTGCCGTACTTTTGTGTTTAGCTCTCAGCATGAAGACACATTTTAAAATTTAATTTTAGCTATCATTAGACAATTTTATACAAATTAGAAAGTCCATAAGGGAATACGTACATATTGTTTATAAAAATAAATCATCAACTATCTGACAAGCCTTGATACATTCCCAGCCACAAATGCAAAAGACTACTTACGTAGTTAATTAGGCGAGGACTGCATGTTAGCAGTATTACTGCTCCAAATCATCCAAGAAAAATAATTATTTACAGTACTTTAAAAGGCTTAGATATTATGTGCATGCATGTCTGTATGCATGTTTGAGCCCTAGTCACCCAAACTTGGTTGTGGAAACAGAGGGTAATCCCAAAACACAACAAAGCAGTTATGTGGGAGTCCCTGGCTTCAGCACCACATTACCACCTCCAAGGACATAAGATTACATATCCTTATTGACGTCCCAGGCTATATTGTCAACCACCTTGACATGATGCTGGAAAGTGTAACTGGTCACTGACCCTATACACTTTTCAGCAAAGATACATTCTCTGACCAACCAATGGCCACAGAATGTGGATGATGGGTGTCCCCACCTACCGAATACAAAAGGCTAATACTGTACTACAGTATCTCAATTAACCGTCTGGATCCTTTTAAGTTCTTTCTTAACTAAATATAATCGTCTACTGAGAGCCAGAATGAATAAAAACAAATTTCCTCCTTATATATTGAAAGAATTAAACCTTTCACACACTGGGCATAATATACAGATTCTTAGCCGATAAGGGAATCAAATTCAGTCTCACAGCATATAATGTGTAACTGTTAACAGTGAATCATTTTTTCAAGCCAATAAAAGCAATAAGGGGGGGGGGATTCACTCACATTAAAAACAATGTCCAACATTTTTATCAGTCATGTGATAAATGACTAGAAACAGCATCATGACTAACCAAAATTTTGCCAAGGCCCATCAGGGTCATCCAAAATCTTTAGTTTTTGTATTATTATTTTGGATGGCCTCAATGGACGAAAGTAAGCTTTAGGATGCCTTCATTAGCTCATGTGCCGTATTTCAAGCCATTTTCACATGACTCAAACACGGTGAACGCAACTGGGAGCAAACCTATTTCTATAGAGTATATTGACCCTAGAACTGATAGGGTTTATGAAACGTGCGAGAGGGTATAGAACGACTTTATGAAACGTGCGAGAGGGTATAGAACGACTTTATGAAACGTGCGAGAGGGTATAGAACGACTTTATGAAACGTGCGAGAGGGTATAGAACGACTTTTAGCAAGTATATATTCTGTAATTAGTTAAGATTTTTTGTTCAGCCCATGCTGATGGGACCAAAAAGCCGGGGATAGGAATATAATAATTATGGAATTTCCTCCACTGTGTGTACATTATAGTAATTTCTCTCATAAGCATTCACTTAGCATATTCATCAAGGTAGCCAACATATCATAATGCTTTACATTTATAACCTTGCTGCTTTGTTTCCCATTATTTCAAGAGTACCGTACTGGATTGTTATTGACCAATGGGAGAGCTCACACAGGTAGATCTTGTGTTAACAGTCATTTGATAAGTGGCTTAAAATGTGGCACAGATACTTCTTGACTTCATTCAAAAGCTTACTTTAGCACGTTTAATGACGTCATCCAGGATCAAAAGATATTAATTAATTAAAAGTTTGTTTAACCAGACCACAGAGTCTAGAACAAGACTCTCACAGGGCTGGCCCGAAGGATTAAATCACATTGCGGTTAAAAGGTTAAAATGGCGGAGATACCGGATTATGGGAAATAAGGAAAAAGTCGGAGAGTCAGATAAAATGTCGGCAAGGGATTTATTACCAAAGTAAGCAGTACGATACATACATACATACATACATAACATTTTAAGACTGAGTGTTCCACACATAAGTGCAGTTTCAGTCTCTTGTCCAAATGGCGGCGTTCCAGGCAACCCTGTTAAGGGCTGCTTCACTTGTCAAGTTCTTGGATTTGAGATCGGCGCGTATAGTCCGATCCCAGGTCTTCCTCGGTCCACCCCTTGGTGCAGCTCCCTCCACAATCACAGACCTGCATTTTGTCACCCAATTTTGTTCATCCATTCTCTCCACATGTCCATACCATCCCAGTCTACTTGTACGCATCACCTCGCTAATACTCTTTATACCTAAACGTCTCCTCAGCTCAACATTTGTTATTCTATCCTGTAGCCTGGCCCCACACATCCATCTCACCATTCTCATCTCATTACGCTCCATTCTGTTGACATCCTCTACTTTAACGGCCCATGTTTCTGAGGCATACGTCATTGCACTTCTAACACATGAGGCATACACCTTTCCCTTCAGGGGAGAGGCATTCTTTTCATGGTCAGGATTGGCATCAATTCTCTGAACTTCCCCCAGCCACACCTAATTCTAGCAACAGTGGCAGCCTCGGCCCCACCACCGGCAGAGATGGTATCTCCTAGGTAACAAAACTTGTTCACCAGCTCCAAAGACTCATTTCCAAAATTCACAGCCACAGGATCATCACTTAACACAAGCTCGCCTTTGCACACTACGCACTCAAATTTCTCTATTTCTGACTTATCCTTCGGCAGGGGCCCCTTTATTCTACTACAGCGCTTACTCCCATGGTGTACCCAACATCGACAGATCCTACATTGAATTGAGTTAACGCCCACTCCCTTTCCACACACTGCACATGGTATGCACCGCTCTTTTCCACATTGCCTCGTCTCAAACTACAATGCATAACCTTGGTTTTGTTAATATTGACTCTTAAACCCTTGCTCGCCATGCCCTCTCTCCACTTTCTGAATTTGGCCTCAGCATCCTGCATACTGTCAGCTATTAGGACTAAATCGTCTGCATAAAACAGTTCCAACGGGAGTCCGCCTCTAAAAACTCTAGACAGCGCCTCCAAGACCATAATAAAGAGGAGGGGGCTTAACACTGAACCCTGATGGACTCCAACCCGGACTGCGAATTCATCACTCAGTACACCTTTCACCCTCACCGAACTTCGCGAATCCTCATACATCTTCATTATCACACGCACCAGCCACTCTTCCACACCAAGTTTCCTCATAGCCCACTGTACAACATCTCTAGGTACCCTATCAAAGGCCTTCTCCAGGTCCACAAACACAAAGTAAAGATCCCTGCCTTTTAGTAGGTATCTTTCCTGTATCTGCCTGACTATGAAGATAGCATCGGTTGTACCACGTCCTGGCATAAAACCAAACTGCATATCATCAATAGAGATGCTTTGCCTGATCAAACCCTCAAGGACTCTCTCACAGACCTTCATGATTTGGTCAAGCATTTTCAGGCCCCTATAATTTCCTCTATCCAGCGCATCCCCTTTTCCTTTGTATATATTTACTATTACACTTTTGAGCCAATCCTCTGGGATTTTCTCATCTTTAATAACAGGAATAAACAGGGCAGTTACTAAAGACATGATGAATAGTGAGGGGAGTACGATAAGTGGTGCACTCAGGGGACGGATCATGAGGGGTGGACATTAAGTAACCATGGGTTAGACGGGAATGACCTATTCGGAGTCTCGTTAACAGTACCTCCTCACGTCTAAGAGACTGAAAGGAGGAGGGCCAGGGGCGCACAGTAGGTTTAAGGGCACGAAGTTTATTAGTACAGGGAGTAGCCTCCCAAAGAGACTGCCATGTAGAGAGGATATAAGGCTTCAACAAGGACAACCAGTCACCTAAAGGGAGACAAGGCTGCCGGAGTGTCTTGGTAACAGCAGCTTTCGCAGCCTTATCAGCGTCTTCATTACCCTGAATCCCAATATGGGCGGGAATCCAGCAGAGCTGCACCCTCACGCCATTTGCGCGTAACACATGAATAGAGTATTGGATGGATGATATTAAGACGTGGGAGGGAGAATAGGTACTGAGGGCATCAAGAGCACTACGGGAGTCGCTGTAAATGACAAACGTCTGTGGAGGCAGACCGTGAATAACGTCAATGGCAGATTGGATGGCAAGGATCTCGGCAGTGAAAATTGATGCATGTCGTGGGAGGGAAAATTGAAGGGTGGCGGTGCGGGAGACAGCTGCAAGCCCAACACCAGCAGGAGACTTGGAACCATCGGTGTATATGGCAACATGGGAGCCCTTACGGCGTATGTGTTCAAGGGCGTGTTGATGATGGTGGCTGGGTACAAACGGATACCTCTTAGATAAATAGGACAGGTGTATGCAAACACTGGGGAGGGAGATAGTCCAAGGGGGAGGACGATTACGGGATGGGAGACAGAAATATCTAGACCAGTGGTATTGAGAAGAAGGGTAGCACGGCGAGCGAAGCAAAGGAAGCGTGAATTTAAAGTAGAAACGTCAATGTTGTGGAAAAGGGAATTGGTGGGAGTCACTATATTGGATCTTTAGGGCACGACGCATTGTAACTAAGTTTCTGTGGAGGGAAAGTGGGGGTTCTCCACTTTCGGCTAAGATGGACACGGTCGGGGAAGATCGGAAAGCACCAGTGCAAAGTCATATGCCGTAAGTCGTATCGGACACAACATACTCAGATCATAAATTAATTGAGATCAAAACAACCTTAGAAAGTGTACAGACAACCTCAGAATCGAGAACAAAAACCGGCCCCTTCAGTAAATTTAACTTCAATAACAAAAACATTAGGTGGGAAGAGGTAAATCAAGAAATGGAGGAAATAGACTGGGAAGATTTAATGGATAACCTGACACCAGCAGAATGTCTAGTCTTAATAACAGAAACCATGACCCAAATCTGTAGCCACCATATACCTTGCAAGACAAACAAAACGAAGAAGCAAACAAGATCGGGAAAGGAGGAGGCTGTACAGAAGAAGAAAATTACTCACACAAAGACGCACACATCAAAATCTACAGGATAGGCAAAAGGTCGAAATAGATAGAGAAATTGTGGAAATTGAACAAAGGCTAAGAATATCATATGAACTACAACATATGGAAGAGGAGAGGAAAGCTATTGCAGGTATAAAGGAAAATTCCAAATACTTCTTTTCATACGCCAAACAAAAGGCTAAAACAACATCAAACATCGGCCCACTGAGCAAAGGGGACGGCTCTTTCACAGGGGACCAAAAGGAAATGAGCGAACTCTTAAGCAGGCAGTATGAAATGGCATTCAGTGAGCCTGATGAAGCAAAAGTCATCAGAGACCAAAATATATTTTTCATGGAAACCTCCCCCACGGAAACCCCTCAGATGCTGGATATTGATTTCGGTCCAAAAGACATAGAAGAGGCTATTTCTAACATGCCATCCCACTCGGCACCAGGCCCGGACTCATGGAATTCGATCCTAATGAAAAAATGTAAGGAAAACCTCTCAAAACCCCTGGCTATAATGTGGAGAAGGAGTCTAGACACTGGTGACATACCAGATAGCTTGAAAAACGCAATAATTGCCCCATTGCATAAAGGAGGGAGTAAAGCACTACCAAAAAACTACTGCCCGGTAGCTCTAACCTCTCACATCATTAAAGTTTTCGAGCGAGTCCTGCGAAGCAAAATTTCAACATTCATGGAGACAAATGAACTACACAACACCGGTCAACATGGGTTCAGAGCGGGAAGATCATGTCTCTCACAACTTTTGGAACACTATGACAAAATTCTTAAAGCGCTAGAAGAAAACAAAAACGTGGATGTCATTTACACCGATTTTGCTAAGGCATTTGATAAATGTGACCATGGTATAATAGCCCACAAACTGAAAGCAAAAGGTATAACTGGGAAAATCGGACGGTGGATATACAATTTCCTCGTAAACCGAAAACAATCGGTAGCAGTAAACCAAGTCACTTCTG
Source organism: Paralithodes platypus (assembly GCA_032716605.1). NCBI lineage: Eukaryota > Metazoa > Arthropoda > Malacostraca > Decapoda > Lithodidae > Paralithodes > Paralithodes platypus. The sequence goes on along the minus strand of CM064519.1, from coordinate 52,412,928 downwards.
AGCCTTCGGATGTCAAAAGCTCAGTGCTAGCGCCCCTTCTGTTCCTCATACTAATTTGCGACATAGATACCAACACCAGACACAGTACGGTGTCGTCTTTTGCTGATGACACAAAATTAAGCAAGATAGTAAACACACAAGAGGACACGGGCCGACTGCAGGAAGACATGAATGTAGTGTTCCAGTGGACCAGGGAAAACAACATGCAATTCAATGAGGAAAAATTCCAATTAATACGGTACGGAGATAATAATGGTGTTAAAGAAATTACAAATTACTTAACAGAATCTAACCACATAATAGAACGGAAAGACAGTGTGAAAGACCTTGGGGTATTAATGTCTGAAAATATGGGTTTCAAAGTACATAACCAGGTCAAAGTGGCGGCTGAGAAACGTCTAACGGGTTGGATTCTGCGTACTTTTAAAACATGCGGTGAATTGCCTATGATAACGCTCTTCAAATCTCTAGTGCTACCGCGGCTTGAATACTGTAGCGTATTAACATCCCCATACAAAGCAGGTGAAATAAATGACGTCGAGAGTGTACAAAGAAATTTCACTTCGCATATAAGTTCGATAAAACATCTACACTATTGGGAGCGTTTAAGAGCACTGAATCTGTACTCACTGGAATGTAGAAGAGAACGTTACCTAATAATATACACGTGGAAAATCGCAGAGGGTTTAGTACCAAACCTACATACTCCGATAGTCATGAAATTCAGTGATAGGAGAGGCTGGGAATGCGAAATCCCCCGGATGAATAACAGGGGTGCTATGGGCTCTCTGCGAGAGGGCTGGTTATCACACAGAGGCCCACGTCTCTTCAACAAACTCCCACGGCGAGTAAGAGACATGAGAGACATCTCGTTAGACAACTTCAAGAGAGCCCTAGATGTCGAACTGCAAAAAGTGCCAGATGAGCCCATCCTCGCAAGAGAGCGAGCTGTCGCTTCAAACAGTCTACTGCACCAAATCACCACCCATAACGAGGGGCGTCGCGCTCCTTGGTGCCGCTAGAAGAGCGGTGAACACATCCAAAGGTATCCAAAGGTAAGGTGTATGAACAGGATCCAGAGTTCTTAAGGCGGAGTCCGAGGCAGAACCATAAATAGGACAGCCATAATCAAGGATAGACAGAACAACGGCTTTGTAAAGCATTAACATGGTGGAACGCCTAGCACCCCAGGTAGTGTGAGACAGCTTTTTTAGGAGACCGAGAGCTCGCGTGCCTTTACATTTGATGTAATGGATATGATCTTTCCAATTAAGGTGTTGGTCAAAGATTAACCCCAGGAATTTAACGTTCGAGTGGAAAGAGAGTAGAGAATCCCCCATCCGAAGTTCGATGGTCTGGTCGCGGAGCCAGCGTTTATCTCGGAAAAAACAATTGCCTTGGTCTTCTCCGCTGAAAACGTGAAGCCGACTGATGAGGCCCAATCAACAACCTTCTGAATGGAGAGGTTGAGAAAGCGTTGAGCATGAAGAAGTGTGCGGGTGGTGCAGTATATAGTAAAATCGTCGACATACAAGGATCCACGGACGCCTGGTGACAGTTGGCGGATAACACGATTTATGGCGATGGCAAAGAGCATGCTACTTAGTACACTGCCCTGGGGTATGCCATTGTGGAGAGGGAAGATGGCAGAAAGAATATTCTCCACACTAGTTTGGAAAGTGCGTTTGGTAAGGAAGTTAGAGATGAATATTGGGAGATGACCGCGGGCACCACAATCATGGAGGGATTGGAGTATGAAATGTCTCCACGTAGTATCGTAGGCCTTCTTTATGTCAAAGAAGACCGCAACAGTGAACTGTTTCCGATCAAATCCCTGTCTGATTTGGGCTTCTAAGAGTGCAAGGGAGTCTAATGTAGAACGGTTCTTCTGGGAACCGAACTGAAGAGGGGTGAGAACCGAATGTTGGCGAAGAAACCAATCAAGTCTAGCGTTAACCATTTTCTCCATTAGTGTTAGTGTTAGTGTTATCATGTTAGTAGAGAGAACATAATCATTAATTTACAGAGGCAGCCCGTGAGCGATATTGGTCGATAATTGGCGGGGACGCTGGGATCTTTACCAGGTTTCGCTATAGGGATGACAATAGCATGTCTCCAAGAGTCAGGAAAAAGGTTGTGGGTCCATAAATGATTATAAAGCTGTAAAAGATAAGATTTGGCAAGGGGGGCTAGATGAGTAATCATGTGGAAGCTGATGTTATCATGACCAGGAGAGGAATTAGTACAGGTAGAGAGGGCATGGTCAAATTCATCCATCGAAAAACTAGCATTGTAGTCACAAACATCGAAGGATTGGAAATTGACAGGGACGGATTCAAGACGGTGCTTAACACCTTACGAGCGGCCTAGGCGGTAATTTATATGTACCGCCCAGCGGGGTGTTTGTACCCTAAATAGGGTTGTTTACGTGATCATTTTCATGCCTAAATAAGACCCAGAGTGTAAAACAAGTATCTATCCCTTAAAGGGCATAAACAGAGCTTTCCAATGACACCCCAACCATCCTTGTACGACCACTGGTTTTCTTGCAACGATCGCGCAACACGAGTGCAAAAACCATGTAATTAGGTACTTTCCCTACATAATTCCCTGTGTAGCGAGTGTGAGGGGGGATGGAAGGGTGGTTTTCACTTCAGTTGGCCCACCGCGGTGGTGTGCGGCAGTCATAGCCCTACTTTGCTCCTCACACCGCTCAGCTCTCTCTCTCTGCAACATTACGTGCTGAAAATGGCACACGACATAAGTTGTGAACCGCCACTTAGTCCAAATTTATTTCACACGACATAAGTTGCGCGCCGCCAAAGAAGGGTTAAGGAGACGGAAGCGTGCATCATAGTTAGTATCACTACTAACATCGGCAAGATGTTGGCCTAAGAGGTCAGATACTGCCTGGGGGCTATGAACGGCGCGGCCATTATTGACTAATGCGTGACGGGGAGGGGCAATGTGGAGACAATTAATTTTCCTGAATTTTTGCCAGACACATGAGATAGGGGTGGATGGGGAGATGGAAGAGATATAAGATTCCCAGGAAGCAGACCGACAACGGCGTACTTCCTTACGGAATTTAGCAGAGATTCTGTTATAAAGGGGCTTAAGTGCACAGATATCTAAGGCAATGGAGGTGAGTGCATGTAAATCAGAAATAAGAAGGGGAAAGCGATTAAGTAAAGTGCGGGAACGTTTTTTAAGATGATCCAAACGTCGACCAAGTTCACGTTTGCAGCGAACGAGGGCGGATAAGGATGCGGTCCACCAAGGGACTTAGCGGCGACGAGCAGAAGTAGAGGAAAGGAGTATAGATTTAGAAGCTGCAGAGATGATAAATGCAGTGAAAAAGGTAGTAGTTTCGTTATGATCACGGAATGGATGACAGGGAGGGATTTGGCGCGTGTGCAGTCCAAACTTCTCCCAATCAGCTTTGTGGAAATTATAACGTGGAATAGCAGGAGGGGAACATGGTTGGAAATAAGACAGAAGAATAGGAAAGTGGTCACTGGAGAACGAATCATCACAGAGACACCACTCAAACTTGTCAACTATCGTAGAAGAACAAAGGGCGACGTCAAACGAGGAAAAAGTATGATGAGTACTGGAGAAATAGGTGTAGGAATCAGGTTTGTTAAGGCAACAAAAAAAATCAAGGGATAGAAGGTTCTCAATGTGCACCCCAGCAGCATCTGCAGAGGAGGATGAAGGATTCCACAGGGGGCTATGTGCATTAAAATCTCCTAGTAGCAGAAGAGGGGACGGTAACACATTAACAAATCTGGAGAGGAGGGAAAGATCATAATGGAAGGCTATCTGGTTATATATATTACAAATGGTAACAGAGGTATCATCAGGGAGATGAAGAGTAAGAAGAGAATGTTGGAGATAACTATCGCGGATGGGAAGTAGGTCGAAAGTCAAGTTATGGTGTACATAAATAGCAGTGCCATACTCGCCATTAGGGGAAAGCGAGTGGCATGCAAGGTGATAATTAAGGATGGATTTATTGTAATTCCTAGTGTGTTGTAGACACAAGCACATTGGAGCGTAAGTGTGGAGTAAGCGTTGGACCTCACCTAGATGAGAGTCCATTCACATTCCATTGTATTAGATAGGAATTGAATAGGTTAAGTAAGAGAAGTCAGATAGTGTAGGTTAACAGTGCTATTGGAATAACGTAAAGGAGGCGGTGGATGGAGAGACGAATTAGAACGGGTAGATGGGTCTGGTGGTGCAAGGGCGGCGGACGGTAAAGAGTTCCGCTGTTCTGACGATCGAGAGGATGAGAGGGAAGTCACCTCACGGAGGATGGTAGACACTTTTAATCGCGGACGGTAAAGAGTTCCGCCGTTCTGACGATCGAGAGGATGAGAGGGAAGTCACCTCACGGAGGATGGTAGACACTTTTAATCGAGATTGATCAGACTGGAGTTGTAAGTGGACTGCACATAAGCACGAGGGGCCATGTGTGGAAATATCGTCAGAAGTAGGCAATTGACGCTCACGCATAAAATCATGGATAATTGCCAAGACAGATTCGTGGGTGGGATCCGGTACCCTGCGGAATTCCCTGACAAAACAGAGATGGCAGCCGCAATGAGGATCGTGGAGGTCAATCGTAGCGTGAGAGATGGCGGAACCAGCAGACGGAGGGGATGAAGAAAGGGAGGGAGTAACTTTAGAAGGTGAGAGCCGAGCAGATGAGGCGGATCGGCTTGAAGATTTGGAGGTAGGAAGGGGAATTTTAGGTGTAGGACGGGGGGTAGTGTTCAGTCGAGCGGAAACAGGTGAACGTTTAGTCACGCGAGAAAAGTTGAGGTGAGGAGGGTGAGGGGAGGGAGAAATATGACTAGGTCGTGAAGAAGAAGCAGGCCGACGAGCCGCAAGGGATTTACGTTTCGACGGATGAGTCGAAAGTGCAGGGGAAGGAGAATCAAGAGCATCAGAGCGACGTTTGCTTGGAGGCGGAGGCATAGTCCATAAGAGGTTCATTGGCACAGGACGTAGTGGATCCGGGTGCAGGCAAGGAATTAACCTTAAGTGGTCGGGGAGAAGTCTTAGATACTCGTACAGGAGAGGACAACTTAGAATCATGGCGTAGACTAGGGCGGCAATTACTGGATGGTGGAGGCTGAGAGGAGGCGGTATTGGTCGTAGAAGTGCAATGAGAGGTAGACACAGGATGCATGGATGGATCAGAAGTTGGGAGCTCCATTAATGCATCAAACCTATTGGAAAGAGGAGCAATAGGAGGAGATACACTACGGGCGGTTTCACTGACAGGTGGGGGAGTGGGGAGTCTAGTCCTAGTAGAGTCCTGAGTGGTCGTGGTCGCGATCGGAGACAATGGGTGAGCACGTGCCCTAACACTGTATGCAGGGTCCCGTCTTTATACCCTCTGACTCTCAATTCGTGTTTAGCTTCTATGGCCGACATACCCGAACGATCCATGAGAAGCTTCAATTCGGCATTGTAAGCGTAGTACACGCATTGCTTTGACCTAGCGTGATGCTCGAGTCTGCAATTGACACAATGAGGAGGGCCACAATTCCATTTAGTGGGATGTGTAGAGGAACTGCAGAAGGCACACACCTCACTCTTCTTGCATTTCGCGACAGAGTGACCAAAAGTAGAGCAGCGATGGCATTGAAGAGGTCTGGGGGTATATGGTTGCACCTCACATCTTTGCCCCTCAATCTTGATGGTAGTAGGGAGGGAACCACCTTCAAACTTAATACGGGCCACACGCAATGGACGAGATGGGTTACGTCTGTTTGGGATATTGTAGACGTCTACATCGTGAACATTAGAATACCGGATTTGGAGAGACGATAGCAGCAGGTGTTTATCAGGGAGACCATCGTCATCCCGGGTAGTGGGTAAAATGACTGTACCCGAAATATAGTTTAGCTTCATATGTTTGGTGACAGAAACATCCATGTCACAGAGGGAGGGAAGTGACAGTAATGCTTCTGAATGCTCTTCAGTGGATGCTTCTACGAGCCATTGACTAGGAGTAGTAGCTCGAAGTGTCACATCAGCAGACGGGTAGTGGGTGAGAAGGGCATTCTCCAATTTCGCAGCAGTCATAGGAGCGGTGGTGTCAACAACGAGGAAGCGAGGCCAGTTGTCAGCGCCAAAGAGGGAGTCGAAGAGTGCCAGCGACGGGCTCGGTACAAATTGCCGCTTAGGCCTACGGCGAGAAGATGGAGAAGGATTATGAGGTAATAGTGTCGTAATCAGTGGAGACGAGGTAAGAGTGGAGGTAGTGACGGACAATTTGGTTGAAGTGGCACCCAATGAGGTAATCGAGGTCGAGGTTGCACTCGATGGAGTAGGTGAGACCATACTACCGGCAATAACATCAGTGGTAGATGTGGATGTAGTGATGATAGCGGCAGACTGCGCGACTGCAAGAGTGACAGACGCAGGTTTAGGGGTGGAGGAGTCAGAAGGAATATTCAATAAACGGTCAGGGTCGGTACTACCAGGGACGACGCTATCAACGACGGGCGGCCCATGAATCACCATGGACACCGTAGAAGCAGGTAATTTAGTATCAGAGCGTGAGAGAGCATCAGACTCGGAACAACTCGGAGGGGGGGTGTCCAAGGTGGTAGACTCAGAGGGCAGAGGAAGGCCAGATGGAGAATCCAGGGGAATGCAAAGGTCAAGTACAGGGGGCGCCAAAGCTGAATCCAAAGGAGGGGGTTTGCATGGCTTGATCCATGATGACCCTTGTTGTTTTTACCATTTTATTTTCATTTTATCGGAAAACAAAAAAGAAAGAAAAACATAACCGAGGGGAAAAAAAGAAAGAAAAAGAAAAAGAAAAATAGGAAACAAAACAATAAATAAAGAACATACCAGAAGGGCCAACAGAGAACCCTCCATCGTGAGTCAGGGAGCCCCAGCCTCTATACCGGTGGTGCAAACAGGGGCAGGTCTCCAGGGGGCTCATCCTCATACCCTACCCCCCTAGACTAGGGGGGATAGCACCAAAACGCACAGAGAGGCCAAGCTTAGGCTAAACCGCTATACTGGGACCGAGGGCAAAGTTAATTGCAATCATCCCCAATCTGTGCGTAATGGAGGGCAGCCAGGAAACCCACCAGGAAGGGGAAAACGGACCCCTGGAACCGAGATCGGTCCCCACTGATGGGCGACCCCAGGGACATCAACGCGGGCAATCGCATCGCCGTTCCTGGGACCAGCCCCCTCGGGCGGTGAGCTAGACCGCCACGGCCCCTGTAAACGGAGAGGAGCCAGGACTCCAGACTCAGCGAGGGAAGGCTCTCGAGCCTAGCCGGCACAATTTAGTTAAAATAGGGAGGAAATCCTCCACAAAATTAAAACCAAAAATGGGAACACGAAAAACTTCATCACCGGGAAGTTCCGCTTACCCCAATGACGACGGGGGGGCACTTTGTCCGCGACGCCGATTGAATCCCTGCCCTAAAGAGAGTGACACCAACGACCCCGCTTCAAGCCCCGCCACCACGACAAGGTGGCTCCCCATTGGCGGGGATCAAAAGATATAATTTGAGTATTTTAAATGACATTGATGGGTCCGGACAAGATTTTTAGAGTGTCTGTTAAAGCCCATATCTAGCCATCAATCAAATTAATTGAACAAAACATTGCAGTATTGTGCTACATGTGAGCTCGCCCATTGATACAGTGGTTAAATGTCCCTGTACTGTATATTATCGATTGAGGCATATAGAACCTAGGAATTAAAATGTAAAACTTGCAAACTAAACAAACCAAAACTGGGACTAAGACAATATAAAGTCAAATTAACTTAAGCTATGTGGAAACAACGCTTACTAAAATAAAATTTATGAAATAAAAGAACACAATCCACCACATAGGGTGTACATTACTACATAAGCAAGTTAATCTGGGTCCCAAGCTAACTACGCACTATCGTTACGTTCAAGGAATTAGTCAATTTGAGAAGTCTGGGACGTTCTGGTAAAAAACCAGAAAGCCACTAGGACAAAAAATGCGATTATCTTCAGGAAAAAAAAAATTAGTAATCCAACTTTGCATACCAAGAAAGACCGATTTGCAACATGAAGGAGCAAAAGCATCAGTTTCTATAATAGTCAAAATACCCACAGATCTATATTGACGGTGCTGGGGAAAGACGGCCAAGCTTCATCTATTATTCATTTTGTGTTTATGGGTACTTTGTCTCTTCAGCTCCTATCTGGCTTGAGTGATATTTCTAAATAGCGTTGCATTGACATACACTTGGCGGTTATATTGCAAATGCTATAAATAAATATGTGAAACTCGACAAGATGACAACTTAACCTAACAAGTGCGCATGGGGGTAATTGGAAACGTCCCCCTGTGCTGACGTATTTGAGGTGTTTCCGTCACTAAAATATTAATTGTGCCATTAATAGCATTAATACTTATCCATATGCGCCTATTATGGGTTGATTATAAAGGTATTAACCTGAAACAACAATAAAACGAGTGAAAACAGCGTTTGGATGGTCAAAATCGGAGATATAGCCCGCGAGTTGTATAATGTATGGGTGAGGCAAGCTGCTTTCCCGCCAATTTCCCCCAAGGCCACTGAGACACAGTCGATCGATACTCTCTCTCTCTCTCTTGCATTCGCTTGCTATCAGTGATGACCACACCCTCCAACCGGATTTCTAATGTTAGCACGAAAATATACCTCAGAATAAGGGAATAACAGGGAAAATAGGTGATAACTGAAGGAGAGGAGGAAAGTGGGGAAGGAGGGGAGGTAGAGGACTGAGATTTTGCATGGCCCAGGGGCCAATTTTTTTTTTTTTTTTCGATGTCAAAAGTTGATTTTTTTTTTCACTCACTCTTAAGAGTCTCCCCGCAGTCCGCCGGGGGAACTCTTAAGAGTCTCCCCGCAGTTCCCGGGTTAACTGAAATACATGCTAAACACAGCAAACCATTAACCTAAGAAGTGCGCATGGGGGTAATTAGAAACGTCCACCTGTGCTGACGTATTTGAGCTGTTTCCATCACTAAAATATTCATTTTACCATAAATAGCATTAATACTTATCCATACGCGCCTATTATGGGTTGATTATAAAGGTATTAAAATGTAAAACTTGCAAACTAAACAAACCAAAATTGGGACAAGGACAATATAAAGTCAAATTAAATTATCAAAATCGCTATGTGGAAACAACGCTTACTAAAATGAAAATTATTAAATAAAAGAACACAATCCACCACATAGGGTGTACATTACTACATGAGCAAGTTAATCTGAAACAACAATAAAACGAGTGAAAACAGCGTTTGGATGGTCAAAATCGGAGATACAGGCCACGAGTTATATAATGTATGGGTGAGGCAACCTGCTTTCCCGCCAATTTCCCCCAAGGCCACTGAGACACAGTCGATCGATACTCTCTCTCTCTCTCTCTCTCTTGCACTCGCTTGCTAACAGTGCTGACAATGCCCTGCTTGCAACTCGCTAATGTTAGCACGAAAATATACCTCAGAATAAGGGAATAACAGGGAAAATAGGTGATAACTGAAGGAAAGTGGGGAAGGAGGGGAGGTAGAGGAGTGATATTTTGCATGGCCCAGGGGCAAAAAAAAAAAAAGTCTTCCCGCAGTTCCCGGGTTAACTATGGTCTCGACACAAAAAATAGCTAATCAGAATCGCAATACAAAATTACAGTTTATCAACAGAGATTTGCGTTGGCCAGATGGCGGCCTGTGTTCTTTAACCCTCTCACCACGGAAGGGCTCTTGAACGCCCATAAAAAAGCATATAACAGGTACCCGGAAGACCTCTTGAACGCCCAGTGGTTGAAAGCCTGTGAGCTTCGTGTGCGAGGCGTCGGTCCGACGCATGTAAACAACAGCCGGCTGGACCGACGCCCCGCATCTCCGGCCACAAGAAGGAGAGCGTCGCTTGTTCGTGTGTGCCTGTATGTTGTTGTTAAGTATCGAAAAGTGGTGTAAAGTGGCTGTTTTGGCCATAAAGTTATCTCCAATGAAATCATCATCACAGCTCAACCAGTTGACTTAGAGAGCTCTACTTAATGCCATTCTACAGGTAAATAACACCACTTGGGGATGCGCGGGAATGCGAGAAGCAGTCTGATTAACGAATATACGGTAGCCTAGCCTAGACGTTTTTCGGCCAAAACACCCGGGTTTCGAGGAATATATATATAATACATAGCCGGGGCTGGAGGGTTAAGGGGGGATGGTTCACTTTTTGGTAGATTTTTTCATTAATTATTATTTATTTTAGTTTCCTCCCTAGACCTCCATCACACTTAAAAAAAACATCCATCAGATCCCCCTTCTAGATTAATTTGTAAATTTTTCGGTAGAAAAATTTCCCGGCCAATCTCTGGAGAGCACCTCTACTATCTTGATCATCGAAATAGTCTCCACTGACCTAGGTGCTTTCATAAATATTACTAGAGAAAGTCAAATGCATGGATCAGAGAGAGGCACGTTGTACTAAGGAAACTAGTAAAACTACTACCGGTATATATAAATATACAGTATAAAAGCAATATTCTTATATAATAATAAAACCCCAGTAACAAATATGCTTCTCACAGGTCAACAGCCAATCTTAGAATTCTAATCAGGGAGATTACCGGTACCAGTTAAAGAAGAAATAAATAAATAATAAAATATAATAAAATATACTGTATGTATGTATATATATACCCAGGCACATACCCCATAGTTGGGGGTGGCTGACTCTAGACAGAGCCCGAACAGAAACTAGATTGAAAAGTCCAATTCCTAGGATCCAGGACGACTTTTGCGTTGCCTTGCCCCTTTCTGTCTCGTCTAGTAGGTAAAGTTTACAAGGGGAGGAGGATTCCTAGCCTCCTGCTGTACTATACTATATTCCCCAATGTATATATTTCTTTCCAAGATATAGGCACGGCTATTGCCTCGTGACCACTGAACCTGGGAAACCAGTTCTATTTCTATGTTGTATCTTCCATTGTAAAGAATGGAAAGTAATCTTTAATTTTATGTATGTATTGTGTTGCCTGAATATATAATTGCTGTATATTGACCTTTAAATAAGTACAAATATATTAAAGTATGGTGTTCTTTACATACATTTTCAAAAAGTAATTGTAACCTACCTTAAGAGTATCCATATTAAGCAATACATAAATGATAATAAATTGGGCTATTCATAGTACAGTTGAGTACATTACATGTTTACATTAATATCCAGTATTCGATAAATGGATATTAATCGTAGTCATGTAAAGTACCTTTAAATGACTAGATGGTGTAATGGTTAGAGCGAATAAGTTCTGTATGAGGTATCCTGGGAGAACCATGTTAAAATAATATCCACATGCTGATCAATTTAACAGTAGCAAAAAATAGCCCAATGTATGTAACTTAACTCTGAAAAATAGTTTGTGGCATGTATATGTATATAATTAGCTAATAATATAGGTTTCACTAAGAAGTATCAATACATTTCTTAATAATTAACTTTTGTTTTGTTTTCCTTACTATACAGCATGATTCACATTAACTCTTCTTGGACTTTTTAACTATCATCCAAGACATATTGAGCAGAGCACAACAAACATGATACAGAAATGGCTAGAACTTTTTTTTTTTTTTTTTTTTATATTCCAACTACTCCCTCTCGGGCATAGGCTGAGAGCCTGTACATGCCACCGCCCAACACGGTGAAGCCCGTGAGGTCTTGTTCCAGTCTGGGGAGTGAGACATGCGAAGCATCCATCATGGCTCGAAGCAGCTCCATCTCTGAAGCGGCCGGTTGCTTCGCCCAAGTGCTTCACCGTCTCACCCTCCAGACTCAGACCCTCACTCTCAGAACGCCACCTATTGAGCAGTGAACTCACTAGGCATTGTCCCCCTGTAACATATTTTGAATATGGGAATATTCATACAGTGTTATTTAATCAGGGAACAACGAGGGTATTTTTTTGGCATTTCGGTGGGCTTTGTGGTAATGCACTGATACTAGGTACAGCACAAATTCAATCCCAATAATATCTTCCCATTGACATATCGGGATTTGAACCCGGGTCCATTGGATTACCAATCCAGTGGCATGACCACTCCACCACACCTCCCCTATGCCGCCATTATAGTACTAAGGGCAAGTCATCTCTTGCGAATGATTGCATAAAACTGCTATCCGGTGGTTAAAGGTGGTGGGGCATCCAAAATTAAAATTAATTTATAATGTATTTAAAGAGATGTTTAGATCTCCAGTAATCAACCTGACTACACCTTTGTCAAAACTAATCTTCAATATTAGAGAACAAATCAAAAATAGATATTGAATTGCGACCCCTTGCAACTAGTACTCATGTGAGGATGTGACGTACGCCCAGGCAAACATTTGGGAAGTAAACATCAGCAAGTATAGCAAAAATGGTGAATAGGTGTGCTGTTTTCGGGTGTAGCAACATCCCTGGACCAAACATAGCACTACACAAGTTTCCAAGTGATCCATACCATTGTAACAAATGGGTGAAGTTTATACAAAGAACCAGAGTGGGGGAGGCAAAGCCCAAAACAAGTTTCATATGCAATGGACATTTTCGTGATGAATGCTTTGACAATAAAGTGCAGTGGAGTATGGGTATGGCTAGATGCACCCGCTGATTGCCTATACGGACTGGGGTCTTGTCACGCCCAGTGCCAGGTCCGTATATATACGGACTCGCCGAAAAAAAAATTGTAGCAGCGAAACGACTGCACTTATAGCTTTCATATTTCTACCACATGTACCTTAGCCTTCTGGCGTCTTGCTACCACCACCCCAACCCCCTCCCCTAATCCACTCGCCGACCATGGGTCGCCGCATCAGGCCATCACAAAAGAAAAAAAGGAAAATATGTGGCGGAAAAACGACTGCACCAATTTCAGGAGTCAGGAGAGTGGATAATATGGGCTAACTTAAGCCTAGCACAAATTATACAGTCAGTGTCGATGGATATAGGCCTAACCTAGGCTAAAGAAATTTATTGGCTGAAATTCAACTACTAGCAACTAGGCTAAACAAAAAATAAAAAAATAAGTCGATCGCCGCGGTTTAAGTTCCCGTCTATTTTTACGGCGATTTTTTTCTGTTATTTGCACCCTGTTGGCAATGTATATGATGATGACAATAAGTCATGGAGGCGTGAGGGGCGGGCTTTCATTATTGTATCCAAATGCAGTCAAAATAGACAGGGACATGATCGCTAACGTCCGCCGCGGCTCCGAGTAGTGTAAACAAGGCGGGCGGTAATCACAGCTGCTTCTCCCTCTCCTGCTGCTGGATCTCGTCCTACAGGTTCATACATATAAGCCTGGACACCACCAATATTCATCACTTGAGGTTCTTTGCCATAATCACGGTTATCACCCTCAGTATTGGCAAACGAATCGGAACTACTGTCACTATCCTCCATTTCCACCTGTCAGAAGAGCTTGTTGTGTTCCTGGGCATACGTCATCAGAGCGCTTAAACTCCGAATCCAGAAAAGTGTCACCCATATCCTATTTTGGCCATTATATAAATAATTAAGCCATTGTAGCAGAAAATATTGCACCAAAAGCTATAGTGCACACTGCCGGTAATGATTGTGGAGGAAAATAATAGCATGCACTCCCACCTTTAATAAAGCAATCATAAATGATAAGAAACTAAGCTAGTTCTTTCATTTGAGTGAACTTCACTACTCTGAAAGGCAAAGTTAGATGTTCTGTATCCATTTGGAACTTGCTTGTTACCACTATTCACAATTTAATTATTTAACCCTTTCACGCACGTATGGACGCCAGGATTGTCGATTAGCAATCAGAAGTAGAGTTCTCTCAATGGTGTTCTTTTATTTCATAAATTTTATATTAGAAAGTGTTGTTTCCACATAGGGATTTTGATTAGTTATTTTGCCTTTATATTGTCTTTGTCCGAATATTGGTTTGTTTAGTTTGCAAGTTTTACATTTTAATCTTATAATTATCTTTCCAAAATTAGTTTTCTGCCCACAGCTAACGGTAACTCAAAGATAACTGCAGAGGTTGAAGTAAATAAACTAAAGGTTTCTGAACACTCCTGATGGTCACAAAGGCCGGGGGATGGGCCGGTTTTCTGGACCACTTTCTCCCTCATGTTTAGCCCCATTAATTTTCAGGTGTTAAGATGTTTGCCCCATTAGTTAGTCGATTTTAAGACCTTTCGCCCCATTTCTTTGTCAATATTTAGACCTTTCGTGCTATTTAGGTGTAGATTTTTTCCCTGGCGAATGATAGTGAGCCTGTAATGTTGGAAGAACCGGCCTTCGGCGGGGACATTTTTCTACCGAAAAATTTACAAATTAATCTAGAAGGGGGATCTAATGGATGTATTTTTTTTAAATTTGATGGAGGTCTAGGGAGGAAACTAGAAAAATAATGAATACATGCAAAAATCACCCAAAAAGTGAACCATCTCCCCTTAAAATATCTCAAATGGCGTCCTGTGTGTGAAAGGGTTAAGTACAAACAGATTTTCATTTGCCAAATAAAATTTAGTGTTAGCCAGAAAATACCGTTACATACAAGATCATAAACTTTGTATCAATATATGGTATTCTTTATCCACAAAATAATATTTATGGGAATTATCAAAGTGATCATTTGAAAATGTTTATCTTTTATTATAAAATTACAAAACATTTTACTACAAAATTAATACATATTTTGCTTAATGAATTGGCATAATCTTTAATCTATTTAATACAATATATATATGATTACGCAAATTAAATATATTTTGGTATGCTTGGCATAATGTATGTACAGAATGTATTGTACTGTACATATAATTTTATAAAGAAGATCGAAGTTCAACAAATTGTATATATAATTCATCCATTTCCATCTGCATGTCTCTGAGTGTGTTCCTCCAAGCCCTGTACTCCTGGCCACTAATAATAACCTGTCTTTCCCGGGCCTTCAAATCCTCCACCTCTCTCTCAAACTGTGCTGACCGTCGCCTGGCCTCCTCCTGCCGGGCCAGTCTACGCTCCCGCAACCCACCGCTCTTACCTGCCTCCACTGTCCAGCTCTCGTCGTGCTTTCTCACTTTATCTCTGTCTTGAAGGCGCGTCTCGTAACTGTCGATGATGTCCATGGCCACCTTACTCATCTTGCTCAGTAGTTTGGATCGCAGCTTGTGGACTTCTGTGTGGACAGGGGTGTTATCCGAGGAAGGCTGGATGGTTGTGTCACAAGGTAGAGCCGCCAGGAGAGAATGTACCACTAGTAGAGCTTGATTCTTATCTCTGTGGGGTAATTATAATGTAAAACTTGCAAAATAATCAAACCAAAACTTATACGAACACAGTAAAAAGACAAAACAACTAATAAAAATCGCTATGTGGAAACAAGGCTTAAGGGGACCGACCGGTTAATTACAAACTTCCAGGTCTTACTTTCAATTTAAATTAAATTTGGCACTGGTGTATATGACCATAAAACTAGATCAAAACAATTTTTATTTATTTTTTTTATTTTTTTGCTTTTTTCTTGCAATTTAGGTAAAAAAAACTTTGAAAATCATAACCCTGCAGAAAATGATAAACTCCTACAGAAATCCCCATAGCACATGTTTTATGTGATCAAACAACTCACAAAAGGTGTACCGGGTATCTCTAGTTTTCTAGTTTCTCTAGTTTCTATAAAACACATTTTATATATTTTGTGTATTTGTTCGATTTAGGTGATTACGGATTCAGGCGAATATATTTATAGAAAATTACAACTTTGACGACATATTGTGAAAACAAAAAAATTACTAGAGTTGTTGTTGTTGTTGTTGTTGTTCCCCATGCTGCCTGGCCGAACAGCCCCAAGGCCCCGAGCAAGGCCAAGGCCATAACCGAGCGCCCCCACAGAACCCTACCCACCGACCACAATAAAGCCTGGGTGACCGAAGCCACTCCATGGCGGGGAGCTGAGGAGGGTGCGGAAACGCCCGGGAAACCAAAGCCCCACCCAGGGCCCTGTGCCCCTCAGCAATTATGAAGAGAAAGTTGAGGGGCAAGGGAAAAATGTGACGCTTTGGCTTCCAATCTTGGTAGATTGGGAGATCAATCCACGGAAGAGACGCTGTCACTTGAGATCTAGAAAATATATAAGTATAAGGAACAGTCAGAGTAAGCTATGGGTATGGCAGAGATTGCCCAGTTCTCACTCTGATAGACCAGCCCATCACCACATGACTAGAACCCAATCCTCTCAGCATCAGCTAGGAAAGGCCCTAGAAAGCCACCTTTGGCGAGGGGATAGCTCCCCTATTTCAACCCTTTTCGGGGTTGGGCACCCGCCGTTTCGGGGTTGGGCACCCGCCGTTTCGGGGTTGGGCACCCGCCGTTTACTAGAGTAAATTGGCTTTATAGGCCTTTTAGTGTTTTTAATTACCTTTCCAATGGTATATACAGTAAACCCTCGCTATCTCGGACTAATTGGGGGGAGACCACTTCCGAGATGTCCGATTTTACGAGATGTCCGAAGTCCGGCTTAAGAGAGGGAAAATTCCGAATTAGAAGAGAAATTGAGATTTTTTTTTATTTTTATCTATCTATTTAATGCATCTATCTATCTCCCTTATACATATATATAACTATGTCTTATTTGGTCTTTTTTTAATCTATGAATCAATTCTAATACGATGGAATTGAAAACAATATTACCCTTCTAACACACAAATAATAAAATGAAAACAAGAGTAAATAAAAATGTCTCCTTTGTCTTTCAGAAACATAAGTCCGTCTGTCTCGTATATGTTAGTATTTTATCGCTCGCTCGCCCCTAGCCACTCTCTCTCTCTATCTATTTATCTCTCTAATGCATCTAACAAACTCCCTTATACATTAACATAACTATGTCTTATTTGGACTTTTTGTAATCTATAAATAATTTCTAATGCCATGGAATTGAAAACAATATTATCCTTCTAGCACACAAATAATAACATGAAAAAGAGTCAATATAAAAGTCTCCTTTGTCTTTTCAGAACCAATTAAGTCCGTCTCATAATAGTTCGTGTTTATCACTCACTCCCCCTCTGCAACTCTCTCTTTCTATCTATCTATCTCTCTAATGCATCTACGTAACTCCCTTATACATTAACATAACTATGTCTTATTTGGACTTTTTGTAATCTTTGAATCATTTCTAATGCAATGGAATTGAAAAATATAATATCCTTCCAGCACATAGATAAATAATAAATAAGATAGTCAACAAAATATTTCAACTCTCCCCTCCGTGCGAGTAGAGACGGAAGATTTACGTTTGATAGATTTTTTGTTTTGTTTTTTCCCTCGATATACACTCTCTTTCCATCTATCTATCTCTCTAATTTATCTATCTAACTCCCTTATACATTAACATAACCGTGTCTTATTTGGACTTTTTGTAATCTTTGAATAATTTCTAATGTGATGGAATTGAAAAATATAATATCGGACATTTTCCGAATACTTATATAAAGTCCAACAACGTCAGACACTGTCGGAACGATGACGGAAATGTCCGAAATACGGAAGTGCATGTCCGAGAGGCCGTAGCCAGTCCGACTAGTACGGGTTTCCGACTTCTAGAGGTCCGAGATGGTGAGGGTTTACTGTACACCATTCCTATAGGTCCAATAATAACTGTAGAATAACATCCGATAGTGCGGCAATATAGGTTCTGAGAAAAAACAGGTGAAAGTCTAAGGTAATTAGGTGAACATTTTTACTTTTGTTTTTTTAGATTTACAGTATTTTACGCAGGAACATGGCAAAGTAGAAGATAAAGCGTATGGGAGGTTGTAGAGTAGCTTACGCTCTTTAGATTTATATAGGTATGCTCCTCGTACGACCAGTAGTTACTGAGCATGTTAATTTCAAAGTTCGCTATACAGTATAACGTTTTTAGAATTACAGGAAAAGTTTGGGAAAAAAAAACACAATTTCCAATGGGTTTTCACTAATAAAATTTCACTGGCTTATGAAGGGATGTTGACTCTTGTTGAGTAAACACCTATTGGTATTTTCAGGATTTCGAGTTTTTAAAGCCTAAATTAACCGGTCAGTCCCCTTAACCCGGGAACTGCAGGGAGACTCTTAAGAGTTCCCCTGGCGGACTGCGGGAAGACTCTTAAGAGTAAGGCTTTTAAAAAATCTATTTAAAACACCCCCAAAAAAAAAAAAAAAAATTTTTTTTTTTTTGTTTTTTTGCCCCTGGGCCATGCCAAATATCACTCCACCTCCCCTCCTTCCCCACTTTCCTCACCTCCTTCAGTTATCACCTATTTTCCCTGTTATTCCCTTATTCTGGGGTCTATTTTCGTGCTAATATTAGCGAGTTGCAAGCAGGGCATTGTCATCACTGTTACCAAGCGAGTGCAAGAGAGAGAGAGAGAGTATCGGTCGACAGTCTCTCTCCAGACGTGGGGAAAAGTGGAGGGGAGGGAGGTTGCCTCAGCCATACATTATGTAACTCCCGGCCTGTATCGCCGATTTTGACCATCCAAACGCTGTTTCCACTTGTTTTATTGTTGTAACAGGTTAATACCTTTATAATCAACCTATAAACTGGGCGGGTGCCCAACCCCGAAAGGGGTTGAAATAGGGGAGCTATCCCCCCGCCAAAGGTGGCTTTCTAGGGCCTTTCCTAGCTGATGCCGAGAGGATTGGGTTCTAGTCATGTGGTGATGGGCTGGTCTATCAGAGTGAGAGCTGAGCAATCTCTGCCATACCCATAGCTTACTCTGACTGTTCCTTTAACTTATATATTTTCTAGATCTCAAGTGACGGCGTCTCTTCCGTGGATTGACCTCCCAATCTACCAAGATTGGAAGCCAAAGCGTCACATTTTTCCCTTGCCCCTCAACTTTCTCTTCATAATTGCTAAGGGGCACAGGGCCCTGGGTGGGGCTTTGGTTTCCCGGGCGTTTCCGCACCCTCCTCAGCTCCACGCCATGGAGTGGCTTCGGTCACCCAGGCTTTATTGTGGTCGGCGGGGAGGGTTCTGTGGGGGCACTCGGTTATGGCCTTGGAATTGCTCGGGGCCTTGGGGCTGTTCGGCCAGGCAGCTTGGGGAACAACAACAACAACAACAACAACCTATAATAGGCGCATATGGATAAGTATTAATGCTATTTATGGTAAAATAATGATGTTAGTGATGGGAACAGCTCAAATACGTGCGCACAGGAGTGTGGTGTCTCATACCCCCATGCGCACGTCTTAGGTTAAGTAAAATAATAATTTATAAATAAAAGAACACAATCCACTAATAATATTAATTATATATTTATTCTAAACAACACTAAAAAATGAAATGGGAGTATGATTCATACACTTTATCAAAGAAATTTATATTGCAATATACTGATATCAGTAAACTAATTTAATTAAACTTGTCATACATAAT
Source organism: Paralithodes platypus (assembly GCA_032716605.1). Classification (NCBI taxonomy): domain Eukaryota; kingdom Metazoa; phylum Arthropoda; class Malacostraca; order Decapoda; family Lithodidae; genus Paralithodes; species Paralithodes platypus. Next base: position 52,393,471 of record CM064519.1, on the reverse strand, counting down.
TAAAGAGAGGTTACATCATTAAGCTTATCATGCATAATTTACAGTGGAGTAATTATATTTAACTTGTCACACTGTCTGACCCAGTAGACAGCCCATGCAACTTTTGAAGGTGAAGGTGCTACAAAACATTCTATCTTACTACTGAATTGACAGGCTAGGAGGAGGTTAACCTCTGAAGTGCGCATGGGGGGTATGAGACACCACACTCCTGTGCTGACGTATTTGAGCTGTTCCCATCACTAAAATATTTATTTTACCATAAATAGCATTAATACTTATCCATATGCACCTATTATAGGTTGACTATAAAGGTATTAACCTGTTACAACAATACAACAAGTGGAAACAGCGGTTGGATGGTCAAAATCGGCGATACAGGCCGGGAGTTACACAATGTATGTCTGAGGCAACCTCCCAGCCCACCACTTTCCTCCACCTCTGGAGAGAGACTGTCGATCGGATCGGATCGACTCTCTCTCTCTCTCTCTCTCTCTCTCTCTCTCTCTCTCTCTCTCTCTCTCTCTCTCTCTCTCTCTCTCTCTCTCTCCTCTCTCTCTCTCTCTCTCTCTCTCTCTCTCTCTCTCTCTCTCTCTCTCTCTCTCTCTCTCTCTCTCTCTCTCTCTCTCTCTCTCTCTCTCTCTTCTCTCTCCTCTCATCTCTCTCTCTCTCTCTCTCTCCTCATCTCTCTCTCTCTCTTCTCTCTCTCTCTCTCTCTCTCTCTTCTCTCTCCTCTCTCTCTTCTCTCCTCTCTCTCTCTCTCTCGCTCTCTCTCCTCTCTCTCTCTCTCTCTCTCTCTCTCTCTCTCTCTCTCTCTCTCTCTCTCTCTCTCTCTCGCTCTCTCTCTCTCTCTCTCTCGCTCTCGCTCTCTCTCTCTCGCTAACAGTGATGACAACGCCCTGCTACCAACTCGCTAATGTTAGCACGAAAATAGACCACAGGAAAAGGGAATAACAGGGAAAATAGGTGATAACTGAAGGAGGGGAGGAAACTGGGGAAGGAGGGGAGGTGGAAGAGTGATATTTGGCATTGCCCAGGGGCAAAAAAAAAAAAAAAAAATATATATATATATTTTTTTTTTTCGGTGTTTTAAATTGATTTTTTTCCCCCCTGACTCTTAAGAGTCTTCCCGCAGTCCGCCGGGGGAACTCTTAAGAGTCTTCCTGCAGTTCCCGGGTTAATTCCCATAGCACTTGACAGCAATATTTTGGTAACAAGACTCCAGACACCAGCTCAATAATCGCTGGTGGGTATTCCGTCATCACAGTCTCACGATGCAATATTTTTTTACACTGACCTAAGCAGCAAACAGTCCCTATAGAAACTTATATTGGCATTCCATCATCCATGGAATGCAAGAGTCTGCTTCATTGATAACTTCTCGGGTGTAAATTTGCATCAGGAGAATAAGACCAAACACCTTGCCTGACAAAGTGAGCAGTAATTGTTGAAGTCCTGTCAAACCTATTTTCCACTCCAGATTAGGGCAACTAAGCTCCTTTTCCAGTCAGGGTACCAAGTATCCGCATGTGAAACAGCAGTCAGAATTACATGGACCATGGCCGTATTCCCAGCTTTAAATAGTTCTCCAGAAATTACACTGATACGAGGTGTCTTCCTGCCCTTCAACCTAACTACAACCTCCTTTGCTTTTGCAAGGGAATACCTGTATGGGTCTTCACTTATATTACTGTTAGAACAGGGGAACACTGTTTATTTACATTAATACCGGCATTATACTGTAACCCGTTCTGGCTAACAAATGTAGCCAGATTGCCCAAGCAACTGTACAACTAATCAAAATAAAATATACACAAGAGTACAGTACTGTATTGTAAAATGCTGACAAGAAACACATTCCAAGAGGTAACAGAAAAAGACACAACCCCAACTTCACACCAGAAATTCAAAACCTCATCAGACAACGCGACATACTGAAACACTCCCCAGCACCCCACACACAAGACATCACACAACAAATCTAAGCACTCAACACCCAGACTAACAACAAAATACAAGAACAACAAAAACTAAATTGGAATAACTTCCTACAAACACTTGATCACAAAACAAACCCCAAACTCTACAAAACACTAAACAGCATCACACTTTCCAACAGCAACGCAACACAATCACATGCTGCAATCACAACAACAGACACTACTCCTTCATGTAAACAACAAGCAAACACTCTCATCAGGCGGGTGCCCAACCCCGAAAGGGGTTGAAATAGGGGAGCTATCCCCTCGCCTAAGGCGGCTTTCTAGGGCCTTTCCTAGCTGATGCTGAGAGGATTGGGTTCTAGTCATGTGGTGATGGGCTGGTCTATCAGTGAGAACTGAGCGATCTCTGCCATACCCATAGCTTACTCTGACTGTTCCTTTTACTTATATATTTTCTAGATCTCAAGTGACGGCGTCTCTTCCGTGGATTGACCTCCCAATCTACCATGATTGGAAGCCAAAGCATCACATTTTTTCCTTTGCCCCTCAACTTTCTCTTCATAATTGCTGAGGGGCACAGGGCCCTGGGTGGGGCTTTGGTTTCCCGGGCGTTTCCGCACCCTCCTCAGCTCCCCGCCATGGAGTGGCTTCGGTCACGCAGGCTTTATTGTGGTCGGCAGGGAGGGTTCTTTGGGGGCGCTCGATTATGGCCTTGGCCTTATTCGGGGCCTTGGGGCTGTTCGGCCAGGCAGCTTGAGGAACAACAACAACAACTCTCATCAATCACTTCTCACATGTCAGCCACCTAAAACCCCACAAAGACGACCGACGTGTCATCCGACGTAAGACACAATTCCGCACAGACCCTGACTATACACCCTTCACCAATCACCAGACAAAGCACATCATCAACAATCTCAAGCACTCACCCGCCTGTGGCCTAGACAACATAAGCAACATACACCTCAGACACCTGGGACCACAAGGCATACAAGCACTCACTAACATATCAAACAACAGTTATTTACACAACACAATAACATGACATCTGGAAGCATGGTATCATCATCACATTCCCCAAACCCTACAAAGACCCCACGCTACCCTCCTCACACCGCCCCATCACGCTCCTTTGCACCCCCTCCAAAGTCATGGAACGCCTTGTACTACAACTAATTACACACGCCCTACCCCTAGCTCCAACACAACATGGCTTCAGGCCACAGCACTCCACAAACACTCTTCTCACAGACCTTACACAAAGAGCTTTTTACGGCATCAACTCAGCTAGACCACCACACAGATCACTACTAGCCACACTCAACATTAGTAAAGCCTTCGATGCCATCTCCCGCCACAACCTAACAAACAAAATCTACAACACAAACATGCACAACAGCACAAAAAGGTGGCTGGCCAACTTCCTAGCAGGCAGATGTGCACATGTATCTTTTGTCGGTCAGTCATCTAGCATCAGAAACTTTCCAAACGGAGTCCCACAAGGATCCGTCCTATCGCCCGCACTCTTCAATCTGTACATGCACGATATAACTACACCCAATACACCCCAAATAAACTTAGCCTCCTATGCAGACGACATAACACTCACATGCACACACCATGACCCAAACACAGCAACAGATCTCCTTCAACCCTATCTCAACACACTACATGGCTGGTGCACTACAAACAGACTTAATCTAGCCCCAGCCAAATCCACCGCAACCCTGCTCACAAGCTGGACAGAACACGAATACATCCCTCAACTCACCATTAACAACACACCCCTAACACATACACACTCACCCAAAATCCTAGGAGTAACATATGATACTCATATGACATTCAAACACCACACCACAAACACGAAAAAGAAACTGACACTCAGACTAAGGCCCTCAGGTCACTTGCTCACACAAAATTTGGACACAACAAAAAAAACACCACCAGTTTATAAACAATACATAAGATCAGTGATGGAATACGCAAGCCCAGCCTGGGCTTCTAACCTAGCTGAAACACATCATAAGACCTTACAGACTATTCAAAACAAAGCCCTAAAAATCATTACAGGCTGCACAGCTACTACACCCACAGATCACCTACATCAAGAAACCAAAATCCTCAAAGTCAAAGACCATCTGGACATGAGAGGCACTCAATTCCTGGCGGCAGCCTCCACGAACCAAAACCACCCACTACACTACATGGCAACACACCCACAGACACCAAGAAATATCAAAACAACACCCAGCACACAGTATCACACACAAATACTGTCCTCTATCCCTCCCGGCCCACCCCAAACCAGCTTCCAGAAGCACATCCATACTCATATATCTCGTCGATCCATCCACTCACTCATAGACAACACGCAGCTGCAAGCACGACCTCCCGAAATCCATCCTTCCGAATCCTCCCTTCCTCGCGAGGACAGAGTCCACCTGGCCAGGCTGAGATGCGGACACCATCCAGCTCTTCTGAGCTATCAGAAGAGACTGGATGACTCCGTCGTCGACACCTGCCCGGGATGTAACACAGCACCCCATACCATTAAACATATCATAGAAGACTGCATTTCACACAACCACTTACGCCAACAACACAATCTACACTCAATGAAAGCTCTGTGGGAAAGTCCGATCCTGGCCATGGCCTTCCTCAGGGACTCGGGGCAGTTCGGCCAGGCAGCTTAGGGAATGACAACGACAACAACAACAACAACTGTATTGTATGTATGTATATACTCAGGCACATACCCCATAGCTGGGGGTGGCCGACCCGAGACAGAGCCCGAACAGGGACAACACAAACAAAATAAAAATACAAATTCACACACATCTACTGTAGGTCACCCAGGAGAAGACCCAGAGACCAGAGATCACTAAGGGCATTCCAGCACTCCCCCGGCCCCCGACCTCCCGGAGAAGTTCCGGTCTCAGAAGGCGGACATGCAGTGGAAACTGTACTAAGATATATTTAAAATTGAAAGTACAGTCGCGCTAATAAATCATGTCCCAGCTGTCATTACGTTTGGCTCGCTCTGTGCTGTATTAATGTCTGCCAGATGTTGAATAGGGTGGGTAAGTTTAGGAACATGGTTGTATATCTCACTCAAAAAGAAAAAATCTTGTGTAAGTATTGCCGATACCAATTATTGATCAAAACATAATTGGTACCGAGACATCACTTATTAGCGCGACTGTACAATTATAATTAACCCTTTCATGCACCGTGGGTTGCCGTTTAGTATACAGTACAGAAATCAAATTCTCTTAATCTCATAATTACCTCTCCAAAATTAGTTTTCAGCCTAGAGCTCACTCAAAGGAATCTGCAGAGGTATAAGAAACTAATCTAAAAGTTTCTAAACAATACTGATGGTCACAAAGGCTTTTAAGTATCCCAGAAAGGGCTCAAATCGCATTCTGGAGCATCTATCTATCTATCTATTGCCTGACGCCGTGATCCCCGAAGGGGTGGCCACGAACGAACCGCCCCCATGCACCTCTGTCCCCAGTCAGTCGACGCCCCTCCCCCCAACCAGCACCGCCTTCGTTCATGTAGTTCCTCACTCCATCCTTCCACCTCATATTCATTCTACCTCTCCCTCTCTGTCCCTCCACCTCGCTCTCGTACACCCTCTTAGTCATTCTCTCGATTTCCATACGTTCCATATGGCCGAACCATCTCAAGTTGTTCCTTTTCACACTTTCCAGCACATCTACCTCCACACCACACCTCCTTCTTATTTCCTCATTAGTCTATCTATCCCTCCATGTAACTCCGCACGCACTCCTTAAGTAATTCATTTCCACTGCTCTCACTCTTGGTCTGAGTCTCTCAACCAACGTCCATGCTTCGCTTCCGTAAGTCAGTGTCGGGATTACCACACTGTCATGCAAGGACTTCGTCACTTCCATACTGACCACCCTATTCTTGTTACTGCTTTTAGCGTTCCTACACCCTCTTCCCCTGTTGTACCCTCTCCCGCACTTCTTCATCCATAGTCCCATCTTTACTCAACACACTGCCCAGATACTTAAAAGAGTTGACGATCTCCATAGCCTGACCGTTCAGCTTCACCTCACACTCTGTGACTTCACCCCTTTCGAAGACCATAACCTTGCTCTTCCCCGTATTTACCTTCAAATTCCGTTTTTCGCACACTGTTCCAAACTCATTTACCAGACCCTGCAACTCCCTTTCATTATCACTCATCAGAAACTGTATCATCCGCAAACAGCAGTATAGGTAGCTTCCACTCAATTCCCTCCCTTTTCAGCGATACACCAACATCCACTGCTCTTGATAGGATTTCTTTCATGACTCCATCCATATATACAGTAAACAACCATGGGGACATCACACCCCTGTTTCAAACCAACATTCAGGTCTAAGAACTCGCTGTGCTCACTCTCCACACGTACTGCCGCCTTTGCACCTCATACATGCTCTTCGCTGCTTTCAGCAACTTGCCCTCTACTACGTATATTCTAGGTACTTTCCACAAACCTTCTCTATCCACTCTGTCATAGGCCTTCTCCAAGTCCATAAAGGCAACATACACCTTTGTTTCTTCTCCAGATACTTCTCCACAACACAATTCAGGGTAAAAATCTGATCTACACATCCTCTTCCCTTCCTAAAACCTCCCTGCTCGTCGCCTATCCATTTCTCCGTTCTCACTCTCACTCTCTCAATCACTACCCTACTGTATACCTTCCCTACTATGCTTAGAAGACATATTCCTCGGTGGTTACCACACACTCCTCTTTCCCCTTTGCCCTTATATAGGGGGACTATTATGCCAGTCTTCCAGTCATTGGGTGCACTCCCCTTCTCCCATGCTAGTTTGCACATTTTCCATACCCATTCTATCACTATCTCACCACCATACCTCAACATTTCCCCACACACTCCATCTGTTCCTGGTGCTTTCCCCAACTTCACTCTTTTCATGGAGCATGAAAGGGTTAATCTTTGAGCATTCATATAGTATGAGGTTGCAAGATTGGGAGATGTACCTGGTGTAGAGAGTGAGTGCTGCGATGTGAGGGTCAGGGTGAGTGATGGTGAATGCTGCGTGTCTCAGAGGATGGGGGTGGTTCGGGTAGAAGCAGTAGAAGTTCCTCAAATCGTTCACCTGCAAAGACAAAAGAAATATATACAGGTACACTAATCTCCTGCACAATATCCCTTTCAATATTTGAAGACACATATCTACACTTTATTCTGATTATCATTACATACAATACATACAATGGTTTAGCGTCAGTTTCCATTACATGCATTGTAACGGCTCAGACGGGGTTGCCTTTCAGTAGTTGGAGTGTACTGTAGTACAATAAAGTCCCGCCACAGCACTGCCCCACCAAGTCATCACTGTGGCTGATGTTGGTATACTGCTAACCATGCCTCAGCAAGACTCAACAGAGTCCCCCTACAGCACTTGCACCTGCAGTATCTGAAACCACACCAGCCTTAACAGTGTTACAAGACAGCACCATAACAAGACTCTACTGTATATTAGGCAATTTGGACTATAGAACAATAAAGTCCTACCCCAACACTGCTCGAACATGCAAACACTGTTGCCGACACAGGTGTGGTGCCAAACAGCTCCCAGGTAAGACTCAGTCCCCTGTGGCACCTATCTGGACCCCACCAGCCTCGGCAGTGCCATACCAAGACAGTGCTAAGATAAAGACTTTATTGCATAGTAATGTCTGTTGGTCCACAAGTCTATCGCCATCCCCCTATTAGTCGCCTTGTATGACACGCAGTAGGATGCGTGAGGCATATTCTTTTTCTCCTCCACCATTAGACAAAGGCCCCCTTACCCCCTGGGGGGTATTTGAAGTATTTGAAGATGCATTTCCTCCTTTTATTCTGGCTATCATTAAATAATTTTATTTAGCTTAAGATACATTTTTGGAAGTCAGAGGGATAATTGAGATATATATTACCCCTTTGATTCCTAGAGAGCCTTCTAAAACTTAAAAAATTGTCTAATGGTAACCTGAAAAAGTGGAAAAAAACATGCTAATACTGAAAGGGTTAATCTTGCAATTCAACCCTTTGACTTGAAGACTTTGACCCCTTCACCACCATTATGGGATTTTTATCATCTTCTGGTTACCATTAGATGTTTTTTTAGTTTATAATCAACCTCTACGACTCAAATGGGTAAATACGATCTCAATAAACCATCTTAATAACACAGGTCCTTCAATCTACCTGTATGACTCAAATGGGTAAAAACAATTTCAATAAACTCTCTTAATAACACAGGTCCTTCTTAAACTGCATAAAAACATTTAATCTTAGCCAGAATCAAAGGTAAAAAGGTGGCATGGTGCTGAAGGGGTCTAAGCACCCAAATGTGAACTATCTTATTGCTTAATACTCTTTAATTCTTCAATTCAATAAGCTTGTTTTTATTGTAACCTTTCATATCTAACCCATTTGTTGGTGTTTCAATTATGTTTATTATAATGTAAAACTTGCAAAATAAACAATTATATTCTGTTCATGCTTTGTGGCTCTTTTGTGTTCTTTTATGTCACAATACTGTATCGTTTTGCAAAATCTTCAATGCATTATTTGCACATGGTGATTTTGATAAGTTCTTTTGTCTTTATACTGTGCAGTTCCTGTTTTGGTTTGTTTGTTTTGCAAGTTTTACATTAAATTTTATTATGGTTCACTTGTTTTTATAAATACTGTATACTGTACACCAGTTTAAATCTTTGAATCTTCAAAGCCAAGTTCAGAAGCATCTGGGCTATTATAATGTAAAGGAATTGTCTCATTTGTATTCAATACTGATTCAAATGTGTGTTTCACTATTATGCTCTTGACTCTACAATATGTAGGCTACAGGACATGCAACTCTAACCGCACTTCGTGTGGACCACTTGGTCTATAAAATTATGTCTATACAATCCTTTGTTTTGTTCTGATTAATTTGGTTCATTTGGTTGAAGCAGTTGGATTTCCATATTGACTGTTTCAGTTGATAATGCACCTACTTCATTGTCTTATTGCTTTATTCATTGTTTGGGATTGTCTAGAGTATTGCTTGGCCAGGCATTTGACTGTTGAAGGCCATGACATAGTGTTGTCATTCTGTGGAA
>CM064519.1:52153318-52384292 GCA_032716605.1 Paralithodes platypus | reverse complement strand
TCATCTTAAACAAATTACATAATACATAGACACTTAGACTATCTCCCCGGAATGAGCCGCAGGATCTTTGTAATACTAACCATTCCCTGTGTGTCCTAGAGATTCATATTTAGATTCATATTTGTTTTCTTTCTGTTAATTATGCCACGGCTGTTCATACAATTAATTAATTTTAAACAAATTACATTATGCATAATACATTAACAGCGTCGTACAATTCTTAAAAAAATAGGGCAATGGGTATAAAACACATAATACATAATTTAATACCAGGAGGACATAATCATTATCCGGTTCGTTGTGCACTGGGAGCTAAGGTGTCTTGAGATCGCCTCGTACCTATACGCAACGAACGGGAACGTATTCTAGTAGTCCTGCAATAATGGTTGGGTATCAATGATAGAGAGAAGAGAGAGAGAGCGAAGAGAGAGATAGAGAGAGAGAGTTTGAGTTTACATAGATAAATGACTCCTACCAGAAATACGTTAAACATAATATATAGAATACATTATAAATTAGAAATAGATTAACAATATATAGAAATATATAGAACGTGATCACTTCTCACTCTATATGATCTTCTAAAAATGTTCTCTTTAGTCTGCCCTTGAATACAGGCGGGTATTAGTGTCTTTGACTATGTTGGGCAGGGCGTTCCATACCCTAGGCCCCCAATACTTGCAGAGAACTTGCCCCCTAGTCGGTTCTGGCTCTAGGAACATACAGATCGTCTGCTGTCGTGTGTGGCTGTCTCGTAGATATTGCGAGAACCAGTTAGGATATAATTATTTTGTACCTTAAAAACAAAAATAACTGCTTCAAAGGTGAGCTTTTGGTACATTGTCATCCATTCTAATTGATCAATAATAGGGTAACGTGATCATACTTTTTGCTCCTACAATTACTTTAGATGCAAAATTTTGCAATTTCTGGACATTATGGAGAAGTGTGTGATTAGTTTTTTCCGTATATCTCCAAGCAGTAGTTCAAGACAGAAAGAGCTAACGACTGGACCACAATTTTCCTAGTTTGCATGTCAAAATTATCCTTAATTCTATTGATATAAAACAGTATTCCATTGACCTTCTTAGTCGTTTCGTTGATATGTTTTTTCGAAAGTCATTGTTTTTCCTTGCTTACAACAAAATTGTTCATGTTTACATGGAATAATGTTAGAATTATCGATGCGAATAATAGTATCATTAGGTATCCTCTTAATTAGCTGCCTAGATCCTATAAATATACATTGTGTCTTATTTGAATTTAGCATTAACCCATTTTTACAGAACTATTGCTTGGCTCTTACTATTTGTTTCTGTCTCTTCACTCTCCTGATCAGATCATGCAGCTCATCTACAGTACCATTGTGTAATAGTTGAGTGTCATCGGAGAGAGAGAGAGAGAGAGAGAGCGAGAGAGAGAGAGAGAGAGAGAGAGAGAGAGAGAGAGAGAGAGAGAGAGAGAGAGAGAGAGAGAGAGAGAACACTTGTTTCTTTTCTCCCATTTATAATTTCACCTTGTATTACCTCATCTGTAGCTCTTCCCGGCACCTCATTCACGTTTAAGGGGGGTGACCTGTTTTTTGTTATTTCTGTCCTTTTCTCTCTTTCTCTGGCTTGTATCCATTCGGCCCCATTCAGCCAACTATTTTAAGACGTTTATCCCCATCTAGGTGTCGATTTTTGCCTGGCGAGCGATAGCGAGCCAGCATTATATGAAGAAGTCGACCTTCGCCATAATTTTTTATCTCTGAAAAATGTACACATTTAGCCTGCTGTCAAACAAAAATAAAAATATCGCTGGCTCGCTACCAACCAGTAAATTCACCTGGATGGGGATAAACGTCTTAAAACAGTAGGCTGAATGGGGCCAAATGGATACAAGCCAAAGAAAGATAGAAAAGGACAGAAATAACAAAAAGCAGATCACCCCCCTTAATACACCGCTACGTAGTGTAATGTATGTCGCTGGTGTATCATATGGACTATTCTATCCTTCATTTCGGATTTTTTTTTTTTTTTTTTTTTTTTTTTTTTAAATTACCGTAGGGGGCAGGGGGCTAGTAATCCTCCTCCCTTTGTATAATGCTCCTACTCGACGTAGACAGAGAAAGGGGCGAGGGAACGCGAAAGTGATCCCGGACCCTGAGAATAGGAACTTTAAATGTTGTTTCTGTTCCGGCTCTGTCTCGTGTCGGCCACCCCCAGCAATGTGGTATGTGGTCTGAGTATCTACAGTACCATAAATACATACATTACGGTACAGTAATACATATTGTTTTAAGTTTTCTCCCCAGAACTCTACAAGATTAAGGGGAGGTATTCAGTTTGTTCCCTAGACCTCCATCAAGCTTAAAATTACACCCACTTGACCCCTTTCAAGATAAATGTGTACATTTTTCGGTAAACAAAATTTCCAGGCCGAAGGCCGGTTCCTCTTAAATTACAGGCTCGCTATCGCTCGCCAGGAAAAGATTGACACCTATATGGCATGAAAGGTCTTTTTAACATAAATGCTCTTTCTTAAAATCGCCAACTAATGGGTAGTTCAAAACAAAAGGTTGGGGCTAAACATGAGGCAGAAAGGGGTCCAGAAAAAAAAATCCCTCAAGGATCTTGGAAAATCAAACACTTGAAACAAACACCCAAGACCCCAATACGCAGTATACTGTAGCCTACATTTTTTTGGGCAATAAATGTTCTGGTTCCTCCAAAATTACAGGTTCGCTAACGCTCGCCGGGAAAATAATTGCCACAGAATGTCACAAAAGAAATGGGCGAAAGGTCTTAACATCGCCAAACTAATGGGGCGAAAGTCATAAATTCTTAAAGCTAATGGGGCTAAACATGAGGGAGAAGGGGGTCCATAAAAATACAACCCTCCCTTAATAACGTTTACTATAACCACCACGTAGTATAATGGTGTGTTATCTCATTTGCTATCGTTCATTTCCCGCTATTTAAATTTCGCCCAATATGAAACGTAAATTGCTGGTATTTTGCGCATCAGCTTTTCCAGTCATTAGCAGCTATTATAGTAGGCTATTTACTATTTGTATCTATTGTGACAGTCGTAGTGATGATGGTGATAGTAGTAGTGATGATGGTGATAGTAGTAGTGATGATGGTGATAGTAGTATTATGATGAAGGTAACAGTAGTAGTGATGGTGGTGACAGTAGTACGGATTCATAGTGGTAAGTAACGTGCCGACAGATCTACATATTAGGAAACACCCCGTTCTTAACATTAATCATCCATTACAAACCCCAATGTACTTGAATAAATTAATGAAAGCATATGGTCCTCCCGGGATTCAAACTCGGGACACCACACCCAGAACATAAGCATCTAATCCATTACACCACCAACACAGTTTATAAGGTGCGGTCTCTGGGGCCATGGTACGGTACGGTATAGCCAGAGTGTCAAGGTCTGGAGAAATTATGGAGACCTTGCCGTGGGGGGAGGGAGGACGGAGACCATAATAGGTTGGTCAAGATTACTAACATCCACGCGATTCCCCCCCCCCCCCCCACACACACACACATACACACACAAACACGTAAAAGTTACACACGCACACCCACATAGCAACCCCCCCCCCCCCCACCACATTATAATATATATATATATATATATATATATATATATATATATATATATATATATATATATATATATATATCATAGACTACAGTAGATCTGGACTGGACACGACAATGGAACTTTGCAGTAAGGTACCCGGTACCCCAAAAATCAGAGAACGAATCCCCAAGTTAGAACCTCAAAACCGCGAAAATGTGACATTTTCGCGGTTTCGAGGTTCGAACTTGGGGGTTCGTTCTCCGATTTTGGGTCCCTTACTGCAAAGTTCCACTTTCCTACACATACATTCACCCCCCCCCCCCCCCCACACACACACACGTGAAAAGAGTTGAGGTTAGGACAAATAGTCAAATAGACAAATGTCTCTGTTTATCTAACTTAAATATTTGATAGATAATCTGTTAAAATGGTGTTTTAAAGGGTACCGGTACCGTATGCTTTGTATCCATGTTCCAATATTTATTTGTTTTGACAATCGTCTTATACTGTACGGTATGCCTCCAAAAAATCTTCATATTTAGCACAGACTCACCTGTATCGTACGGTATATATTAGTTGGGATGTAAAAACACCCTAGCTTTGTCTTTTACGGATTTTTCGGCAAAGAAAAGGAAAATTAACTACGCTATATGAAAGCGAAAGTATGTTCGTTTGTCATATCATACATACACTTCAACCCCCCCCCCCCCCCCACACACACACATAACCCTACCGTACCGTTAATTATGAAAATTCGTGGGGTCCTGAAATTTGTCAATACTGTTCACAAGTATGGAAAATAATGTATAGATACCGTATATCATATAACTTCAAACACATTAACTATAAAACTATGTACCGGTAGACAATATAAAGAAAATTTCACCCGCAATTTCTGTTAGTATTATTACATGAAACAACACAACTCCACAATTTTGGGGTGTGACTCTGCAATATTTTATATATATACCGGTACCGTATATATACAGTATATACAGTATACATATTTACCGTACTTTAAATATTATTTTATATTAATTATTAATTTTTATATATTTACTTGTTTATTTTGAGAGAGAGAGAGAGAGAGAGAGAGAGAGAGAGAGAGAGAGAGAGAGAGAGAGAGAGAGAGAGAGAGAGAGAGAGAGAGAGAGAGAGAGAGTTGAATCAAGAAAGGAAGGTCATGGCTCTGGTATGAATTAAATATATACAACTATGAGAGAGAGAGAGAGAGAGAGAGAGAGAGAGAGAGAGAGAGAGAGAGAGAGAGAGAGAGAGAGAGAGAGAGAGAGAGAGAGAGTTGAATCAAGAAAGGAAGGTCATGGCTCTGGTATGAATTAAATATATACAACTCGTGCTCTCACAAACACAAACACACACACACACACACACGCTAGGGCTACAAAGTTGATTCCATCGATGAGAAGACTGAGCTATAAAGACCGGTTGAGAGCTCTTGATATCTGTCCGTTGGAAACACGCAGACTACGTCATCTCATTCATTGGAGTTGGTAAAATACTTCATGGGTTTGGCATTGAGGATTATAGCAAAAAGTTTAGTCTCAATATGAATACAACACGCAACCATGGCTGGAAGTTAGAATTGATAAGGTTCAACACTAGTATTTGTGGAAACTTTTTCATATAGAAGATCTGTTCTACCTGGAACAATCTTCCCTCAGAAGTTGTAAATAGTTCTTCAGTAGAGCAGTTCAAGAAGAAAGTAGATACCGGTAGTATTTTGCACACTTCGTAATGAGTGTAGTGCACTAAACAGTCTCTCTCCTTCCGAATATCTCCCCGGAATGGACTGCAAGGTCTCTCGAGATACTAACTATTCCTCGTAAATCCTTGTAACTGTTTATCTTTCTCTCTCTCTCTCTACTATGACACTAATAATTAATGCAAAGCAAAATAATTTACCAATTTTATCATCTAATGTCAAGTTATATATAATTATAGCCTAATAATGTAAATATTGGTACAAGTGCCCAATACATTCCACAATGTGTCTACTTAAGGGGGGTGACCTGCTTTTTGTTATTTCTCTCCTTTTCTATCTTTCTCTGGCTTTTTTTTTTTTTTTTTTTTTTCTATATTCCAACTTACTTCCTCTCGGGCATAGGCTGAGAGCCTTAACATTCACCGCTTTACAATGAACAGTGAAGCCCGTGAGGTCTTGTTCCAGTCTAGGGAGTGAGACATGTGAAGCACGTAGAGCACAACGAGCACCTGCCATCTTGCCTTCACATGAGGCACGGTGCTCACTTATGGCCCGAAACGACCCCATCTCTGAAGCCATCTCGTTCCCGTGCTTCACTGTCTCACCCCCTACACTCGGACTCTCACACTTACACATACACAACGCCACCTGTTGAGCAGATAACTCACAAGGCATTGCACCCCTATAGCATATTTTGAATATGGGAATATTCATACACTGCTATTTAATCAGGGAACAATGAGGGTATTTTATTGACGTTTCGGTGGGCTTGTGGTAATGCACTGATACTAGGTACAGCACAAATTCCATCCCAATAATATCTTCCCATTGATACATCGGGATTTGAAACCGGGACCTTTGGATTACCAGGCCAGTGGCAAGACCACTCCACCACACCTCCCCTTGTATCCATTCGGCCCCATTCAGCCAACTATTTTAAGACGTTTATCCCCATCTAAGTGTCGATTTCTTCCTGGCGAGCGATAGCGAGCCAGCATTATATGAAGAAATCCGGCTTCGCCGGAGACATTTTTCTATCGAAAAATTTACAAATTTAGCCTGCTGCCAAACAAAAATAAAAAAATATGCTGGCTCGCTACCGCTCACCAGTAAACAATTGACACCTGGATGGGGATAAAAGTCTTAAAACAGTAGGCTGAATGGGTACAAGGTAGAGAAAGATAGAAAAGGACAGAACAAAAACAGGTCACCCCCCCTTAAGACAGCTAAAGTAGTACCGGTAAATCAAAGTACAGTAGATGACGCAATTAGTGAAGTGAAAGTTTGGTGTACAGATGCTTGTAATTATGTTAGTATCATCAAGGGGGGGGGGGAGGGTAATAACAAATCAGGTGATGTGGAGTGACTCAGGTGTTCGCTACAAGTGTCCGGATGGTTGGTTACTCACTCTATTGACCTTGGGTTAAGACGTACCGGTATTGGTATCGTTAATGTTGACCTGGGCACCTACGATGTATTGTAAGGGTAATGTCAACGTTAACCCCTTCTGTACGGGCGCCATCCTTTTAACTTTATTCTGCCTACTATTAGACAATTTGTTCAGCTTAAAAAGAGCCTCCAGCAATTACCAGGCTTCGAAGTATCTCGCTTAACCCTTTTTACTACCACAGATCCTTCTTAAACTTCACAAACTAGCCTAAATATAGGTAAAATAAAATTACGAAGACGTCGCCGTTACAGAAGGGGTTAATAATTGCCTCTGTCACCACCGCCCCAGCAACCGGGCCAGAATAACAGAGGCCCAGATCGCCCTTCCTGCGCCGAACAGCCTCTCCGTCATCTTCCACCAGAGATGCCTTTTACCACCACCAAAATAGTATAAGAACCAGAGCAAGTTCTTCTCAACCTCAACATCATCAAACAGGGCAGCGCAGTCAAAGTGAACACTATGGCAGGCAATAGACTGGGATATCAGAAAAATACCCACTATTGCTTGGGCACAGCCAAGTTCGAGACTGGCACAAACTTGGGATGCCTGAAGCTCCCCAGGCACGTTCGAGAATGGCACTACCTGTGATGTTTGTTACTCACCAGCCAAATACGAGACTGGCACACCTGTGAGGCTGTTCAAGACTGGCATCTAAGCAGAGAATCACCTCTACGACTCTTAAAGGATGTGGTCTGAGACTGTTCAATAAAACTCCTATTCAGATGACAAAACAGAAGTCCCCAACACCTACTGAAAGTGAAAAATAAAATAAAAAATAATACTAACTTGTGTAATACCGTATCTAAAGAGTAGAATATTATCCTGACACTACGACGCCGTTAAACAATTACTATTAATTAAGCACAGGCTATTACAAAATCACGAGCACTGCTGAAAAAAAGTGATAGATAGTAACTTATTGTCTTTTTATATCCATCATGAACATAACAAATAAATAAAACATAACAATACACACTTTATGAGGTACGGTATATTGTTCCCGAACTATGAATTGGACTGTATTATAGTCTATTCGCTGGAAGTAGGCGAGAACTCATGACCTCTAACTTTTGTAACTAAAAAACGACTAGAGTAATCGAGCTAATATTTCTACCAATGGGGAAGTCAGTCAAGGAATAGATGTGGAAATTTACGGTTCCATGTCATCTCAACCAGTAGACCATTTTAACCAGTAGCTCTCAACCAGTGCCAAATTAACCCAGACCAACCAAACCAGTGCCAAAATATAGTACTAACCTGTACTAACCTAAGCGTATTGGTTGATTTGGTACTGGATGAGAGCTACTGGTTGAAATGGTCTACTGGTTGAGTTGACCGGTCACCGAAATGTACAGCCAATTTACCCCAGCCATTTTTGAGTTAGTGGATAGAGGTCATGATTTTTCGCCTACTTACAGCGAATAGACTATAGGCTATGTGGTCTATTTAGACTATTTCCGTGTTCTGAAAAGAGAAGTCCGAGGCCCCACAATGATGAATAGAGGATCCGGTTGGTAAAAGGGTTAAATGGTGGTGGTGGTGGAAATGATGCGTCACCCCACCCACCTACTGTATACTGTCAGATGTGGAGAGAGAGAGTGTATGAGAGTGTGTGTGTGAGTGAGAGAGAAAGAGTGATAGAAAAAGTGTGAAAGAGATAGATAGGTAGAGATAATGAGAGTGAGAGAGAGAGAAAGAGAGCTGAGTAATCAAAATTAACACATGGCAATTTACCACCAGGTGAAAACAAACCGCCACACCTGTATATTTTACCTAACAGGGTACAGAGCACCATGGCGTCAGTGTCGGTGTTTACATTCTACCCCCGTGCCTGTCCATGTCACAAGGTAGACTGGGGGGTGTGGGACAGCATAATAAACACAAGAGACGCACATACTAAACACAACATACCCTCTATGCATTAGCTTACTTGTTAACGGCTCCCTTTTATGTACTTTGGAGGTTACAATACATATACAAACTAGTACAATATATACATAATAAACACAACAACCTTGCTAAACACTGGTCAGGTGAAGGTATTGAGGGATAAACCTTTACAACGGCGCCTCATACTGTAGCTACACAACAACCTTGCTAGTTACCCTTTATGCATTACTGTACTTGTTATGCGGTGAGAAGTCTTTTATATTATCTGAAGGTTACAGTACATGCTACCATACACTTTAAAGTCTGAGCGATCCTTTTACCCGCACACAAGACACTTCAAATATACACTATACATACACACACACATTATACTGTATATCTCCTTATAAATTGAATGAGGTGCCTCAATTTTATGTTTTGATAAGAAACGTGATACCCTTATTCATATTAAGAATATGGATGCTTAATTGCCTGTCAAAAGCAAGGCGTAGCCACTTTTCACTCGGCAGAGTCTCGTGTGTGGGAGCCTCAACAAGTAAGGTATCAGTACTATATCTTAATGGTGGAAATAGGACTTCACAGGACTTCAACCCACAAGCTGCCAGACCAATGTTGATGATAAACGTTGGGGGGAAAAGCGACCGTGTGATACCAGCTTTGGAGTATTATATGCTATATGGTTTATTTAATGTTATCTATATATCTATCTATATATATATTTGTTTTTGGTTTGGAGTACTTACCGGAGCGTAGCATAGTGGTCAGTAACAGCAGTAGTAGGGGAAGCATGGTGGCAGAGGTGTAGTCGATAGTTCTACAATTATCCCACTATGGCTTGATACACCTTCACACTGGCTGTCTCGTCGATACCACACCAGTTATCAGTGCCAGGATCGATACACCTTCACACTGGCTGTCTCGTCGATATTCCACCAATTATCCCACTATGGCTCAATACACGTCACTGGCTGCTTTATCGATACCACACCAACTATCTCACCAGGCTTCGATTAAGCTTTATACAAGTTCACATGTTTTTCCTTGCTTTCTACTCACTTGATATTTAAAAGTTAGCCCTTTATAAAACTTACCTTACTTAAAGTTAGACCAAATGTTATTCCTTCCGCTAACTTGATATCGAAACAGTTAAGACGATTTATTTCTTCCACTTCACTTGATATTTAAAAGTAAGGCCATTTATTTATTTCACTTGATATTTACAAGACCATTTATGTTTTCCAATTTAAAGTTAGACCATTTATGTTTTCCAATTTAAAGTTAGACAATTTATGTTTTCCAATTTAAAGTCAAACCACTTATTTCTCCCATTTAAAATTGGCCCATATATTTCATTCCACTTCTGAGTTACGATTACCGATATCAACTTTCTAATCTAAAGTCTATTATTTCACTTTGATGTTCTTGACAGGCGAATTTTTCCCGAGTGTCGAGTATGGTGCGCTGTTTTGTGGTGGCTTCTCTCACGTCTGTAAACAAAGGGGTAGAGAGATCAGTAACATGGACTTTGTTATTATCATCTGGGGTTAAATCTGCTAGCTACAGTAGGTGGTTAGATTTATTTGATCTCTCTCTCTCTCTCTCTCTCTCTCTCTCTCTCTTTCGCTCTGTCTGTTCTCCCCGCGCGCATACACACAATAAAGAGAGAGAGAGAGAGAGAGAGAGAGAGCGAGAGAGAGGTGAAAGGGGTGTGTATGTATGAAAGAAAAACAAAACAAACCCAAAATAAAGAATATAACCCCAGATAATTATATTCCAAGTCATGATTTACCAGGAGTGGCCGTTGAAGCATTATTGTCGGTAACGTTGGAACAGTATATAATTTATCGGTCGCTCTGTTGTTTTTTTGTTTTTTTTGTTTTGCATACCGGTACATCCCTACCCCTTCACTCCTTTCTCTCTCTATCTCTGTTTTGTATTTCTTGCATACATACATACCCCTTCACCCCTTTCTTTCTTTCCTCTTTCCCTCTCTGCATATTTACGTACACATAATTTTAGCTTAAAACATAAGTATACTTTCCGGTATTTACTATTTATATATAACCTAATGCCCAAATTGACCTGACCTAATCTGTCCCGACCTAACCTTACCGAACAAAAGGTATCTCTCTAAGGATTTTGCACACACACACACTAGACGGTAAGTAGGCCAACACTCTTGAACATTAACCTCTATAACTCAGAAATAACTAGAGTAATCGAGCTACTATTTCTACCATTATGTTAGGGGCGGCCAGGGAATAGGTGGAACTTTACAACCCATTTGCTCTATCCCTTTTGGAGTTATAGAGGTCAGGGTTCACGATTTCTGGCGTCCCTATTTGGAACAGGGTATAGTGTGAGTGTACTGGGCGGGTTGACCCTTTCAAGATCCGAATGCGCACTTCTTCTGTTTTCTGGCTATTATTAGACGATATTATTCAGATTAGGAAGGGTATATGGAAGTCAGATGGTTAATGGAGATAGTTTTTACCCTTATAGTTCCCACAGATCCTTCCTAAGCTGTATACAATCGTCTAATGATAGCCAATATACACTCAAAATACGTCATAATTTTCAAAGGGTTAAGGGTTGATCGTTAACCCTCTCAAGATCCGATTGTGCATTTAGTTTCGTTTTCTGACTTAAGGGGGGATGGGCGTATTTATTTGTTCATTTATGTATCTTTAAAATATTGTTTTTAGCTTCCTCCTTAGACCTCAATCAAACTTAAAAAAACAATATTGTTCTGGTTTGACACCCTGCAGCGTGCGGAGCCCTCTATGGGTCCTCAAGGATAGCTAATGCTAATAAGACGTTAGACGCAAGAGTAATACTAGAATGTGGAACTTATCCGTATTAAGCCATCATGTATAAAAAAACAGTGCGTACAACAGGCATCTTGACCCAGACGTGCCCAGTCACCAACTGCTCACCAGACTATATACCTCAATGTACTGTATATAATTATATATAATAGTGCAGCCAGTAATAATGGTATAGGCTACACATCCAACATATAGGTTACTTGGTACTGTGCCCAAATTTCTGGGGAAATAAACTCCTGTAGCTAAGTCATACATCCATATTACATTAAGTACGATACTGGTACAGGTACTTCACAAAGGTAAGCTCTGTTTTACGACTGCAACTGTCTCCACCTCTCCCCCTAAATGAAAGAGCACCATTCATAGACCTGTAGTATTGACGCAAGTAAGAAATTACTTTACATTGAAGATGGTGAGGATGGTGCGGGTCTAAAACAGTTGTACAGTACAACTATACTGTTATATTCCCTTGAAAACTAATCCCGCAATTTCACATTTTAAGACATTTTATTCAACTATTGTTCTAAATAAGATCAATTTAGTACTATATCAAATGTACAATTGCCAAAATGAATTCGAGAGGAAGGCCCACACCTATTCCCTGACTGACTCTTCTCAAATGGTGGAAATATTAGTTCGATTTCTTCTAAGTTACATGCTCGCTATCGCTCCCAAGAACAGAACTCATCACCTGAATGGGGTGAAGCGATTTATTATCGCCAAACTTATGAGGTGAAGCGTCTTAACATCTCCAAACTAATGGAGCAAAACGGGGAAAGTATAAAAAGACCACCCCTTGGACCAAATAGGGCTTAAACGATACCAGGGTCCAAATGAATACGTTAATTAATGAAATGCAGATGACTCATTAAACCAAGTAAAACCCGGTGAGTTAGGAATATGAAATGACAGGCAGAGGGAGAACTGGTCATTAGTGAAGAGAGAGAGGGGAAACAAGGAGAGGGTACAGGGGAAATTATGGGGAAGTTTCTATTTTTGTTCTGGACCCCCTTCTCTCTCATGTTTAACCCCATTAGTTTGGCGATTCTAAGATCCTGCGCCATATTCCTTTGCCAATATTAAGACCTTTCATGCAATTTAGGTGTCGATTATTTCCTGGCGAGCGAAAATGTAGGGTTAAAGAGGATAAACAGGGAAAAATAAGCTCTATTAAGCAATAACCATTTGCCGTGGGATACAGAATTAGCTGAGGGGGCCCTCCCAGGACCTATTGACATTCTCATATATTTTAACAGTATGGGTCAAAAACTCCCTTATAATACATTTCTGACATACTGTATATACCAAAGTATTATGGGATATGAAATTTCCGTAGGCCACACAACAATCGGCGACGTCTCAAGGCTGTCGCACAGTAATATCTTACCAACAGGAGGTTGAGTGCTTGGGGGCTTGCACATCGATCCCATCAAAGGTTTCGGTAAGATCTTGTGTAGCGGGTAGAACTGTTTTTCAGATGCCTATTTACTAAGAAACATTGTACAATATATTTAACCTAACCTAGTATATTAGTGGACTATTTATGAATGTAAAATGTAAAAATATATTGTAACATTAGCAAATTATTGAGATATATGTACAGGTCCTCCCGCTACACAGGATTATACCCAGGTTTCTACCTACCATTATAATCTACACTATATTTATATTATTGTTGTGGAGATGTTATTTCGATATTATTACCTTGATCATTGAGTTCCCATATCACTTAAATAGCCATATATTGAAAATTATGCTAAAATGTTTTGAGCCCCTTGGATGTTACACATTCCTGTGATTTCCGGATCTGGCTCATCGACTCTGTTGGACACTATACTATTTTTATGATTGTGTGCAATACCACTTCAATGGATTACATGTATAATGGAATTGCAGTAAAACTAAATAAGTTGGTCACCAATTATTTTGCAATATTTGAAAACAAATATGGATTTTATATGCTCTAAACATAATATGAAAATGTGTTTTAAGCCTCGGCAAAACCTAATAAAAATATATGGTACTAAAATGGAATTTTGTCGTAACATGGTTGTCAATAGCTTCCTATAGACGGCACCGATTCGTACACACGCCATTTTCACCTGACTCCCGAGGTCTGTCCACCAGCTTTTTAGTCCACTCCACCTGCCCATCTCTGTCGATAAGTTGGGTTGTTTGGTTAGGTTAATATACTAGGTCTCAGAAACAAGATTCGTAGTTGCGGTAGTATTTACGGTATCTGGACACTTCGAGCGGAGGCGCGGTTAAGTTAAGTTAGGTTAATTAGGTTAGATTGTGCATCCGCTCGATCAGGAATTCGCTCGAAGTGATTCGCATTCACAGATACGGCCGAATACCAGTAGGCTACTAAATGGGCGCCGGCCCAACCTCCATGTTGTATCCCACGTAGGCCTACTAGGTAGCCTACTACGGACACATTGTAGGCGTTAGGTGTGGATTAGGCTTGTATCCAATGTACTAGGTCTATGTTACTGGATATTTATGATTTAAATAAGTGCTACGTTTTCGATAAATCTGGTTATATGGCTTTGCAATTAGGGAAATCATGAGCCGTTTCCGACATTTAGTTAGTCTTTTTCGATTCTCAAAATACGATCCAAGTTTTGCCAAAAATTGGCTCGGGTTTTCCAAAATTATGCTTTTTGGGTTTTGCAATTTAGGGAAACGAGCCAAAATTCTAAATTAGGTTACTGTAATTTGTTTACTCTTAAAATTCGCAAAATCCGAGCCAAGTTTTGCCAAAACTTGGCTCGGGTTTTCCAAAATTCGGGTTTTATGGCTTTGCAATTTCGGGAAACCTGAGCCAAATTTCTAAATGAGGTTACTGTCATTTTGTTGTCTACAAACTCTCAAAATCCGAGCCAGCTTTGGCCAAAACTTGGCTCGGATTTTCGAAATATGGGTTTTAGGCCTTAGAAATACCTTAAAACCCGAGCCAAGTTTTGCTAAAATACGTTTTAATCGCCGTTTTACGCATTTAACCCCTCATTTTCCCTGTACTTCATAGCCCTCCCCACTATCGGGCGGCGTGTCTTAAGATCGTTGTATAATGGGGAAAACGGTTTCGCCGAGGGTTGTAATTATTTCCAAACACTATATATTGATGAAAACTAACAGGGAAAAATAAAAAAATCCATGGGAAAATTGGGTCAATATTTACGAGTCACACCACAGCTGGGATATCATTTTGAACGGTAATTTTGGGTTCCTATCATTCTATGCTTCATTGCTATATACTTTTTATCCACCGGAAAATAGGCCTATTTTTTTTTTCTTGGGTTTTTTTTTTTTTTTTTTTTTAGCATTAACCTAACCAAAAAACCTAACCTAACCTAACCTAATAGCCCCCAAATACATTTAGGTTAGGTTAGGTTTGGTTTTTAGGTTAGGTTAATGCTAAAAAAAAAAAAAAAAAAAAAAAAAGGCCTAGCCTAGGCCTAAAAAAAAAAAAAAAAAAACAAGAAAAAAAATAGGCTATTTTCCGGTGGATAAAAAGTATATAGCAATGAAGCATAGAATGATAGGAACCCAAAACTACCCTTAGAAATGAGATTCCAGCTGTGGTGTGACTCGTAAATATTGACCGAAAATTGGTGACCATCTTATTTAGTTTTTCCGGAATTGCTTCCATATCATCTCAACCAGTAGACCATTTCAACCAGTAGCTCTCAACCAATGCCAAATTAACCCAGACCAACCAAACCAGTGCCAACATATAGTACTAACGTAACCTAACTGTATTGGTTGAGAGCTACTGGTTGAAATGGTCTACTGGTTGAGTTGACCGGTCACCAATGGAATTATATCTATGTATTGTGATTCGCCTTGATTCCCGAAGGGGTGGACGCGAATGAATCGCCTATATGGAATTATAAATTTGGTAAAAGTCAAGAAGCCCCTAGTAGACTACCGGTACTCATTATTCTTTATCCACACTTGCATAACACACTTACGCACCATACCAATAATGACAGCGTACCCAAGAGGGGATGGATGCCAAACCTGTGTGGTAATAACTGCCAAATACATCCAGAATACACAGTTTTTACTGGGGTGGGGGGTGCGATGGTGGGGGGACAAACTATCTTAAACGACAGTTTATAGCTCGTCGAAGTCTATGAATTCGTATAGATTAATATTCAATAATATTAAAAATAATTAGATAAAAACGACTTTCCGAGACCATTTTATGCATATTATCAATAATCAATATAGCTTCTGTATAAGTGCATTCTGATAAGTGGGACAAAACATCTGTATTAATACGAGTGAGTAAATGTGGTGGAATAAAGGCTAACTGTAAAAGCATTCTAGGCAGGTGCTGTCATTCAACTTTGAAATGAATGTTCAAAAATTAGAAGGAAAATATTAAGGAAACCACCCACCAATTATTTTCATTATTTTTTGTTTAGTTTTAGTTTATTTGCATCAATATATAGTGATTGACATTAGTTTCAACCTCCGCAAAAATCGTTTTCCCCTTTATCCAACGATCTTAAGACACGGCGCCCGATAGTGGGGAGGGCTATGAAGATCAGGGAAAATGTGGGGTTAAAGACATAAACAGGCGATATAATGGCTTTTATGATGAAAGTTGGCTCGGGTTTTGTTGTTTTTCAACTTAAGAAAACCCCAAAATGAAAAAAACTCGAGCCAAGTTTTGGCAAAAGTTGGCTGGGATTTTAAGATTTGTCAGCTTCATAAAAGTCAGAAAGTGGCAACAAAAAGTTGGCTCAGGTTTTCTTGTTTTTCAACTTAAGAAACTCCCAAAATGAAAAAAAAAACAAAAAACAATCAAGTTTTGGCAAAAGTAGTTGGATGATACATGAGATAGAAAATCTATGGGATAGAAAAGTATTATGGGTGGGGGCTGCCGCCCCCACACCCCCGCTGGTTGGATAGTACATTGGATAGAAAATTAGGTAAATTCCTAGTGTTAATTAGACTGAAAGGCAGGGAGAAAGAGGTCCGCCGAGTCGTGTTGTGTGCCGTCTATGGGGAGAAACCCTGGACAAATATCGTTACAGGTTACAGGTTCTAGGTTCTGTATCTCCCTTAATAGAATGTTTCGAGGGTTGACACTTATTTTAACATGGAGTGTAGGTTATATTACATCCTAAATGAAATTTTAAAAATCTGTAAAAATTCTTGGGTTGTTTATATAATAGAAGTTACTGTGGGACACGTAACAGGGTGTCAATCCACAAAATATGAATTGTGTTATCATTATGGTTTATCATTTTGTTATCATTATAGCACGACGGAGCGGCGAAGGCGTGAGCTCTAGGGGGGTCCGGGGGCATGCCCCCCCGGAAATTTTGTGAGAATTTAGGTGTCTAAAACAGCATTTCCTGCAATCTAAAAGCAATCAAGATGAAAAATAGGCTATGCCAAAATTGTGTCAATTTACCTTTTTTGTTTCTTAACCCTTCAACCCCGGTCCCCGGGTGGTACACGTGTGTACCATTATGTTTTGCCCCCAGGAACCCGGGTGGTTGTTGTTGTTCCCCAAGCTGCCTGGCCGAACAGCCCCAAGGCCCCGAGCAATTCCAAGGCCATAACCGAGCGCCCCCACTGAACCCTCCCTGCCGACCACAATAAAGCCTGGGTGACCGAAGCCACTCCATGGCGGGGAGCTGAGGAGGGTGCGGAAACGCCCGGGAAACCAAAGCCCCACCCAGGGCCCTGTGCCCCTCAGCAATTATGAAGAGAAAGTTGAGGGGCAAGGGGAAAATGTGACGCTTTGGCTTCCAATCTTGGTAGATTGGGATATCAATCCACGGAAGAGACGCCGTCACTTGAGATCTAGAAAATATATAAGTTAAAGGAACAGTCAGAGTAAGCTATGGGTATGGCAGTCCCGGGTGGTACAACATTGTACCATTGCTTGAAAGCCTGTGAGCTTCGTGTGCGAGGCGTCGCCGCGTCGGTCCGACGCATGTAAACAACAGCCGGCTGGACCGACGGCCCGCATCTCCGGCCACAAGAAGGAGAGCGTCGCTTGTTCGTGTGTGCCTGTATGTTATTGTTAAGTATCGAAAAGTAGTGTAAAGTGGCTGTTTTGGCCATAAAGTTATCTCCAATGAAATCATCATCACAAATCAAGCACTTGACTTAGAGAGCTCTACTTAACGCCATTCTACAGGTAAATAACACAGCTACGCTTGGGGATGCGCGGGAATGCGGGAAGCAGTCAGCATAACAATGATACGGTAGCCTAGCCTAGACGTTTTTCGGCCAAAACACCCGGATTTCGGGGAATATTTATGTAATGCGTAGCCGGGGCGGGAGGGTTAAAAAAAAGGTGGAGTTTCTGTTATCATTATACAAAAAGTTAATTTGCGTTATCACTCAAAAAAACAGCGTCGTTTGACACTCTGACACGTAATATGTTGAAGGGGGAGTTCTGCCCCCTCTAAACACCCGTCACTTATGTCATCATAATCTGTTGTACTTCATAGGGGGTCCAATTAAGGATAAAGTGATTTAATAGACGAAATTAGGCCGCAAACTACAATAACATAGCGGCCCGCCGTTTATGGGAGACTTTTTACACATCATTTTCAATGTTAATTTTCTCCCTTAATCGATTTTTCCAAATTATCAAACTTACATAAAAATTAAGTACAGTTTATAGGGATTCCAACATGCATTTAAAAATTGGGTAAACCTGACTTTTTGGACCGACAGCGATTTCAGTAAGTTTTATTTTGTTTTTTGTATTTTTTCCTTCAGATATAGTGTTGTTTTATACTGAAGAGGAGCGGAAATGAGTATTTACCCATTATCCAACAATCTAAAAACTAGACTATTAGACTATTTTTATTTATTTTTTAATGTTCTAGGCTATTAGCCTAACCTAACAACCTTACCTAACCTAACCTAGTATATGAGTGGGGGCTGCAGCCCCCACACCCCCGCTAGTTAGGTTTTTTTTTTTTTTTTTTTTTTTGTGCCATTAGCCTAACTTAACAACCTAACCTAACCTAACCTAGTATATGGGTGGGGGCTGCCGCCCCCACACCCCCGCTGGTTGGGTACTGGCTGAAAAACTTAGTTTTACAGTAGCCTAGGCCTATACATGTATTTTAGCGTTTTTTTTTCTTCTCCCTTGTAATACATTTCCGCTCTTAATGCCATATATAGCAATGATGTATATGCTCTACCGGACCTATTAGGCCTAAAAAGATCGATGGGCTAACTGTCGGTCCAAAACATCAGTATAACCAAAAATTGTCATGAAAATTGGTGGGTGGTTTGCTTAATATATACCGAATAATCTGCTTGTACCGTACTGCGAGAAAAGACCAGAGGCAGTATAAAAAGAGTTATGGTGAGAGCATGACGAAAGAGAGATGACGAATATGAGAATGTGAACGTGACGAAGATGGCATAACTTGAAATTACTGCACTATATTCAGTATATATAGAGTATAGGCTATATTATATATATATATTATAAGTTAAATAATTGAGATTGAAACACCTCTTAAATTATTAACTAACTCCAGAACCCAAACATGCTTTCTTCTTCTACAATGCTATACCATATACAGCCTAATTACTAGCAGTCTACCTGTCATACCACCTTCCCCTCCTTAACACACACGAGGCACAGCGGATAATTAATTACTGCCTAATACGTTTCATTTTATAGCTCTGACCTACCGAAAAAGTTACGGTATACAAACAAAAAGTGGTCATTAAGTATTTATATGAGTTCTTTTATAATTCTACGTGCTTATAAGTAGTGTAGTAAATTAAAGTGTCTCTTACCTTCATCTCTCTCCCGTAAAACCCTTGGCAACTTCCGATTAATGGCCGATTATTTGGTTCAACTTCACATCACTTTGTTCTCGCGGTAACCTAACCTTGCATCCAAGTCCCTTGCAAGTTTTCAAGAATGATAAAAACACCGAAATTCAGAGCTTTATACATTCTACTACAACTCTCTTTATCGATTAATTGTTTATGATGTTATATGAACGACTGACAAGCAATACATAATGCGGAATAAGTTAGCAAGGGCGAGAGACAGGCCATCGAAAACCACACAACCTTCCTCCTTGACTGCTTTTGGCACACTGACGCAGACGCTAGCTTCTGTCACCTGTGCATCTGTGATCTGCTCGGGAGGGTATAAACATCCGATTGCCAGTTCTCGCTACAGGGTTTTATTTCGCCGTAAATTCATGGCGATGCAAAATATATAAGCGCAGTTTAGATAGCAACATATACTGAGGATAATTAGAAGTGCATCGATCATTATAAAATCTACATATAACCTTTGCATGGAGAGAAATAAATAGCAAACTTATCAACTTGCTGGGCTGCGTAACTTCCTAACCGGTTATTGTGAAATATTTTCGGTTGTCGTTTCATGAGTTTCGTACGGATGTGAGTGAATCATAGGCGTTGTTATATCAGTAAATATAAACAACTTGATGCACCACCACATTAATTCCGGCGAAGTATATTTAATTGGCATGAGTGTCTGCAAAACAAGAAATGTCGTCGTATCCTGGGGTAAATTGATCACTTGTCTCACCTTAACTGTATTCCCTGTGTGTGTGTGTGTGTGTGTGTCGCATACCCATCGTTTTTAGTGCAGATCTTATCCCATTCAGTACCGGTGACGTCCTTTTCATTACATTCTGGCAACTATTTGACGAATTTATTCAGCTTAGGAAGTAAATCTACTCGTTAAAAGATCACAGACTACTATACCTTTTAGCAACCATATATCCTCCCCAAGCTTCAAAAAATTATAAAACCGTCTAAATGTAGCTGAAATCAAAACAAATAATGACGTCGTGGTGGTGGTGATGGTGGAGGGGGAGTAGTAGTGGTGGTGGTGGTGGAGAGGGAGTAGTGAAGGAGGGGGAGGGGAGTAGTGGAGGTGGTGGTGGTGGAGGGGGAGGGTAGCAGGTGTGTAAGACTTGCCGTAAATAATGATCTTTATAGTAAGTTATCTGCACCGTCACCACCCCACTCAGCCTCATCACTACAACGCTATATGCAGATACTAGGGAAATATATATAGAAGAGTTATATTTGTCTTTGTTTAAGGGGGTAGTGTTTGTTTTTTGGTCTCTCGCTCGCTCTCTCTCTCTCTCTCTCTCTCTCTCTCTCTCTCTCTCTCTCTCTCTCTCTATATATATACAGGGTGTTCCAGTAATGCTTTTCATAAATTATATGGTGGACTCATCAGACAAAAATAAGAATAATTACTCTATGAACATGAGGTTGAGTATTTATAATAACGGAGTTATTACACGATTTAAGTTAACGATAGATACAATGCCAT
Source organism: Paralithodes platypus (assembly GCA_032716605.1). Taxonomy (NCBI): domain Eukaryota; kingdom Metazoa; phylum Arthropoda; class Malacostraca; order Decapoda; family Lithodidae; genus Paralithodes; species Paralithodes platypus. The sequence goes on along the minus strand of CM064519.1, from coordinate 52,363,487 downwards.
TCAGTCCAAGGGGTAATGTTGCCATTTAGTGGATTATATCCATTTGGCCTTCGCTATCGCTTGCTAGCCTCAAGATAGTGAGCAGTAGCGATCTGACTTTTCGGTAGAAAAATATGTCCGGCTTCGCCGGATTTGATTTGTCTACCGAAAAAATCAGCTCGCTACCGCTCGCTACCGCTTGCTAGCCTGAAGAGAGAACGCCGATTGGATACAAACCGCTACTGCTCACTATCTTGAGGCTAGCAAGCGATAGCGAAGGCCAAATGGATATAATCCACTAACATGGCAACATTACCCCTTGGACTGAATGGCATTGTATCTATCGTTAACTTAAATCGTGTAATAACTCTGTTATTATAAATACTCAACCTCATGTTCATAGTGTAATTTATTCTTATTTTTGTCTGATGAGTCCACCATATAATTTATGAAAAGCATTACTGGAACACCCTGTATATATAATTATATACAGGTATTATTAACTTTATTACTGGAACACCCTGTATATATAATTATATACAGGTATTATTAACTTTATTACTGGAACACCCTGTATATATAATTATATACAGGTATTATTAACTTTATTACTGGAACACCCTGTATATATAATTATATACAGGTATTATTAACTTTATTACTGGAACACCCTGTATATAATTATATACAGGTATTATTAACTTTATTACTGGAACACCCTGTATATATAATTATATACAGGTATTATTAACTTTATTACTGGAACACCCTGTATATATAATTATATACAGGTATTATTAACTTTATTTTTGAGCTTCGTCGCTAGACCTCCATCAAGCTTAAACAAACACCTCCTAGACCCTCAAGATAAATTTATAAATTTTTCGGTAGAAATTACAGGATCGCTAATGCTGGCCAGGAAAAATCGACACCTAAATGGCACGAAAGGTCTTAATATTGACAAAGAAATGGGGCGAAAGGTCTTAAAATCGACAAAGTAATGGGCCGAACGTCTTATAATCTGAAGACCAATGGGGCTAAACATGAGGAAGACGGGGGACCAGAAAAACGACTCATCCCCCCTTAAACCCCTTGAGGATCATGACGCGTTCTGACAGCTTATTCTGGCTATTGTTAGACGATGTTATTCTGACTAGGAAGGTTGTGTGGAAGTCAGAGGGTTAATTACCCTTTTAATTCCCACAGATCCTTCCTAAGCTATATCGTCTAATGATAGCCATAATAAACTGTCAAAATACATAATGATCCTCAATGATCAAATATTACAACTTCCAATTTGCATACTCGTGTACTCTTAATTTTCAAATTTTGTTTATCCTAATGTACCCTTGTAAAAGTGAACTTCTTATTTTAATTACTCGTGTTTAGCTTAATATTAGTCTAGCTTAAATATAGGATTATTCTTGTTTAACTAATTTATTATTAATGTTTATTTTGACATTATGTCCAATATTATGTAAAGATTTTAATTAATTTAATTGTCGATTTTAGACCACTGAAGATGACATAAGAAAAGTGTCGAAACGTCTGGCCCAAGAAAATGAAAATATAGATGCTATTGTTCGTGACTTCCATTATTTTACTCTTCGTACTAAATATTATAATATTCTAGTCTGTTTCTTTTCAACTGACGGTAAATTACAAAGTTCCCATCAAGATTTCTCAGTTATTTTGAAGATTGTATAGAGAAATGTGGTGATAATCATATACACTTGGTCTTAATATGATGCAGAGACATAGTAGTTTCATATTTGTCCATTAAGAGATCTCCACTTGAGGGATTCTTTTCTTGACCCCTTTCTCCCTCATGTTTAGCCCCATTGCTTTTGAGATTTTAAGACGTTTGCCCCATTAGTTTAGCGATTTTAAGAACTTTCACCCCATATTAAGACCTTTCGTGCCATTCAGGTGTCGATTTTATCCTGGCGAGCGATAGCGAGCCTGTAATTTAAGAGGAACCGGCCTTCGGCCAGGAAATGTTTCTACCGAAAAATGTACAAATTTATCTTGAAAGGGACTCAAGGGGGTGTAATTTTAAGCTTGATGGAGGTCTAGGGAACAAACTAAATACCTCCCCTTAAGTATCGATACATTAGCTGCTAAGAGATTCAGTTTATCGTCAGCTGAAAAGAAGCAGAGTAGTTATAAAACACGGCGCCTTAATTTAAAAACAAAAACAATCATAATTACGGCATAATAAGAAGTAGCGTACCATTATTTTCATTGTAGACTCTGACAAAATATGTAGGTAAATGTTTTCATGATTACGCTCAAGTTGGACAAACATAGAAGATGCATTCATAATATGGGGGAACTGGGAAGAGTGTTTGTATGTTCGGTTCTTGGTTGGCAAATATAGTGTTTAAATAAGGTATGAAAAAGGTAATTAAAGTACCTAAATATGGCATGAAAAAGGTATATACAGTACAATAATTGGGTATAATGATAGTGAATTACCTGTCTACCTTATGCTGTCCGTTTGGCGATATCCCTCGCCTCAGCTAATGGTTGGTTGTGCCACACCATGGATATACAAGCTGCGTACCTACAAGGGAACAATATAGAGCGTGAAGTGTACCTGCGACCTCCTTCCGAGTTCGACAATGGTTTATTGTGGCGTCTGCGGAAGACGGTGTATGGTTTATGCGATGCAGCCAGGCAATGGTACATGAGGGTGAAGGAACAGCTGATATGTCTAGGTGCCAAAATCTCGTCCCTGGACCCTGCATTATTTTCGTGGAGTCGAAGTGGTGGAACAGAAGGTATCATTTGCATATATGTGGATGACTTCTTGTGGGCTGGTACTGTGAATTTTGAGCAGCAAGTCATAAACCAGTTGCGCAGGACCTTCCAGGTCGGGTCTTCAGATTCCAAGTGCTTTAAGTATGTGGGGCTCAACGTAGTTACCACAGAGGATGGCAATGTCACAATCGACCAGTTTCAGTATGGAGCATCATTGACTCTGGTTACGCTGAGCAAGCGTCGAGCATTAGAGAAGACTAGTGATTTGTCAGACCATGAGAGAACGAAATATCATGCGTTGATCGGGCAACTGAATTGGATGGCTACTCACACTCACCCAGATATAGCGTTCGATGTGTGCGAACTGAGTGTTTCACTTCCAAAGGCTACGGTGTCTGACATATTAAGACTAAATAAGGTGATTGGGCGTGTGAAATCGGATAATGTACGATTATTTATTCCGAAGATTGGACCTTTAGAAGAGTGCCACATTGAGTGCTATGCTGACGCATCATTCGCCAACCTGCAGGACCATGGGTCTCAAGGAGGCTTTATCATCTTTCTGTGCAACACTGATAATGTGAGAGGCCCTGTTTACTGGCAATCAAGGAAGGTTCGACGGGTGGTAAAGTCAACTCTTGCTGCAGAGACCCTGGCACTTTTGGATGGTGCTAGTACTGCTGTGTATGTGGCGAGTATTCTGCAGGAGATCTCCGGATGTGGGAGTATCCCTAGCAAGTGTTTTGTAGACAACCGCAGCCTAGTGGAAGCCCTATACTCCTATAAATTGGTGGACGACAAGCATCTGCGAATTGATATATCAGTGCTTAGAGATATGTTGGAAAAAGGGGAATTAAAGGAGGTAACATGGGTGGCAACATCAAGACCACTGGCAGACTGCCTTACCAAGAAGGGCGCGCGTCGACGGAGCGGCTGCGGGAGGCAGTCAGTCGGGATTAGGTGTTGCCCGCAAGCAGCAACATGTCAGAAATGTAATAATGTACATTGGCGAACTTACGAATGTACATAGTTGTATGTACTTAAGGGGACCCGCAAAGAAGAAAAAGAAAATAGCGAGTGTGTTAATATATTAGCACAGTCACGCCAACGTGGCGCAGGTTGACTGGCCCGACCTGCACTAAGCTCGTCCGCCTCGAGCCAATGGCAGGCCGCCGAGTCGTAGGCTGGCTGATGATGTCATCGGCTGGATGGAAGTATGGTCGGCTGGTCCATGCGAACGACCGGCAGTTATCTCCAGGATTTCAGTGAGTGCGGTTGCTTCCGTATATCTATTAACAATTTAGTTTATTTCAAAACCTTGCCATACATACATACAATGGTTTAGCAACATATTCCTTTACAAACATTATAAAGGGTTAGACGGGGTTGCCTTTCTGTAGTTGGAGTGTAATGCAATAAAGTTGTGCCATAAAACTGCCCTATCTTGTCATCACTATGGCCAATATTACCTTAGTGCTAACCATGCTTCTGCAAGATTTAAAAAAAAAAAATCCTCCAGCAGCACCTGCACCACACCAGTCTCAACAGTGCTACAAGACAGTGCCATAACAAGACTTTACTATATAGGATGATCGTAGGGCTAGACTTACACCATTCATCCCCTCTTTTAGACGCCTTGTACGACACACAGTAAGATACATGGGGCATATTCCTTTCCTCCACTAAATATGAAGGCCGATATACCCGAGGGGGAGTAATATTTCCATTACTTTCTGCATTTCAATTAAAAATCTCCCCCAACTATGAATAAGATATACTGAGGGAGATGCACCAAGGGGTGGACCGAGGAAGACCTGGGATCGGACTATACGCGCCGATCTCAAATCCAAGAACTTGACAAGTGAAGCAGCCCTTAACAGGGTTGCCTGGAATGCCGCCATTAGGACAAGAGACTGAAACTGCACTGATGTGTGGAACACTCGGTCTTAAAATTTTATGTATGTATGTAGTGGCAAACTAAAAGTATCCCCTTAACCCTTCTGCCTCAGCGATTTTCTTACGCTCCGTACCCGCGGAATCGGCGCGGTTTGGGCATTATGGCCTTATTTTCTTAACCCGGCAAGCGCGATAGAACAAAGGAATTTGTCAGGTTAATAGCTAAGCAATGGTAATAGGTAGAAAGACATACTGAATTAGAAAATGAAGTACATATTGTTATCTTGATCCAGGTGTTGACCGGACATCGCTATGTCGTCGGGTAGTTGACTTACGCGGCTGTGAATATTACTCTCGCGGGAGTATAAGAGGCCTACCGAGGTCCGTAGTGAAGGTTCGGTGTGGCGTATAAGAGGACAGACGAGGTAGAGGTGCGGGGGTTAATGTGAACAAGGTATAGTGGCCAACTAAAAATCTCCCACTTAATGTGAACAAGGTCTAGGGAGTAAACTAAATAATCTCCCCCTTAATGTGAACAAGGTATAGTGGCCAACCTTATCTCGGGTGAGTCGTTGGAGGTTCCAGGTGGCGACTCTAAAGGCCGGACGCCCCTGGTGCTGACCACTGAACATAGAACCAACAATGGGACGCTCGGACCTGGAGAGAGAGAATGAGAATGAGAGAGAAAGATAGAGAGAGAGAGAGTGAGAGTGAGAGTGAGAGTGAGAGTGAGCGAGAGCGAGAGAGAGTGAGTGAGTGAGTGAGTGAGTGAGTGAGCAAGAGCGAGCGAGCGAGCGAGCGAGAGAGAGAGAGAGAGAGAGACAGAGAGACAGAGAGAGAGAGCGAGAGAGAGAGAGAGAGAGAGAGAGAGAGAGAGAGCGAGAGCGAGCGAGCGAGCGAGTGAGAGAAAGAGCGAGAAAGAGAGAGAGCGAGAGAGACGTATAGAAAGGATTATATGAAATCACCAAAGGTTCCAGGCGACGACTGTAAAGCCCGGACAACCGACCACACAACACAGAGCCAACAAACAGATACTTCTCACTTGACTGTAGTACAGGTCTACCTCACTATCCGATGCCACAATTTACGATATTATAGGTTTTTAGGTGTTTGGGTTTGGGTTTTGGCTGGTCCCAGAAAGCATCCTCATTTACCCCATTAATTTTAGGGTTCGTTTATACAATTTTTCTACATAAGATCGGGTTTTCAGGAACGTAACCCAAACGTAAATCGAGGGAGACCTGTACTGAAAGAAACATATTTGGAATTCAATGATGCACTACATAACAAGTATTATTATTTTTTTTTTTTTTTTTTTGCGCAGAAAAATCGCAGCCCAGCACAAGCTATCCCACTTCAATAACTATACAGTGCCGGTACTGTAAAACACACTATAGCTTAACTTGTATGTATGTATATACTCTGGCACATACCCCATTTTTATACTTTATATTTAATTTTATTTTATTTTATTTTATAGCCTAAGGGGTAGCCGACTCAAAACAGAGCCCGAACAGAAAAAAAACAAAAATAAAACACATCTAGGTCGTCCAGGATTAATACCCAGAGACCCTGGTCTATTTGGGGCCCCAGATAGATTCCCAGGTCCTTACTTAACTTACCTGAGGGAAAGCAATTCAAATATGTCAGCATTGAAGTCGACAGATACTCTAGGTGACACTCCATCTTTAGGGTCGAAGGCCGACTGACTGGAGTTCTCGTTGTTCAATGGGGCACTATAGGTCCGTCGGTGGCCTGGGTAAGGAACAATATTATCAACAACAAGCAAAATTTCTTGCTTTCACAAATTTAAATATTCAGATAAAAAGGATTGCTTTTGATTGGGCTATATGCATTAAACTTCTAATATATCTTATTCTTGTATGGAAGTAAGACCTGGACAGCATGTGATGATTTTTTCTAAACAGAGAGCTGTCAAGTTGAGCTATGGAATAGCATCCGGTGTAAACAGGTTAATGAACTGTAATACCCTGTACCCGCAAAATCCCGCAACCACAAAACTACCAGAGTTGACGTCTGGAGTAGTGTAAAATAATCGTTGGTGCCCGGTGAGTTTAACCCCTCAGACCCGGTTGGGCTCTGAGGCATCCATAAAAAACACCCCCGCGGAACCCGGAAGGGCTCTGAGGCTCCGGCAGCTTGAAAGCCTGTAAGCTTGTTTAGAAAGCTGTCCATCCGACGCATGTAAACAACAGCCGGTTGGACCGACGCCGCGCATCTCCGACCACAAGAAGGAGAGGCGTCCTTGTTCGTGTGTGCCTGTATGTTATTGTTAAGTAGTGAAAAGTAATGATAAGTGGCCGATATCGCCACAAAGTTATCTCCACGGAAATTGTCATCACAACTGAACCAGTTGACTTAGAGAGCTCTACTCAACGCCATTCTACAGGTACGAAACACATCTACGCTTGGGGATGCGGAAGCAGTCAAAATAACAGAGATACGGTAGCCTAGGCATAGACGTTTTTCGGCCAAAACCCCCAGGTTTCGGTATGGAATACATAGCCGGGTCTGAGGGGTTAATAAACCCACCATGTGATCAGCTACCACGAGCCTATCACCTGGTTCTTTCAAGGAGAACTAAGGTTGCTATTCTATTACGTCCGAGGTAGTACAGAGGTAGCGCGCGAGTCTGGCATGCCTACTGACCAGAGTTCGAGATAGTGCCAGGCCACAGGGCAGGCCTGGGGATTTTTGGGAGGGTTAAATTCCCTTCTCACCCAGCATTTCATGAACTAAGAAACAGGGAAATATATGTCTTTTGGAATGGAAGTGCAAACTCTGGGAATTGAATGCTGCGTGGTAATTAGATAAAGAGAAAACAAAACCAAGGTTATGCATTGTAGATTGAGACGAGGCAATGTGGAAAAGAGCGGTGCATACCCATGTGCAGTGTGTGGAAAGGGTGTGGGCGCTAACTCGATTCGGTGTAGCATCTGTCGATGTTGGATGCACCATGGAAGTAAGCGCTGTCGTAGAATAAAGGGACCCCTGCCGAAGGATAAGTCAGAAATAGAGAAATTTGAGTGCATAGTGTGCAAAGGCGAGCTTGTGTTAAGTGATGATCCTGTGGCTGTGAATTTTGGAAATGAGTCATTGGAGCTGGTGAACAAGTTTTGTTACCTAGGAGATACCATCTCTGCCGGTGGTGGGGCCGAGGCTGCCACTGTCGCTAGAATTAGATGTGGCTGGGGGAAGTTCAGAGAACTGCTGCCAATCATGACCATGAAAAGAATGCCTCTCCCCCTGAAGGGAAAGGTGTATGCCTCATGTGTTAGAAGTGCAATGACGTATGCCTCAGAAACATGGGCCGTTAAAGTAGAGGATGTCAACAGAATGGAACGTAATGAGATGAGAATGGTGAGATGGATGCGTGGGGCCAGGCTACAGGATAGAATTATAATGTAAAACTTGCAAAATAAACAAACCAAAACGTATACGAACACAGTAAAAAGACAAAACAACGAATCAAAATCGCTATGTGGAAACAACGCTTAAGTAAAATAATTATTTATAAATAAAAGAACACAATCCACCACATAGGGTGTACATCACTACATGAGCAAGTTAATCTGGTTCCCAAGCAAACTAACATGTTGAGCTGAGGAGACGTTTAGGTATAAAGTGTATTAGCGAGGTGATGCATACAAGTAGACTGGGATGGTATGGACATGTGGAGAGAATGGATGAACAAAATTGGGTCTGTGATTGTGGAGGGAGCTGCACCAAGGGGTGGACCGAGGAAGACCTGGGATCGGACTATGCGTGCCGATCTCAAATCCAAAAAACTTGACAAGTGAAGCAGCCCTTAACAGGGTTGCCTGGAACGCCGCCATTAGGACAAGAGACTGAAACTGCACGTATGTGTGGAGCACTCAGTCTTAAAATGTTATGTATGTATGTATTGTACGGTAAAAATAATAAATAAAAATAGGAAAAATGGGGATTGGGCCTGAGCATATAGATAGATAGATATAGATGTATTGTACGGTGATAAAACCACATTAAAATAATGAAGGAGGACAGAATTAAAGAACACCCTGTTCTTAACATTAATCATCCATTACAAACCCCAATGTACTTGAATAAACTAAAGAAAGCATATGGTCCTCCCGGGATTCAAACTCGGGAAACCACATCCAGAACAAAGAACCAAGAAAGTTGTCCTAACCTAGCATCCTGGACTGGAAGGCTCGGTGTTGAGTCCGACCATAGGAGACCACGGATATAACATCACTGGCAGGGTGGTGTGGTGGAGGAGAGGTGGTGGAGGTGGAGGAGGAGGGGCCGGGGCTACCTAGACTAAGGTACACCTGCAGGAGGCTCAACACTCGATTCGACACACCCCGCACCTTCACCAACTCCCCCATGGTGCGGAACGGGCCTTTTCTCTCTCTGGAGAAGAAGGGAATACATGAACTATTACCGTCAAGTTTCATTTTAAGTTGCAATCATATATCAAAGCATTTTAGGTTGATAATGATTTTTTGGTGGATTATCCAGAATCTTGGCTAAAATTTATATATTTTCTGGTTAATTTTAACTTTCAAGGGTAAACTCTTGACCTGAAAATGAACTAGGCAAGGATTAGCATTGGCTGGGATTGTACCAGTATTAAAATTGAGATAATTCAACATTAATTTTAATAAACGATAAAAAGAAAAGGAGTAGATATACAGTCCACCCTCGGGTAACACGGGTATATCGTACTGGCCCAAAGCCGTGTTACGCAAACACCCGTTACATAAAGCAAAGGTTAAATGGGAAAAATTCAATTCGTTCTGGCCACTTCCCCAAAGTCCCCTTTTTTTACTATTTACCACCCGATTTATCTATTTATTTGTCAGTATTATTACGTTCGCAACATACTTTCATACTAGGGGTCAATAATATATCCAATTAAGACCATTGGTACTATGAAATGCCATTTATTTGACACAAAAACAATGCCGCTCAGCTTTCGAACAACAATAACAAACCACATGTCGTCTGCAAGTGAGGCAGGCGGCGGCAGCTTTGCTAAACTTGCCAACAATCTACCGCCTTCATTACATTTACAGTTTAATGGATTTTTCTTTGGCTTTTACTATTATAAATATTATTTGGTAAAATGAAATTCAATTCCATAGAGTAAATTATAATAACATTTTATTGCATACAGAAATAACTCGGGTTTAGACATAGCCGCACAAGAACACACACACACACACACAAACTGACACAACAATAACACACACTATTTCGGTCACTTGGAAAATCAGCTGATGAATCTCGGCGCTTCAAATTCACTTGCACTGAAAGTATATTCGTCGTATAAGGCCACCCATGGTTTTGGAGGCTTAGAAATGTGTCTTATACACGCCAGTATATACGGGTCTGACGTCATTGGCCGAGAGATGCCGACCAGCCGCCACCCGCCACGAGCGCTACATAAACAAAACCGTGTTAGATGCTGACTCGGCACATTTGGGGTACCCGTGTTAGAGCAAAACCGCGGAACCTAAAGCCGCGTTACCCGAGGGCCGACTGTTTATACAGTATACAGTAAATTACTATAAAAGTAGAAAAGATTGCAACTAACCTGTATTCCACGATATTAGCCGCCATCTCCTGCGTCATACCCCGGACGGTCATGAGCTCGAAGATTGTCGCTGAGTTGACGTTGAGGGTGCGCGGAGGGGGAGAAGGACGGGAAGAGGAGTTGATGGGCTGGGACCATTGAGACTGCCCAGACTCGCAGCTTGGTAAGGAATCCACACTTTGGGTTCTGGACGACGACTGGCTGTTTAGGGAAGAATGGAAAAGTGAAAACATTGCACAGATACTATTAATTGTAGTAATTGCATACAGTATGTGAATTTCAAGATAGGTAAGTTTCGTTCAACACCTGTAGGTTTGTGCATAAACCTTTAAATGTCTTGATAGCGTAATGGTTAAGTGCGCAGAATTTTGGTGTGAGTATCCTAGGTTTGAATCCATGGAGTACCACATGTACTGTATTCATTGTTTCATTAATTAGGTTTATTTAAGTTAATTGGTGGGTTGGTGATGATATGAATTTATTCAGGTTCAGGAGTAATTATTCGAGAGGCCTCCCCTTGTACCCCATCAATTACCTCTTCCATTCGCGTAATCATTAGGCTATCAGAGTACAGTTGGGTATATGTACATACTCAGATTAGATTAAAATGTAGTATTCGAGCGGTAGCAAGCCAGCACATTTATTTAAATGTTTTTGACAGCAGGCTAAATTTGTATATTTTTCGATAGAAAAAAAGGATTGCTTCCGGAAGCAGAGTATTTAAACATGTGTAAAAACAAACCTTCAAATACTGTGCCAGAGCTAGGAAGTGTCTGAAATTTGGGTGACACATATAACGTAGTAGTATCTCTCCATACCAAATCCTCCACTCCTCCCCTCCCTCCCTCAACTTGACCTTATATTTTGCACAGATTCTAGCAGTTCAATGGTTGTTGTTGCTGTTCCCCAGGCTGCCTGCCCGAACAGCCCCAAGGCTCTGAGCAAGGCCATAACCGAGCGCCCCCACAGAACCCTCCCTGCCTACCACAATAAAGCCTGGGTGACCGAAGCCACTCCATGGCGGGGAGCTGAGGAGGGTGCGGAAGCGCCCGGGAAACCAAAGCCATACCCAGGGCCCTGTGCCCCTCAGCAATTATGAAGAGAAAGTTGAGGGGCAAAGGAAAAATGTGACGCTTTGGCTTCCACGGAAGAGATGCCGTCACTTGAGATCTAGAAAATATATAAGTAAAAGGAACAGTCAGAGTAAGCTATGGGTATGGCAGAGATCGCTCAGTTCTCACTCTGATAGACCAGCCCATCACCACATGACTAGAGCCCAATCCTCTCAGCATCAGCTAGGAAAGGCCCTAGAAAGCCGCCTTTGGCGGGGGGATAGCTCCCCTATTTCAACCCCTTTCGGGGTTGGGCACCCACCCCAGTTCATGGGTTAAACTTGTATGCATATATGAAATTATGGGGATTGTCTAGGAATACGGATCAAAGAACGAAGTGTTTCACATTTCTGGATATTTCAAATTTTTGGACAGGGTCTGTTCCTGATTAGTCCCAAATACAAAGTATTTCTAAACTGACCTGGATGACCTTCTACGACCCCCTACCACCACATCAGGTCGGAACTGTTGAAGTCGTGCAGCACCAACACCTGACACCAGTGCTAAGTCCTCCACACGTCGGAAGCCACCAATGGCCGTGCGGTACTCCACAATACTGCGCACCACCCCTCGGGTGACACCACGCAGGGTCATCAACTCTTCCTCCGCCGCTACGTGATGTCAAGGTAGTTTGTCTGGGGGTACAGATGAGGGTATGTAAAGGGCAAAAGATGTACAGGGCATGGATTAATCAGGCAACTGAGAGAGACTTCTAAACTAGAACTCACAAAGAAGTTCTTTTTAGTCAACATTATTTAAATTGCAAAGGTAATAACTTGAGCACACCTTGGTATCATATTCCAAGAGGTTGAACGTAGCAGAGAGGTCCTTGTTCTTCTGTCTGCGGCTGATGCGATTGATCCACGATGCAGCGGTGGCGGTGACTTGGCGGGGGCGGGAGGACTTAGAGCGTCGCCGGGTGAAGCTAATTGTGTTAGCGGTGGTGGGGCTAATTGTGATATTGGTGGTGGGTGGTGATGTAGTGGCGGTGACAGTAGTGGATAATGGTGGCGGACATTGGGATGAGGCACCATTCTCCCCTGAAATATATTCAATTCAATTTCAATTCAAAACATTTATTGACATGAACATTTTACATAGTTTTACAATACTTTACAATCATTAACTCCAAACAGTCCATGGCAATTAGGACCGATACCTATTGGTATATATGTCCTATACTGTAATTCTTTACATGTATACATTTATTGACGGTACAGAAGGTTAGTGTGGTGCTAGTGAAAAAAAAAAAAATACAATAATACCGGTAAAGTACAGTAGACAATTTCAGCTAACTGGCCATCATGCAAACCATAATTATAATGTAAAACTTGCAAAATAAACAAACCAAAACGTATACGAACACAGCAAAAAGACAAAACAACGAATCAAAATCGCTATGTTGAAACAACGCTTAAGTAAAATAATTATTTATAAATAAAAGAACACAATCCACCACATAGGGTGTACATCACTACATGAACAAGTTAATCTGGTTCCCAAGCAAACTAATCGCACACATACCAACGCACTGTAGTCACGTTCAAGGAATTAGTCAATTTGGGAAGTTGGGGACGTTCTGGTAAATTTTACTAAACTCTGCATGAATAAAGAAACTACATTAAGTGTCAAATGTTATATTAAAATCAAATTTGCAACTTGACAAGATAATAACAATAGTACAAAATACAAATATAACTCACTAACGATAGTGCTATCGGGTAGGTACAGTACCTGTAAGCATAGCATGCTTCAAGTGACTCCTAACAATTACTACCCTACAAATAACCTACATTTATTGTACAAATAAACTAAGGAAATCGCAAAAGCAAGCAATTAATCCTATCGACAATGATTATATATAATATAATAAATATAAATATTTTAAAATTTGAAGAAGGCACAATAGATTTAAACAAAAGAGTACTGTTTTAAAAATTACAATCAATTATAAAAAATAATAATTATAACAATAGAAAATTATAAACAATTAATATATACAGACAAAAAGTAAGTAGAGGCTTTAAGCGAAACTTCAAGTTAATAATGCTTGATTAAAATTATTGATATCAAATTTTAAAATACAGTCACAATAATTGACCTTAAAAAGATTAATTTATGCAACAATTTACTTGCAACAAAACCTCTGTCTACTGAGAGTCTGTATAGTAACCTAGCTCTATCCCAAAATTCTTCTACTCTGGTACAAATTTTACAAAATCTTATTAGCTGGGAATAAAAACAATTATAAGTTATTTTGCTATCAATACTACTATTAGGGAAAGGAAAGTTTATTACGTTAAAATTAAAATCATCAACTTTGTGGTATATTTTAAGTGTGCACTGTTCATTAACAATCTGTATATTTATATCAAGAAAATTGTCAACATCATCATTTACGTTAACACATGTTTTAGTTCTCCAATAGATATTTTTTGAGCTTACGTTGAAAAGTAAATAATAAAGTAATGATGATATAGGTGAAAAGAAGTAACATTAGCTCCTTCACTACAATGTTGTGGTTGTGCTGTTGTGGTGGTGGTGGTAGGTGATGGTGGTAGGCTTTGGGATGAGGCAATTCACGCTGCAGGTAAATTTAATTGGGAATGTGAGAATTCACTCATCTTTAGTACGGTACCGTAACTCATTATACGACTATTCTCACAATCAATTTTGTACATCTATTCTATTTTAATCTATTTACTCAGGCCCATTCCCCATTTAATTTGTATTTCTGTTTTACTATTCTGTACATGATGTAAGTAAAAGTATGCATAATTATTTTTTCTATATTTATACATAAGTATGAAACCTCTACATTTTCCTTACATACGTATGCGGCACCACTGATAAGAGCTATGAATTGCAAAATGTTTTCATTTCTTAAAGGATCAACAGCAATCGAAAGTTTGACAGTGGTATCGTGGTCATATAGCGATCTATGGTTATATTTGTACTTCTGCATACATGTATATTTGTTTTGTATTAGAAAACCCATAATTACATCATTTGCTTGTGAAGTGCTCTGTATTGACGAAATTACGATCGCATGAACACAATTTTGGATCATGTTATCTTAGTTTATGAATACAGTATATTTATATGATTATTACTCCCTTAGGGACCTCCAGAGTTACAGTGTTTATATATCATTATCTGGACATCATTTAGTGATGGTCATTAAACCTTTAACATTTGCACACCGTTATCAATGTCTCTAACCTATGTGAGAGTTGACAGTGTGTGCAGGGGAGGACTGGGGTGGCAGCTCTCCACTTGTACACTGACCCATCCTGATCCTACGGGACACCCACCTTGCCTGAAAACACAAAATCACTCATTAACGTGTATGATAGTACAGTATATTATAAGACCATTATAAAGTGAAAGGGAAAACTTGAATTTCTCACTGCAGTACCTGTAGTGGACTATGCCCCATACCTCGGACAGTCTAAAAGATCAGGGTAAATAAAGTAAGTAACACCCCGTTCTTAACATTAATCATCAATTACAAACCCCAAACTCTGTTGTCGACACCTGCCCGGGATGTAACACAGCACCTCATACCATTAAACACATCATAGAAGACTGCATTTCACACAACCACTTACGCCAACAACACAATCTACACTCAATGAGAGCTCTGTGGGAAAGCCCGATCGTGGCCATTCAACTGCAACATGTGCATGTAAAATCCCATGTTACACTTACACTTTGTTACACTTTGTAGTATTCCGTCCGTTAGCGACATAGTTGAGCTGGGGCTCCACTGCGACCAGGCAGCTCCCTTTCTTCCACTCTCCATTCCAGAAGTCGGTTGGAGTTGGCGCTGGGGTATCCTGGTGTTAGTGGCCGGTCCGGTATTTTGGCCAGCCACATGTCCAAGTGTTTCTTGAAGGTGTCTGGAGACACCCCGGTCATGTTCCTGAGAGGGGCATTTGTTATAGCTACTATACAGTATAATGTTGTATTCTTCCTAAGCTTCATAAAATCGTCTAAATGTAGCTAGAATACAATTAAAAAGACGTCGCCGGTACAGAAGGGGTTAGTAATATTTTTCTTGCAACCATTTGACTATTATATACAGTTTAAGGGGAGGTTTCTAGTTTGTTTCCTACTCCTCCAGCAATCTAAAAATTTCACCCCCTTGACCCCCTTTCAAGATAAATTTGTACATTTTTCGGTAGAAAAATGTTCCGACGGAAGGCCGGTTATTCTTAAATTACAGGCTCGCTATCGCTCGCCAGGATAAAATCGACACATAAATGGCACGAAATGTCTTAAAATTGACAGAATGGGGCGTAAATTCTTAAAATTGCCAAACTAAAGGGGCGAACGTCTTAAAATCTCAAAAGCAATGGGGCTAGACATGAGGGAGAAAGGGGCCAAGAAAAAAGTCCCTCAAGTGGAAATCTCCCCTTAAAGGTGGGGGTGCATGGGTTGAGGTAAACATGGAAAAATAATCGCCAACCTGCATACAATTATCTTCTAAAATGCAATGTCACTGAAATAATTATTAACAATGGTATAAAGGATTTTGCGGATCTATACCAGGCCTGTGACGTCATGGTGACGTCACACCAGTATCCTCATCCTGGACTGGACGGTGGACTGACACTCCTGTGACGTCACAGGCCCGGTATGGACGATCGCCAAAATCCTTTATATCATTGTTAATAATTATTTCAGTGCCATTGCATTGTGCAAGATAATTATGTACAGCTTGGCGATTATAATAATAATAATAATAATAGTTCTTAAAGCAAGCACATGCTAAGCCAGCTAAGGATAGCCCAATAAGGCCGATTAGGAGTATTTCCATTGGGGTCCTGTACTACTACCCCATCCCCTTGCTCATGAGGGATGGTAACGACTCAGTGCTTGTGAAAAATCTTTAATGCGCCGAGCGTGGGCGCGATCCCGGGCCTTCTGGGTGGAAGTCCGAGACGCTAGTCACTACACCAAGCGAGCCGCTAATTATCATTCCATGTTTATCTCAACCCATGAGCCCCCACCTTTAACACTGTCTGGTCTGACGTCTTTTATCTATTATCATATTATGTTTCATTCTTATTCAGGATTTTGCTTGCTTTTTGCCAGTTTCAGACAATGTATTATAGTATGTCTCCTATGCTAAAACTAAAATAAAATAAAATAAAAACACCTTCCCAAACTTCTTCGAACTATAACATGCATGCCCAAACCCCGTACAAGCTAAGTTTTTACATTTGTTTAATGATTTATGGTAAGGGTATTGGGGATAAATTAATATTGTGATAACTAAAGCGATCATGACTGATTCATACTAGGAGATAATGTCAAGTTTGCGCTATAAAGTAGTAGATTTCCGTTTTCTGTTCCGCAGTATAACTCATAGAAAACGAAACATCTCAATAACTACAGTAAATCTTTAAAATTCTATCAGTCATGTAAAGAGCTTAGCCTTCAATACAATATTCCTAACAAGAAATGTCATATTTTGTGAATATGAAAACCATATGAGGAGGAGCATTTTATGGATAACGTTTCTTCTTATAGCTTCATCAGGCCAATTCTGAAACGTTGTCTAAACATTTTCCTCCTCAAACGGTGATTACAGCATATTAACCCTTTCACTACCAGAACCATCCTTCTGTCAA
This sequence comes from Paralithodes platypus, assembly GCA_032716605.1. NCBI lineage: Eukaryota > Metazoa > Arthropoda > Malacostraca > Decapoda > Lithodidae > Paralithodes > Paralithodes platypus. The sequence goes on along the minus strand of CM064519.1, from coordinate 52,346,496 downwards.
CTATTAAACGATATTATTCAGCTTAGGAAGGATGTTTACCAATGAAAAGGCTACAGACTATCTCAATTAATCCTTTTAGCGACCAGATATTCTTTCTAAGCTTCATAAACTCGTCTAAAAGTAGCTGAAATCAACTAAGAAATACGTTACTGGTACTGAACGGGTTGATTCTGTTAAGGGGAGATTTCCACTTGAGGGATTTTTTTCTTGACTCCTCTCTCCCTCATGTTTAGCCCCACTGCTTGTCTAATTTTAAGACGTTCGCCCCATTATTTTGATGATTTTAAGAACTTTCAACCCATTTCTGTCAATTTTAAGACCATTCGTGCAATTTAGGTGTCGATTTTATCCTGGCGAGCGATAGCGAGCCTGTAATTTAAGAGGAACCGGCTTTCAGCCGGGACATTTTTCTACCGAAAAATGTACAAATTTATCTTGAAAGGGGCCCAAGGGAGTGTAATCTTAAGTTTGATGGATATCTAGAGACCAAACTAAAAACCTCCCCTTAAATGTTCAGAGTGTATTCACCATTAGTCTCTACTGCTACTATATAATACACCTGTTTTTGCTATGTAAGTGATACGTATTGATAATAAATACGATAGGGCCAGGCCATTCATTATAGGTAAGCCGGAAATCGTGACTCCTAATCTCTGTAACTCGCAAAGGGCTAGAGCAAACGGGCTGTAAATGATCCACACCTATTCCCTGGCCCACCCATCCCAGATGGTAGAAATATTAGCTACCCCCCCCCCCCTCTCTCTCCATTAATGTTACTCCCATTATGCCTAATTCCGCCACTTCCCTTCACCCCCCTCCACACTTCACCCCCCCTCATCATAATGTTACCTCCCCTCATGATGCCTAATTCACCACCAATCACCCCCCACGCCCCCACTTCACCCCCCTCCCTTAATGTTACCTCCCTCATGATGCCTAATTCACCCTCACCCCCTCACCCTCCTCTCCATTAATGTTACCTCCCTCATGGTGCATAATTCCCTCCCCTCCCCCCCACTTCAACCCCCCTACCCCTCCCCCCACTTCACCCCCGCTCCCTTCCCCCCCCCCCCCCCCCCCTTAATGTTACCTCACTCATGGTGCCTAATTCCCTCTCCCTCCCACTTCACCCCATTCCCCTCCCCTACCTCATTCATGGTGCCTAATTCCCTCTCCCCCTCCCACTTCACACCCCTCTCCCTTAATACTACCTCACTCATGGTGCCTAATTCCCCTCCTCTCCCCCCCCCTCCACCTCCCTTAATGTTACCCCACTTATGGTGCCTAATTCCCCCCCCCTTCCCCCTTCCCATAATGTTACCTCCCACATGGTGTCTAATTTCCCTCCCTCCCCCAACTTCACCTCCTCCCCCCCGCCCCCCCCCCCCCCTTTCACCCCCTCCATTAATGTTAACTCCCCCATGGTGCCTAATTCCTCCCCCCCCCCCCCCCCCCCCCTGTGTGTCTCCCCCGGGCGTGTCAAACAAGGGTAAACAGAATCGTACAAACCTAGATGATTCAATAAACTTAGGGGGGGGGGGAAGAGAGAGAGAGTATGAAAGTGAGAGAGAGAGTGTGAGAGTGAGTGGGGGGAGGGAGGGAGGGAGGAATGTACAATCACACATACAAATTCGCAGTCACTTATATATTTCATTGTGTAAGTATACATATCTATCAATCAAGCCAAATCTGGTCTTCAACTTGCCAACAATTCTTTCGTCAATAACAAAATAATGCCTCGAACTTTTATAACTCCAGCTCTTCCAAGTCTCTCTGATGTATTTTTATTTTTCCTCCAACAAATTAACTTCTTCATCTTTCCCTCCACTTTTCACCTCCGATGGCACCACTGTTCCTCATTCCTTTGGCAAAGTTGCATTCTTCGCTGTAACATTCACTATAAACTCTCCCTTGGATGATTCCGGTGCTATCTCTCCCTCTCCACCCTCCTCTTCCTCACATTTGCCCAAGGATGTACTTTCTGCTCTATCTGGGCTTAAGGAGGGATGGCCGTATTTATTTGTTCTTTATATTATTGTATTAGTTTTCTCTCTATACCTCCATTAAGCTTAAAAAACACCTCCTAGACCTCCCTCAAGATAAATTTGTAAATTTTTTGGCAGAAAAATGTCCCGGCCAAAGGCCGATTCCTCATAAAAAAATATAACTCGCCAGGAAAAAATCGACACCTAAATGGCACAAACAGTCCTAATATTGACAAAGAAATGGGGTGAAAGGTCTTAAAATCACCAAACTAATGGAACAAACCTCTTAAAAACTGAAAACTAATGGGGCTAAACATTAGGAAGAAGGGGGACCAGAATAACGGCCCATCTCCCCTTAATGCTAAGAAGGTATAGGGACCAAATGGTGTTCCTCCTACTGTACTAAACAAAACTGTTCTTTAAGAAGGTATAGGGACCAAATGGTGTTCCTCCTACTGTACTAAACAAAACTGTTCTTTTAGAAGGTATAGGGACCAAATGGTGTTCCTCCTACTGTACTAAACAAAACTGTTCTTTAAGAAGGTATAGGGACCAAATGGTGTTCCTCCTTCTGTACTAAACAAAACTGTTCTTTAAGAAGGTATAGGGACCAAATGGTGTTCCTCCTTCTGTACTAAACAAAACTGTTCTTTTAGAAGGTATAGGGACCAAATGGTGTTCCTCCTTCTGTACTACACAAAACTGTTCTTTAAGAAGGTATAGGGACCAAATGGTGTTCCTCCTTCTGTACTAAACAAAACTGTTCTTTTAGAAGGTATAGGGACCAAATGGTGTTCCTCCTACTGTACTAAACAAAACTGTTCTTTAAGAAGGTATAGGGACCAAATGGTGTTCCTCCTACTGTACTAAACAAAACTGTTCTTTTAGAAGGTATAGGGACCAAATGGTGTCCCTCCTACTGTACTAAACAAAACTGTTCTTTTAGAAGGTATAGGGACCAAATGGTGTCCCTCCTACTGTACTAAACAAAACTGTTCTTTTAGAAGGTATAGGGACCAAATGGTGTCCCTCCTACTGTACTAAACAAAACTGTTCTTTTAGAAGGTATAGGGACCAAATGGTGTTCCTCCTACTGTACTAAACAAAACTGTTCTTTTAGAAGGTATAGGGACCAAATGGTGTCCCTCCTACTGTACTAAACAAAACTGTTCTTTTAGAAGGTATAGGGACCAAATGGTGTCCCTCCTACTGTACTAAACAAAACTGTTCTTTTAGAAGGTATAGGGACCAAATGGTGTTCCTCCTACTGTACTAAACAAAACTGTTCTTTTAGAAGGTATAGGGACCAAATGGTGTCCCTCCTACTGTACTAAACAAAACTGTTCTTTTAGAAGGTATAGGGACCAAATGGTGTTCCTCCTACTGTACTAAACAAAACTGTTCTTTAAGAAGGTATAGGGACCAAATGGTGTCCCTCCTACTGTACTAAACAAAACTGTTCTTTTAGAAGGTATAGGGACCAAATGGTGTCCTCCTACTGTACTAAACAAAACTGTTCTTTTAGAAGGTATAGGGACCAAATGGTGTCCCTCCTACTGTACTAAACAAAACTGTTCTTTTAGAAGGTATAGGGACCAAATGGTGTTCCTCCTACTGTACTAAACAAAACTGTTCTTTAAGAAGGTATAGGGACCAAATGGTGTTCCTCCTACTGTACTAAACAAAACTGTTCTTTAAGAAGGTATAGGGACCAAATGGTGTTCCTCCTACTGTACTAAACAAAACTGTTCTTTTAGAAGGTATAGGGACCAAATGGTGTTCCTCCTACTGTACTAAACAAAACTGTTCTTTTAGAAGGTATAGGGACCAAATGGTGTTCCTCCTACTGTACTAAACAAAACTGTTCTTTAAGAAGGTATAGGGACCAAATGGTGTCCCTCCTACTGTACTAAACAAAACTGTTCTTTAAGAAGGTATAGGGACCAAATGGTGTTCCCTCCTACTGTACTAAACAAAACTGTTCTTTTAGAAGGTATAGGGACCAAATGGTGTCCTCCTACTGTACTAAACAAAACTGTTCTTTTAGAAGGTATAGGGACCAAATGGTGTCCCTCCTACTGTACTAAACAAAACTGTTCTTTTAGAAGGTATAGGGACCAAATGGTGTCCCTCCTACTGTACTAAACAAAACTGTTCTTTTAGAAGGTATAGGGACCAAATGGTGTCCCTCCTACTGTACTAAACAAAACTGTTCTTTTAGAAGGTATAGGGACCAAATGGTGTCCCTCCTACTGTACTAAACAAAACTGTTCTTTTAAGAAGGTATAGGGACCAAATGGTGTTCCCTCCTACTGTACTAAACAAAACTGTTCTTTTAGAAGGTATAGGGACCAAATGGTGTCCTCCTACTGTACTAAACAAAACTGTTCTTTTAGAAGGTATAGGGACCAAATGGTGTCCTCCTACTGTACTAAACAAACTGTTCTTTTAGAAGGTATAGGGACCAAATGGTGTCCCTCCTACTGTACTAAACAAAACTGTTCTTTAGAAGGTATAGGGACCAAATGGTGTCCTCCTACTGTACTAAACAAAACTGTTCTTTTAGAAGGTATAGGGACCAAATGGTGTCCCTCCTACTGTACTAAACAAACTGTTCTTTAGAAGGTATAGGGACCAAATGGTGTCCCTCCTACTGTACTAAACAAAACTGTTCTTTTAGAAGGTATAGGGACCAAATGGTGTTCCTCCTACTGTACTAAACAAAACTGTTCTTTAAGAAGGTATAGGGACCAAATGGTGTTCCTCCTACTGTACTAAACAAAACTGTTCTTTTAGAAGGTATAGGGACCAAATGGTGTCCCTCCTACTGTACTAAACAAAACTGTTCTTTAAGAAGGTATAGGGACCAAATGGTGTTCCTCCTACTGTACTAAACAAAACTGTTCTTTTAGAAGGTATAGGGACCAAATGGTGTTCCTCCTACTGTACTACACAAAACTGTTCTTTAAGAAGGTATAGGGACCAAAATGGTGTTCCTCTTCTGTACTAAACAAAACTGTTCTTTAAGAAGGTATAGGGACCAAATGGGTTCCTCCTTCTGTACTAAACAAAACTGTTCTTTAAGAAGGTATAGGGACCAAATTGTGTCTCGCCTACTGTACTAAACAAACTGTTCTTTAGAAGGTATAGGGACCAAATGGTGTCCCTCCTTCTGTACTAAACAAACTGTTCTTTAAGAAGGTATAGGGACCAAATGGTGTCCCTCCTTCTGTACTAAACAAAACTGTCTTTTAGAAGGTATAGGGACCAAATGGTGTTCCCTCCTACTGTACTAAACAAAAATGTTCTTTTAGAAGGTATAGGGACCAAATGGTGTTCCTCCCTACTGTACTAAACAAAACTGTTCTTTTAGAAGGTATAGGGACCAAATGGTGTTCCCTCCTACTGTACTAAACAAAACTGTTCTTTTAGAAGGTATAGGGACAAATGGTGTCCCTCCTACTGTACTAAACAAAACTGTTCTTTTAGAAGGTATAGGGACCAAATGGTGTCCTCCTACTGTACTAAACAAAACTGTCTTTAAGAAGGTATAGGGACCAATGGTGTCCCTCCTACTGTACTAAACAAAACTGTTCTTTTAGAAGGTATAGGGACCAAATGGTGTCCTCCTACTGTACTAAACAAAACTGTTCTTTTAGAAGGTATAGGGGACCAAATGGTGTCCCTCCTACTGTACTAAACAAAACTGTTCTTTTAGAAGGTATAGGGACCAAATGGTGTCCCCCTACTGTACTAAACAAAAACTGTTCTTTTAGAAGGTATAGGGACCAAATGGTGTCCCTCCTACTGTACTAAACAAAACTGTTCTTTTAGAAGGTATAGGGACCAAATGGTGTCCCTCCTACTGTACTAAACAAAACTGTTCTTTAGAAGGTATAGGGACCAAATGGTGTCCCTCCTACTGTACTAAACAAACTGTTCTTTAGAAGGTATAGGGACCAAATGGTGTCCCTCCTACTGTACTAAACAAACTGTTCTTTTAGAAGGTATAGGGACCAAATGGTGTCCCTCCTACTGTACTAAACAAAACTGTTCTTTTAGAAGGTATAGGGACCAAATGGTGTCCCTCCTACTGTACTAAACAAAACTGTTCTTTTAGAAGGTATATAGGGACCAAATGGTGTCCTCCTACTGTACTAAACAGAACTGTTCTTTTAGAAGGTATAGGGACCAGATGGTGACCCTCTTACTGTACTAAACAAAACTGTTTCTTTTAGAAGGTATAGGGACCAAATGGTGTCCCTCCTACTGTACTAAACAAAACTGTTCTTTTAAGAAGGTATAGGGACCAAATGGTGTCCCTCCTACTGTACTAACAAAACTGTTCTTTTAGAAGGTATAGGGACCAAATGGTGTTCCTCCTACTGTACTAAACAAAACTGTTCTTTTAGAAGGTATAGGGACCAAATGGTGTTCCTCCTACTGTACTAAACAAAACTGTTCTTTTAGAAGGTATAGGGACCAAATGGTGTTCCCTCCTACTGTACTATACCAAACTGTTGTTTTAGAAGGTATAGGGACCAAATGGTGTCCCTCCTACTGTACTAAACCAAAACTGTTCTTTAAGAAGGTATAGGGACCAAATGGTGTTCCTCCTACTGTACTAAACAAAACTGTTCTTTTAGAAGGTATAGGGACCAAATGGTGTCCCTCCTACTGTACTAAACAAAACTGTTCTTTTAGAAGGTATAGGGACCAAATGGTGCGCCGTGTACTGTACTAAACAAAAGTTTTCTTTTAGAAGGTATAGGGACCAAATGGTGTTCCTCCTACTGTACTAAACAAAACTGTTCTTTTAGAAGGTATAGGGACCAAATGGTGTCCCTCCTACTGTACTAAACAAAACTGTTCTTTTAGAAGGTATAGGGACCAAATGGTGTCCTCCTACTGTACTAAACAAAACTGTTCTTTAAGAAGGTATAGGGACCAAATGGTGTTCCTCCTACTGTACTAAACAAAACTGTTCTTTTAGAAGGTATAGGGACCAAATGGTGTTCCTCCTACTGTACTAAACAAACTGTTCTTTAAGAAGGTATAGGGACCAAATGGTGTTCCTCCTACTGTACTAAACAAAACTGTTCTTTTAGAAGGTATAGGGACCAAATGGTGTCCCTCCTACTGTACTAAACAAAACTGTTCTTTTAGAAGGTATAGGGACCAAATGGTGTCCCTCCTACTGTACTAAACAAAACTGTTCTTTTAGAAGGTATAGGGACCAAATGGTGTCCCTCCTACTGTACTAAACAAAACTGTTCTTTTAGAAGGTATAGGGACCAAATGGTGTTCCTCCTACTGTACTAAACAAAACTGTTCTTTTAGAAGGTATAGGGACCAAATGGTGTTCCTCCTACTGTACTAAACAAAACTGTTCTTTAAGAAGGTATAGGGACCAAATGGTGTCCTCCTACTGTACTAAACAAAACTGTTCTTTAGAAGGTATAGGGACCAAATGGTGTCCCTCCTACTGTACTAAACAAAACTGTTCTTTTAGAAGGTATAGGGACCAAATGGTGTTCCTCCTACTGTACTAAACAAAACTGTTCTTTTAGAAGGTATAGGGACCAAATGGTGTTCCTCCTCCTACTGTACTAAACAAAACTGTTCTTTTAGAAGGTATAGGGACCAAATGGTGTCCTCCTACTGTACTAAACAAAACTGTTCTTTAGAAGGTATAGGGACCAAATGGTGTTCCTCCTACTGTACTAAACAAAACTGTTCTTTTAGAAGGTATAGGGACCAAATGGTGTTCCTCCTACTGTACTAAACAAAACTGTTCTTTTAGAAGGTATAGGGACCAAATGGTGTCCCTCCTACTGTACTAAACAAAACTGTTCTTTTAGAAGGTATAGGGACCAAATGGTGTTCCTCCTACTGTACTACACAAAACTGTTCTTTTAGAAGGTATAGGGACCAAATGGTGTTCCTCCTACTGTACTAAACAAAACTGTTCTTTTAGAAGGTATAGGGACCAAATGGTGTCCCTCCTACTGTACTAAACAAAACTGTTCTTTTAGAAGGTATAGGGACCAAATGGTGTTCCTCCTACTGTACTAAACAAAACTGTTCTTTTAGAATTTAGAACTACAATGGGGTCCAGAAACAGCAACTACTTCCCTTTTAAATACGCAGTAATGAGTACGGTACACTGTTCATAATACTCTCTTGTTTAACGGTCACAGTACAGGCAACTATACCCCATTCATTACACGTAGGCCAAATATCATGACTACTAATCTCGAGGACTCAAAACGGACTAGAACAAATGGGTTGTAAATTTCCACACCTATTAAAAAAACAAAAACAAAAATGGGGATTGGGCCTGAGTAGGCTATATAGATAGATAGATTTTCTGACTGACTCTTCCCAAATGGTAGATATATTTGCTTGATGGCTCTAGTTGTTTTTGAGTTATAGAGGTTATTGGTGAAGATGTTTGGCCTACTTATATTGAATAGACTATAGATTGCCAACATAATACTGTAATTTTAACGTTCATAGGTATACCTAACCTATACCTAATGCGGGTGCCCAACCCCGAAAGGGGTTAAAATAGGGGAGCTATTCCCCCGCCAAAGGCAGCTTTCTAGGGCCTTTCCTAGCTGATGCTGAGAGGATTGGGTTCTAGTCATGGGGTGATGGGCTGGTCTATCAGAGTGAGAGCTGAGCGATCTCTGCCATACCCATAGCTTACTCTGACTGTTCCTTTTACTTATATATTTTCTAGGTTTCAAGTGACGTCTCTTCCGTGGATTGACCTCCCAATCTGCCAACCTAGAGGTTGGCAGATTGGAAGCCAAAGCGTCACATTTTTGCTTTGCCCCTCAACTTTCTCTTCATAATTGCTGAGGGGCGCAGGACCTTGGGTGGGGCTTTGGTTTCCCGGGCGTTTCCGTACCCTCCTCAGCTCTCCGCCATGGAGTGGCTTCAGTCACCCAGGCTTTATTGTGGTAGGCACTGAGGGTTCTGTGGGGGCGCTCGGTTATGGCCTTGGCCTTGCTCGGGGCCTTGGGGCTGTTCGGCCAGGCAGCCTGGGGAACCGCAACAACAACCATTAATAATACTATAACCTGTTCCAAAGAAGTAGGCCAAAACTCTTGAACATTAACCTCTATAACTCACAAACGACTAGAGTAATTGAGCTAATCTTTCTACCATTTGGGAAGGGTCAGCCAGGGAATAAGTGAGTTACTGAGGATATGGTTCACGATTGCTGGCCAACCAATTTGGAACAGAGTATAGCCTGGTGCAGTTGGCCTAATATAGAGGTATAATGCAGCTAACAAACCGTAATATTGCAAATAGTTTTAGGGAGTTACAATTTACGTTAATTTTATTTTTGTTGTATTATTATGTTTGGTTTCACTGTTAACCCCTTCAGTACAGGTGAAGTCCTTTTAATTATAGTCGGATAATTCTTAGACGATTTCATTCAGCTACGGAAGGACGTCTCCCTATAAACAGGCTACAGACCATCTCACGTTATCCTTTTAGCTACCATATATCCTACCCAAGCTACATAAAATCCTATAAATGTAGTGAAATCAAATGAAAAAGACGTCACCGGTACTGAAAGGGTTAATTTTAGGGATACACGTAAAATAAAATCTTCTCAAATGCATATCCCTGCAATCCAATACACGCAATAATATCTACACCTAATTAGCATAATACGTGCGTTGCGTATTAGTGAGGTAGACCTAATTACCGGATGGGCGTAATATTGTGTGTGTACCTAATTAATTTACTTACCTAATGGTGTAATAATAATAATAATAAACGGTTTATTAAAGAATGGCAGCCTCATTAGCTGAAAATACACATTTTACAATTAGTGGATGAACATGAGATGTACAGATATGAAAATGGTAAGCTCAGTTTACAATGGGTGAGTATAATATACTTAACATTAAAAACAAGAAATTAATACAATAATTATGCTAGTGCAAAATACAAATTATCATAAATTAACCATGAGAGTAAGTGATTTACAGTGCATATACAGTACACATTTATTTTACTCATATATATACAGAACATACATATATACGCATACGTACACACATAAATACGCATATATATACATACATATATAGAACATAAGAACATGCAGTAAGAGTGCACATGCCCGTATACATAATCGCTCACGTATGCAAACAAACATACATACATACAAAAACTGTTCTGGTAGGGTCAGGTGAGGCTAATAATGGGAGTTAAATCCTTGGGAGAGATTAAATGAGGGAATTGGAAAAGGGTTATTGGTGTGTGTGTGTGTGTGTGTGTGCGCGCGCGCGTGTGTGTGTGTGTGTGTGAACTAATGCCTTCTTGTATTTGAGTTTCTGACTGAGCAACTTCGTGTGTGTGTGTGTGTATGTGAGTGAGTGTGTGTGTGTGAGTATCTGTGCGTGTGTGTGTGCGTGGTGCATGTGAGTAAAATGTGCGAGTATGACTGTGTGTTTGTGCATATGGGTACATGTGTGTGTGTGCGTGTGTGGTCGTGGGTATACTATGTGTGCGTGTATGTGGACATGTCTGTCTGTAAGTGTAGCGTGTGTGTGTGTTAATGTGGGTGTGTGGATATGCATGTCTGTGTGTGTATATGTGTAGCGTGTGTGTGTGTGTTAATGTGGGTGTGTGGATATGTATGTCTGTGTGTGCATATGTGTAGCGTGTGTGTGTGTTAATGTGGGTGTGTGGATATGTATGTGTGTGTGTGGATGTGTAGCGTGTGTGTGTGTTAATGTGGGTGTACAAAGGTAATCAAGCAACAACAGGTCCAGCGACCCCTCAAGGCTGCTTGCCCTCCAAAACACTGATGGTCAAGTGTCCAAACAGTAGTTTAGAGTGGGTAAGGGAAAAATGGAAAGGGAAGACTGCCCTGGGACAATGTCCGTGGCAGGATTAGATGTTAGTAGGGGACAGTTGTTAGTAATATAATAGAAAACAAAAATTATGTGTGGGCATGTATGTCTGAGTGTGTATGTGTAGTGTGTGTGTGTGTTATCACACAGGGTGATGTGATGCGACTAGTGCAGTAGCATGTTGGTGTAGTGCTGCTTGTTTGCATGCAATTCTCGCTTTCAACTGCTGCCGCTGGCTAACCCTTGTGGTGAAAAGGGGAGCCGAGTGCGTAAGTCTCCCTCTGCCAGTACATAGCCTCTCCATCACCAAGACGCATATTGTGCCTCCCCGGGGCCACACACGGTAACTGGGTGTCTTGCGACCCCAGGCTAAATCAATAGGGGATCTCGGGGCATGCGGTGGCCCCCAGAGGTATGATATGCATCCTTGTCATCTACCAACAACCGCACACACCCACTGCCTTGTGGTTTAGTCTAGCCTTTTAGCCTTTAGTTTTAGCCTTTAGACAAAGGCTAGGGGAGCACACCCTGAGAGAAAAGCAGACGTTGGGGTCACGTCCTGGCGGTTTCCGACAAACTGGAATCCCGGCAGTCCCCTGCAGTATTGAGCAGGAGCTGGTCGTCTTGGGTCACCCCCTTGCCATCAGCAACCCCTGTTCAGTACCAAGATAGTGACGTTGGAACTGCGCACCTCCCTCGGCACTCTAAACTCTTCTATGCGCAGGTTTTCTCTTCCTGCTTTTGTCAATTTTTCCCTTTTCCTGAACCAAAGACCAGCGGCGATGGGGAGTCTAGTGACGGAAACATAAACAGGATGGTTCTGGGAGTTTCTAGCTCGACCCCTGCACGTTGGCGACACGGGGCTATTTATGGTCGCCGATGGCTGGGACTGGAGTGGCAGTCGTCTTCGGCAGACCCCTGTGTGTCTGAGCAGTCCTTTTCAGGATCCGTGCTGCTCACCCTGAATAGGGAAGGGCCTGATGAATGCAGGAAGGGAACGTCATCATCGGACTACGATGGACTACCATAAGCAAGTGTGTGTGTGTGTGTGTGTGTGTGTGTGTGTGTGTATTAATGTGGGTGTGTGGATATATACTGTATGTCTGTGAGTACATGTGTAGCGTGTGTGTGAGTGTGTTAATGTGGGTATGTCTGTGTGTGTATATGTAGCGTGTGTGTGTATTAATGTGGGTGTGCGGATATATATGTCTGCGTGTGTATGTGTAGCGTGTTTCTCCTTGTGTTAATGTGGGTGTGTGGGTATGTATATATGTGTGTGTATGTGTAGCGTGTATATGCAGGTATGTGTTTGTGTATATGTGTAGCCTGCGTGTGTGCATGTCTAACCATCGTGTATGTGTGCGTGAGTGTATGTCTAACCATCGTGCATGTGTATGTCTAGTCAGCGTGTAAATGTGCATGTGTGTATGTCTAACCAGCGTGTATGTGTGCGTATGGTATGTCTAACCATCGAGTATGTGTGCGTGTGTGTATGTTTAGCCAGATGTAAATATGCGTGTGTGTATGTCTAACCATCGTGTATGTGTGCGTGTGAGTGGGTATATATGTCTGTGTGTGGATGTGTAGCGTGTATGTGTCTTTGTGTATGTGTAGGCAGGTTGTGTGTATGTCTAACCAGCGTGTGTGTATGTCTAACAATCATGTATATGTGCGTGTATGTATGTCTAACCCTGGTGTATGTGTACGTGTGTGAGCGTGTAGGTGATCGCGGAGTCTGGAGAGCGGCTCAGGGGGGTCCTAACACACCCCAGATCCAATTATGAGGCAGCTAACTCACTTACCACCACTCTCACTCAATTCTCCCAGCCCGCACTTAACGAACCTGCTCCTACCGCCCCCCTGCCCCCACCCCCTCCCTCGCACTACCCCTCTTATCCGGACCCCCCAACCCCCTTTATCATATCTTCGTACCCTCCCACCCCCTCTCTATCCCTCCTCTTATCCAGCCCCCTTTTATCCTATTCTTATACCCTCCTGCCCCTCTCCCCCCTCACTACCCCTGTTATCCAGCCCCCCTTTATCCTACTCTTATACCCTCCTGCCCCTCTCATCCCCCCTTCAATCCCATCCTCGTACCCTCCTGCCCCCCCCCCCCCTTTCTATCCTATCATTGTACCCTCCTGCCCCTCTCCCCCCTTCTATCCCATTCTTGTACCCTCCTGCCCCTCTCCCCCCCTTCTATCCCATTGTTGTACCCTCCTGCCCCTCTCCCCCCCTTCTATCCCATTATTGTACCCTCCTGCCCCTCTCCCCACCTTCTATCCCATTCTTGTACCCTCCTGCCCCTCTCCCCCCCTTCTATCCCATTCTTGTACCCTCCTGCCCCCTCTCCCCCCCTTCTATCCCATTATTGTACCCTCCTGCCCCTCTCCCCCCCTTCTATCCCATTCTTGTACCCTCCTGCCCCTCTCCCCCCCCTTCAATCCCATTCTTGTACCCTCCTGCCCCTCTCCCCCCTTCTATCCCATTCTTGTACCCTCCTGCCCCTCTCCCCCCCCCCTTCAATCCCATTCTTGTACCCTCCTGCCCTCTCCCCCCCTTCTATCCCATTCTTGTACCCTCCTGCCCCTCTCCCCCCTTCAATCCCATTCTTGTACCCTCCTGCCCCTCTCCCCCCCTTCTATCCCATTCTTGTACCCTCCTGCCCCTCTCCCCCCTTCAATCCCATCCTTGTCCCCTCCTGCCCCTCTCCTCCCCTTCAATCCCATTCTTGTACCCTCCTGCCCCTCTCCCCCCCTTCAATCCCATTCTTGTACCCTCCTGCCCCTCTCCCCCCCCCCTTCAATCCCATTCTTGTACCCTCCTGCCCCTCTCCCCCCCTTCTATCCCATTCTTGTAACCTCCTGCCCCTCTCCCCCCCTTCAATCCCATTCTTGTACCCTCCTGCCCCTCTCCCCCCCTTTAATCCCATTCTTGTACCCTCCTGCCCCTCTCCCCCCCTTCTATCCCATTCTTGTACCCTCCTGCCCCTCTCCCCCCCTTCTATCCCATTCTTGTACCCTCCTGCCCCTCTCCCCCCCCCCTCAATCCCCTTCCTGTTCCCTCCTGTCCCTCTCCCCCCCTTTTATCCCATTCTTGTACCCTCCTGCCCCTCTCCCCCCCCTTCAATCCCATTCTTGTACCCTCCTGCCCCTCTCCCACCTTCTATCCCATTCTTGTACCCTCCTGCCCCTCTCCCCCCCCCTTCAATCCCATTCTTGTACCTCCTGCCCCTCTCCCCACCTTCTATCCCATTCTTGTACCCTCCTGCCCCTCTCTCCCCCCCCCTTCAATCCCATTCTTGTACCCTCCTGCCCCTCTCCCCCCCTTCTATCCCATTCTTGTACCCTCCTGCCCCTCTCCCCCCCCCTTCTATCCCATTCTTGTACCCTCCTGCCCCTCTCCCCCCCTTCTATCCCCTTCTTGTACCCTCCTGCCCCTCTCCCCCCCTTCTATCCCATTCTTGTAACCCTCCTGCCCCTCTCCCCCCCTTCAATCCCATTCTTGTACCCTCCTGCCCCTCTCCCCCTTCAATCCCATCCCATTCTTGTACCCTCCTGCCCCTCTCCCCCCCTTCTATCCCATTCTTGTACCCTCCTGCCCCTCTCCCCCCCTTCTATCCCATTCTTGTACCCTCCTGCCCCTCTCCCCCCCTTCTACCCTCCTGCCCTCTCCCCCCCTTCTATCCCATTCTTGTACCCTCCTGCCCCTCTCCCCCCCTTCTATCCCATTCTTGTACCCTCCTGCCCCTCTCCCCCCCCTTCAATCCCATTCTTGTACCCTCCTGCCCCTCTCCCCCCTTCTATCTCATTGTTGTACCCTCCAGCCCCTGCCTCACCCCCTTCAATCCCACCCTTGTACCCTCCTGCCCCTCTCCCCCCCTTCTATCCCATTCTTGTACCCTCCTGCCCCTCTCTCCCCCTTCTATCCTTCCTAGTACCCTCCTAGGACCCCCCCCCCTTCATCCTATCATTATACCCACCTGTCCCTCCCCCCCTTCTATGCTAGTCTTATACCCACCTGTCCCTCTCCGTCCTTCTATCCTATCCTCTTACTCTCCTGTCCCTCTCCCATTATCTAGCTTCCCTTACCACCCCCTCTCCCCTTATCCACCCCTTGCCGCCCCTCCCCTCTTATCCAGCATCCCTTACCACCCCCTCTCCCCTTATCCACCCCCTTGCCGCCCCTCCCCTCTTATCCAGCATCCCTTACCACCCCCCTCTCCCCTTATCCACCCCCTTGCCGCCTCTCCCCCCTTATCCAGGCATCCCTTACCACCCCCTCTCCCCTTATCCACCCCCTTGCCGCCCCTCCACTCTTATCCAGCATCCCTTACCACCCCTCTCCCCTTATCCACGCCCTTGCCGCCCCTCCCCTCTTATCCAGCATCCCTTACCACCCCCTTGCTGCCCCTCCACTCTTATCCAGCATCCATTACCACCCCCTCCCCCCCTTTCCCCCCCCCTGCCGCCCCTCCACTCTTATCCAGCATCCTACCACCCCCCTCTCCCCTTATTCCACCCCCTTGCCGCCCCTCCCTCTTATCGAGCATCCCTGACCAGCCGCTCTCCGCTTATGCACCCCTTGCCGCCCCTCCACTCTTATCCAGCATCCATTACCACCCCCTCTCCCCTTATCCACCCCCTTGCCGCCCCTCCCCTCTTATCCAGCATCCCTTACCACCCCCTCTCCCCTTATCCACCCCCTTGCCGCCCCTCCACTCTTATCCAGCATCCCTTACCACCCCCTCTCCCCTTATCCACCCCCTTGCCGCACCTCTCCTCTTATCCAGCACCCATTACCACTCCCTCTCCCCTTATCCACCCCCTTGCCGCCCCTCCCCTCTTATCCAGCATCCCTTACCACCCCCTCTCCCCTTATCCAGCCCCGCCCCCACTTCAGGTGTCAATTATGTGGAGGGCGAGCGATAGCAAGCCTATACTATATACATACAAACAGTACATACTTAAATTTAAGGGGAGATTTCCACTTGAGGGACTTTTTTCTTGACCCCTTTCTCCCTCATGTCTAACCCCATTGCTTTTGAGATTTTAAGACGTTTGCCCCATTAGTTTGGTGATTTTAAGAATGTCCGCCCCATTCTGTTAATTTTAAGACCTTTCGTGCCATTTAGGTGTCGATTTTATCCTGGCGAGCGATAGCGAGCCTTTAATTTAAGAGTAACCGGCCTTTGGCCGGGAAATTTTTCTACCGAAAAATGTACAAATATATCTTGAAAGGGGGTCAAGGGGGTGACAATTTAAGATTCCTGGAGAAGTAGTAAACAAACTAAAAACCTCCCCTTAAAGACAGTGTTCCACACGAGTGCGGTTCCGGTCTCACTTCCTCATGGCGACGTTCCAGGCAGCCCTGTTTAGAGCTGCCTCACTTGCTAAGTTTTTATATATAAGATCACACCTTTTAAGGTCTGATCCCACGTCTTTCTTGGTCTGTTCCTTAGTGCAGCTCCCTCCACGTTCACGGACTTTTAACCCATCCATCCTTTCCATATGGCCAGACATAGCTCTTCACTAGATATCCTATTTTGCAGTTTGGTCCCACACATACATCACACCATTATCATCTCGTTATGTTAATTATAGTCTGTTGATATCATCCACTTTGACAGGCCTGTAACTTAAGGGGGGGGGGGGACCTTTTATTTTTTATTTTTCTCCTTTTCTCTCTTTCTCTGGTTTGTATCCATTCGGCCCCATTCAGCCAACTATTTTAAGACGTTTATCCCCATCTAGGTGTCGATTTCTTCCTGGCGAGCGATAGCGAGCCAGCATTATATGAAGAAATTCGGCTTCGCCAGAGACATTTTTCTACGGAAAAATGTACAAATTTAGCCTGCTGTCAAAAACATTTAAAAAATATGCTGGCTCGCTACCGCTCACCAGTAAAAAAATGACACCTGGATGGGGATAAACGTCTTAAAACAGTAGGCTGAATGGGGCCGAATGTTCTTATGTTCTTATGTTCTTATGAATGGATACAAACCAGAGAAAGAGAGAAAAGGAGATAACAAAAAGCAGGTCACCCCCCTTAAAATAAATCGGTCTTCGGCCGGGACAATTAACAATAATTGTGTTTACAAATTTAACTTGATGGGGATCTGGGTGGGCAATTTGTTTGTTGGTTGATTGAAATCCGACGAGTTTTTATTAGTCCCTATGAGACAAACTAAAATACATGGCTCGAAAATGGCGAAGGCAATAATAATAATTTAACCAAATATCATAATAAACCCCAAGACCTCGGACCAGATAGTGTTAATTCCCTTTCTCTGTTACCTCTTATGTCTCTTATTCCCTTCAACACCCTCTATCCTACCCCCCACCCCCCTTTATTCAGTCCTACTTTTGCTGTACCCCCACTTATTACCCCCACTTATTAGTTATTACCCCCACTTATTAGTTATTACCCCCACTTATTAGTTATTACCCCCACTTATTAGTTATTACCCCCACTTATTACCCCCACTTATTAGTTATTACCCCCACTTATTACCCCCACTTATTAGTTATTACCCCCACTTATTACCCCCACTTATTAGTTATTACCCCCACTTATTAGTTATTACCCCGCCTTATTAGTTAATACCCCCACTTATTACATCCACTCTGTAGATATTACCTCCACTTACTACCTCCACTTATTAGTTATTACCCCCACTTATTACCCCCACTTATTAGTTATTACCCCACTTATTAGTTATTACCCCCACTTATTACCCCCACTTATTAGTTATTACCCCCACTTATTAGTTATTACCCCCACTTATTAGGTATTACCCCCACTTATTACCCCCACTTATTAGTTATTACCCCCACTTATTAGTTATTTCCCCCACTTATTAGTTATTACCACCCCCACTTATTACCCCCACTTATTAGTTATTACCCCCCACTTATTAACCCCCACTTATTAGTTATTACCCCCACTTATTAGTTATACCCCCACTTATTACCTCCACTTATTAGTTATTACCCCCACTTATTAGTTATTACCCCCACTTATTAGTTATTACCCCCACTTATTAGTTATTACCCCCACTTATTACCCCCACTTATTAGTTATTACCCCCACTTATTACCCCCACTTATTAGTTATTACCCCCACTTATTAGTTATTACCCCCACTTATTACCCCCACTTATTAGTTATTACCCCACTTATTAGTTATTACCCCCACTTATTAGTTATTACCCCCACTCATTAGTTATTACCCCCAGTTATTAGTTATTACCCCCACTTATTAGTTATACCCCCACTTATTAGTTATTACCCCCACTTATTAGTTATTACCCCCACTTATTAGTTATTACCCCCACTTATTAGTTATTACCCCCACTTATTACCCCCACTTATTACCCACTTATTAGTTATTACCCCCACTTATTACCCCCACTTATTAGTTATTACCCCCACTTATTAGTTATTACCCCCACTTATTAGTTATTACCCCACTTATTACCCCCACTTATTAGTTATTACCCCCACTTATTAGTTATTACCCCCACTTATTACCCCCACTTATTAGTTATTACCCCCACTTATTAGTTATTACCCCCACTTATTAGTTATTACCCCCACTTATTAGTTATTACCCCCACTTATTACACCCACTTATTAGTTCTTACCCACCCTTATTAGTTATTAGCCCCACTTATTAGTTATTACCCCCACTTATTACCCCCACTTATTAGTTATTACCCCCACTTATTAGTTATTACCCCCACTTATTACCCCCTATCATCGTACCTTCCTGCGCCCCCCACGTCCCTCCTTCCATCCTGCCCACCGACCCCCCCCCCCCTCCACCTTATTCAGACCTAATTTTGCTGGCACCCCTCTTCTTACCCCCCTATCATCATACCCCCCTGCCCCCCACGTCCCTCCCCCCCCCTTCCCTAAACCTTATTCAGACCTAATTTTGCTGCACCCCTCTTCTTTCCCCCCTCTCATCATACCCTCCTGCCCCCCATGTCCCTCTCCTCCCCCCCCCCTCCCCAACCTTATTCAGACCTAATTTTGCTGCACTCCCATTGTATCTTACATATTCCCGTACCCTCCTCTCACATACGTCCCTCCTCCCTCCTTCCTTCCCCCTCCCACCCAACCCCCCCCCACACACGTCCCTTCTTCCTCCTTCTGTCCCCCCAACACCCCCTATCATCCTTCACCCCTCCTTGCCGATCCTTCCTAATAACCCCTCCCTCCTCCTTAACCCTATTTGGTCAGAGGAACATCCTTTTGGACTTCCACTGTATCGCTCCATTAGTTTGGAGCTTTAAGGGGATATTTCCACTTGAGGGATTTTTCTTGACTCCTTTCTCCCTCATGTTTAGCCCCATTGCTTTTCTAATTTTAAGACATTCGCCCCATTATTTTGACGATTTTAAGAACTTTCGAACCATTTCTGTCAATTTCAAGACCTTTCGTGCAATTTAGGTGTCGATTTTATCCTGGCGAGCGATAGCGAGCCTGTAATATAAGAGGAACCGGCTTCCAGCCATGACATTTTTCTACCGAAAAATGTACACATTTATCTTGAAAGGGGGTCAAGGGTGTGAAATTTTAAGATTACCGAAGGAGTAGGAAACAAACTAAAAACCTCCCCTTAAAACACACCCTCAAGACCACCCTTCATGATAAACGGCCGACTGCCGTTTCCTCTTAAATTACAGGCTCGCTATCGATCGCCAGGATAAAATCGACACCTGAATTGCACGAAAGGTCTTAATATGGGGTGAAAGTTCTTAAAATTGCTAAACTATTGGGGCAAACGTTTTATAATATCAAAAGCAATGGGGCTAAACATGAGGGAGAAAGGGGTCAAGGAAAAAAATCCCTCAAGTGGAGATCTCCCCTTAATGTTCATGAGAGGGTACACTAAAATGAAAAGTAGACAGAATGAATATAAACCCCATTTGTGTAGAACTTATTTAATGACGTTTCCCAGACCTAGCTTCTTCAGGTCACTATCCTCGACATTGACCACTACATCGTTCGAAAATGGTAGATCAAAGCAAATCCCCCCACCCCCACCCCACCCCCACCCCCACACACCTCAAAGTGCTACCCCTACCCCATGTCATATAAAGTTAGTTAAGGGGAGGTTTTTAGTTTGGTCCGTAGATATCCTTCAAGCTTAAGATTACACCCCCTTGACCCCCTTTCAAGATAAATTTGTACATTTTTCGGTAGAAAAATGTCCCGGCTGAAAGCCGGTTCCTCTTAAATTATAGGCTCGCTATCGCTCGCCAGGATAAAATCGACACCTAAATGGCACGAAAGGTCTTAAAATTGACAGAAATGGGTTGAAAGGTCTTAAAATCGTCAAAATAATGGGGCAAGCGTCTTAAAATTAGAAAAAACAATGGGGCTAAACATGAGGGAGAAAGAAGTCCAGAAAATAATCCCTCAAGTAGATAATTATCTCCCCTTAATGTCTTGAGAGGGCATACTAAAACAAAAAGTTGACAGAATGAATATAAACACCATTTGAGTATCAACACTTCATTTAATGACGTTTCCCAGGGTCACTAACCTCTATATTGACCTTGACTAACCTGACCTGAAGAAGTTGTCTGCAAAACGTTGTCAATAAAGTGCTCCTCCTCATATGGTGTTTTTATTCATGATGTCAACTTTTTATTTTAGTATGCCTTCTCAAGAACATTAATTGTGTAGTAATTATATACGAGAGAGAGAGAGAGAGAGAGAGAGAGAGAGAGAGAGAGTGAGAGAGAGAGAGAGAGTGAGAGAGAGAGTTACAGAATACAGGACCCACGGCTAAAAGTAGACTACCCAGATCACCATGGATGAGTGTAAGAGTAGGGTAGGTAGGGTTGTAGGAGAGGATGTATTGTTGTTGTGTGTGTGTGTATATGTGTGTGTGTGTGTGTAAGTATGTAGACATGTGTGTGTGTATATATCATAATTTATACAGTATACATGAGTGATTATATGTATATATGTAGGTATATTTTTCTGCGTGTATGTATGACGACATGTGTGTGTGCGTGTGTGTGTGTCGGGTAACGCGATTAGCTGATTGTGTGCCGCGAATATAGTCGGTAAAACACACCATTAGGCGGCCATATTGATTTTAGTCCTGCAGCCTCACTCGCTAGGCCGCCGCTGGGAAGGAAGGAAGGAAGGAAGAGGCCACAGAAGAATATAGGTTGAAGGATGGAGATATAGGTTGATGGTTAGGTAGGTATATGGAGAGTTAGGTAGATGGAGTGGTAGGTAGATAAGTAGGTAGGTAGGTACAGTGCCCATGTACAGAGCAAGAAGCTGTCCGGGGGTGAAGAACCCAAGGATACAGTTGAGCACACCTAACTTCTGGGAAGTTGTTTTTAGCAAGAGTGGTATTAAGATCTTTCCAAGAAAGGTCAGAAGAAAAAGATATACCAAGAATATTGAAAGAAGATGAAGGGTTGATTTGTGTATTGTTGAAGAGTAATTGATAGTCTTGTGGAAGATTGCGACCGGTAGATAGAAGGAGAAATTGGGTCTTGGAGGCTTTGAAAGTAACAAGATTCTCTCTGCCCCAATCGGAAATAGTTGATAGATCAAAAGATAGGCGTGCTATGGCCTCATTGAATGAGTTTTGGAGCGATTGCGTGGTTGGTCGTTGTGGAAAACTAGTTAAATAATGTAAGGTAAAATCATCAGCATACAAGTGGATACACCTATCCACTTGTATGCTGATAATTCTACCTTATATTATTTAACTAGTTTTCCACAACGACCAACCACGCAATCGCTCCAAAACTCATTCAGTTGAGAAGATCATTAATAAATATTAGGAAGAGAACTGGAGACATAACAGAACCCTGAGGAACACCCGAGTTGATAGGTTGAGGAAGTGAGCGATGGCCGTCCACAACTACAGCTATGGAACGGCCAGAAAGGAAATTAGAGACAAATGCACATATAGAGGGATAGAAAACGAGGGAGGAGTTTGGAAATTAGGGATTTGTGCCAGATAAGTAGGTAGGTAAGTTGGTAAGTGGATAGAGAGGTAGGTAGGTAGGTTAGTAGATAGATGGAGAGGTAGGTAGGTAAGTTGGTAAGTGGATAGAGAGGTAGGTAGGTAGGTTAGTAGATAGATGGAGAGGTAGGTAGGTAGGTTAGTAGGTAGATGGTAAGTTAGGTAGGTAGGTTGGATGGAGAGGTAGGTACTGTAGGTAGGTTAGTAGGTAGATGGTAAGTTAGGTAGGTAGGTTAGTAGGTAGATGGTAAGTTAGGTAGATAGGTTAGTAGATAGATGGAGAGGTAGGTAGGTAGGTTAGAAGGTAGATGGTAAGTTAGGTAGATAGGTTAGTAGATAGATGGAGAGGTAGGTAGGTAGGTTAGAAGGTAGATGGTAAGTTAGGTAGGTAGGTTAGTAGATAGATGGAGAGGTAGGTAGGTAGGTAGAGGTAGATGGTAAGTTAGGTAGGTAGTTAGTAGATAGATGGAGAGGTAGGTAGGTAGGTTAGTAGGTAGATGGTAAGTTAGGTAGGTAGGTTAGTAGATAGATGGAGAGGTAGGTAGGTAGGTTAGTAGGTAGATGGTAAGTTAGGTAGGTAGGTTAGTAGATAGATGGAGAGGTAGGTAGGTAGGTTAGAAGGTAGATGGTAAGTTAGGTAGGTAGGTTAGTAGATAGATGGAGAGGTAGGTAGGTAGGTTAGTAGGTAGATGGTAAGTTAGGTAGGTAGGTTAGTAGATAGATGGAGAGGTAGGTAGGTAGGTTAGTAGGTAGATGGTAAGTTAGGTAGGTAGGTTGGTAGGTTGGATGGAGAGGTAGGTAGGTAGGTTAGAAGGTAGATGGTAAGTTAGTAGATAGATGGAGAGGTAGGTAGGTAGGTAGGTAGGTAGATGGTAAGTTAGGTAGGTAGGTTAGTAGATAGATGGAGAGGTAGGTAGATGGTAAGTTAGGTAGATAGATGAAGACGTAATATAATACAGCTGGGGCCCCTTAAGGGGACATGGGGTAGTTTTCTGGTTCCCCTTCTTCCTTATGCTTACCCCCAATAGTTTTCAGATTTTATGACGTTCGGCCCATTAGTTTGGCGATTTTAATATATTTTGCCTCATTTCATTGTCAATTTTAAGACCTTTCGTGCCATTTAGCTGTCGATTTTTTCCTGGTGAGCGATAGCGAGCCTGTAATCTTAAAAGAAACCGGCCTTTGGCCGGGAAATTTTTCTACAGAAAAATGTACAAATTAATCTAGAAGGGGGATCTGATGGATGTTTTTTTTAAGTTTGATGGAGGTCTAGGGAGGAAACTAAAATTAAACAAACAATTGTTTTTAAAAATCTACCAAAAAGTAAACCATCCCCCCTTAACACCATCTGGTCTGACGTCTTGTGGGCTATTATATTTTGATAATTTAGTATTGAGAATTCTGCTTGTTTCATCCATTTTTGAGCAATGTATTTTGGTTTGTCCTCTAGGCTAACACTAACGCCTTTCCAGACTTGCTTTCACCTAGTGCCTCCCTAGATTGGGTAGTAAGGTTTTTTAATACTAACTATTCGTTGTAGCTCCCTGTAAGCCTCTCTCTCTCTCTCTCTCTCTCTTTCTCTCCGCGAAATAGAGTTCTGAATATCCTTTTTCAGATATTAAAATAGCCCGGGAAGAAGTCATGCATTACTGAAATTACTTTAAAGCGAGTAGGAGGAAGAGGAAGAAAAAGAGAAGAAGAACGAATAGGATATATATACCGGTATATATATATATATATATATAATATATATTATATAGTATATATATATATTATCTATATATATATATATATATATATATATCTATACCGGTCTATATATTTTATATACTGTATGTATGTATATATATACCGTATATATATATATATATATATATAGATATATATATACATATATATATAAAAATAGAATATAGAGAGCTATCTAGAGCGAGATATATATAGAGAGAGAGAGATAGATATATATATATATAGATATATATAAGAGAGATATATATATATATATATACCAATATATATAGTTATATAGATATAGTGAGAGTTGTTAATTAATGAAGTGTGTGTGTGGTGGTAGTGTATAAACAGATCATTACCTCCCGGGATAATTGGTGTATAGTTGTGGTGGTGGTGTATAAACAGATCATTACCTCCCGGGATAATTGGTGTATAGTTGTGGTGGTGGTGTATAAACAGATCATTACCTCCCGGGATAATTGGTGTATAGTTGTGGCGGTGGTGTATAAACAGATCATTACCTCCCGGGATAATTGGTGTATAGTTGTGGTGGTGGTGTATAAACAGATCATTACCTCCCGGGATAATTGGTGTATAGTTGTGGTGGTGGTGTATAAACAGATCATTACCTCCCGGGATAATGGTGTATATTTTGTGTAGTTTGTGGTGGTGTATAAACAGATCATTACCTCCCGGGATAATTGGTGTATAGTTGTGAAGGTGGTGGGGGGGGGGGGGGGGCCACGGGTACAATGACAGGAAAGAAAAGATGATGATAGAGATAATATATCTATCTATCTGTCTATGTATAGTCTCAGTCTCTCTCTCTCTCTCTCTCTCTCTCTCTCTCTCTCTCTCTCTCTCTCTCTCTGTCTGTCTGTCTGTCTGTCTCTCTCTAAATAGCAGAAAATATCTTAATATTGGCAAAGAAAATGGGGCAAAAGGTCTCAAAATCGCCAAACTAATCGGGCGATCGACTGTCTTAAAATCTCAAAACTAATGGGGCTAAACATGAGGGAGAAGGGGGTACCGAAAAAACAACCACCCCAATATCTCTAAGCTATATGGCTAGCCCTTTCTTAACCCTTTCAAGATACGATTATGCATATCTCTTGTATTCTGGCTATCATAAAGACGATTTTATTCAGGTTAGAAGGGCTATGTAGACGTCAGAGGGTTAATTAAAATAGTCTACTCTTTACCCCATTTAACCCTCTCCGACATATGACGCGATTTTGAGCCTATTGGGGATACTTTAAAGCATTTGTTACCATCAGGGGTATTTAGAAACCTTTAGTTTAGTTACTTCAACCTCTGCAGTTGTCTTTGAGTTGAGCCTATTGGGGATACTTTAAAGCCTTTGTTACCATCAGGGGTATTTAGAAACCTTTAGTTTAGTTACTTCAACCTCTGCAGTTGTCTTTGAGTTAGCTGTGTTGAGCCTATTGGGGATACTTTAAAGCCTTTGTTACCATCAGGGGTATTTAGAAACCTTTAGTTTAGTTACTTCAACCTCTGCAGTTGTCTTTGAGTTAGCTGTGGGCAGAAAACTAATTTTGGAGAGGTAATTATAAGAGTGAGCGAACTCTATTTCTTATTGCTAATCTGGCAACCTCTGCGTCATAAATGCGTGAAAGGGTTAATTCCCACAGATCCTTCCTAAGCTGTAAACAATCGTCTAATGATAGCCAGAATAAACTGTCAACACGCGGCATAATCCTTAAGGGGACGTTTCCACCTGGATTTTTTTTTCTGGACCCCTTTCTCCCTCATGTTTAGCCCCATTGCTTTTGAGATTTTAAGACGTTCGCCCCATTAGTTTGGCGATTTTAAGAACCCTCGCCCCATTTCTGTCAATTTTAAGACCATTCGTGCCATTTAGGCGTCGATTTTTTCCTGGCGAGCGATAGCGAGCCTGTAATTTAAGGGGAATCGGCCTTCGGCCGGGACATTTTTCTACCGAAAAATTTACAAATTTATCTTGAAAGGGGGTCTAGGGGGAGTAATTTTAAGTTTGATAGAAGTCTAGGGAATCAACTAAAAACCTCCCCTTAAGGGGAGGTTTTTAGTTTGGTCTCTAGATATCCATCAAGCTTAAGATTACACCCCCTTGAGCCCCTTTCAAGATAAATTTGTACATTTTTCGGTAGAAAAATGTCCCGGCTGAAAGCCGGTTCCTCTTATATTATAGGCTCGCTATCGCTCGCCAGGATAAAATCGACACCTGAATGGAAAGAAAGGTCTAAAAATTGACAGAAATGGGTCGAAGGTTCTTAAAATCGTCAACATAATGGAGCGAGCGTCTTAAAATTAGAAAAACAATGGGGCTAAACATGAGGGAGAAAGGAGTCAAGAAAAAAATCTCTCAAATGGAAATCTCCCCTTAACCCTTTCAAGCTCCAATACGCTTTTCTGTTCGGTTTCTGGCTACTATTAGACGATTTTATTCAGATTAGTAACGGTATATGGAAATCAAAGGGTTGATTAAGATAGTATTTACCCTTTTAATGCCCATAGATCCTTCCTAAGCTGCGTAAAATCGTCTAATGATAGCCAAAATAAACTGCTAAAACGCGTCAGAGCTTCGAAGGGTTAAGGGGAGATGGTCGATGTTTCTGCCCCCTGTCTTAAAATAAGTTGGCTAAATGGGGCCGAATGGATACAAGCCAGAGAAAGAGAGAAAAGGACAAAAATAACAAAACACAGGTCACCCCCCCTTAATCAATCCAGGTCACCCCCCTTAATCAATCCAGGTCACCCCCCCTTAATCAATCCAGGTCACCCCCCCTTAATCAATCCATGTCACCCCCCCTTAATCAATCCAGGTCACCCCCCCTTAATCAATCCAGGTCACCCCCCCTTAATCAATCCAGGTCACCCCCCCTTAATCAATCCAGGTCACCCCCCCTTAATCAATCCAGGTCACCCACCCTTAATCAATCCAGGTCACCCCCCCCCTTAATCAATCCAGGTCCCCTTAATCAATCCAGGTCACCCCCCCTTAATCAATCCAGGTCACCCCCCTTAATCAATCCAGGTCACCCCCCCTTAATCAATCCAGGTCACCCCCCCTTAATCAATCCAGGTCACCCCCCCTTAATCAATCCAGGTCACCCCCCCTTAATCAATCCAGGTCCCCCCCCCTTAATCAATCCAGGTCACCCACCCTTAATCAATCCAGGTCACCCCCCCCCTTAATCAATCCAGGTCACCCCCCCTTAATCAATCCAGGTCACCCCCCTTAATCAATCCAGGTCACCCCCCCTTAATCAATCCATGTCCCCCCCCTTAATCAATCCAGGTCACCCCCCCTTAATCAATCCAGGTCACCCCCTTAATCAATCCAGGTCACCCCCCCCTTAATCAATCCAGGTCACCCCCCCTTAATCAATCCAGGTCACCCCCCTTAATCAATCCAGGTCACCCCCCCTTAATCAATCCAGGTCCCCTTAATCAATCCAGGTCACCCCCCCTTAATCAATCCAGGTCACCCCCCCTTAATCAATCCAGGTCACCCCCCTTAATCAATCCAGGTCACCCCCCCTTAATCAATCCAGGTCACCCCCCCTTAATCAATCCAGGTCACCCCCCCTTAATCAATCCAGGTCACCCCCCCTTAATCAATCCAGGTCACCCCCCCTTAATCAATCCAGGTCACCCCCCCTTTCTCAATCCAGGTCACCCCCCCCCCCCCTTAATCAATCCATGCAACATATTGAAGTTTTTCTATAAGTTGATCTCTCATTCGCCGCTTATCGAGGGAAAATTAAAGATATATAAATAAAATAAAACTAACTATGCATGTAATGACTTACCCCATACCTCCCAGACAGTTCCTGCTCGTAATCCATCCTCCCTCTATGTCTGCCCACAAGGTTGCATTCCAGAGATGAAGTGAGCGAAAAGACCTGTGGGCAAAAAGACATACGGGTACATATTACTTAAGGGCGATAATATTCATGAACGAAATTACTTGTCGGTTAAAATAATAAATGGGAAAATTACAAGAGTAAAACTGGTCATGTATGTGAATTTATTGTGAAAGGTTCCGTGTGTGAAATGACTTGTGGTCAAAATCAAATTGATGGCAAACTGTAGGTAAATTGTATTGTGTTCAAAATAAGTTGTTGGCAAAATGATTGGAGAGCGAAAGAGCTAAAAATAGTAGCGAAATAATTGGCATAGAATGACATGGGTGTAAATTTATTTGTGGGTGAAATTATAATAACACGTTACAATTAATGAACCATGCTAGTAAATTGAAGTGTGGTTGAAATTTCTATAGTTTGTGAACGAATGAATGGACCACTAGCGAGTTTCGGCACGTCTACTTTATCTATTTTTTAGTTTTCTCGCTAGTCCTCCATCAAGCTTTAAAAAAAAAAACCTAGACTCCCCTTCAAGATAAATTTGTAGATTTTTCGATAAAAAAATATCCCGGCTAAATATTCCTCCTAAATTACAGGCTTGCTATAGCTCGCCAGGAAAATATCGACACCTAAATGAAACGAAAAAATTAATATTGACAAAGAAATGGGGTGAAAGGTCTTAAAATCACTAAACTAGTGGGGCGAACGTCTTAAAATCTGAAAACTAATGGGGCTAAACATGAGGAAGAACGGAGACTCCAAAAAACGACCATCTCCCCTTAAAAAGCAGAACATTGATAAGGTTTGTGGTCCACGTCATTAAGGGTAGAGATTTCCACTAGAGGGATTTTTTTCTAGACCCATTTCTCCCTCATCTTTAGCCCCATTGCTTTTGATATTGTAAGACGTTCGCCCCATTAGTTTAGCGATTTTATGAACTTTCGCCCCATTTCTGTCAATTTTAAGACCTTTCGTGCCATTTGGGTGTCGATTTGTTCCTGGCGAGCGATAGCGAGCCTGTAATTTAAGAAGAACCGGTCTTCGACCGGGAAATTTTTCTACCGAAAAATGTACAAATCAATCTTGAAAGGGGGTCAAGGGATTGTAATTTTAAGTTTGATGGAAGTCTTGGGAACATGCTAAATACCTCCCCTTGAGTTCTGTACAATTTCCCGCATTGGTATATCCTATTGAACAATTCTGACACACTGCACATGTTTTGAACAATTCTGACACACTGCACATGTTTTGAACAATTCTGACACACTGCACATGTTTTGAACAATTCTGACACACTGCACATGTTTTGAACAATTCTGACACACTGCACATGTTTTGAACAATTCTGACACACTGCACATGTTTTGAACAATTCTGACACACTGCACATGTTTTGAACAATTCTGACACACTGCACATGTTTTGAACAATTCTGACACACTGCACATGTTTTGAACAATTCTGACACACTGCACGTTTTGAACAATTCTGACACATTGCACATGTTTTGAACAATTCTGACACACTGCACATGTTTTGAAACACTCCCTTTGAACGAGTCTGTGGCCAACAAACATTAACCCCTTCTGTACCGGTGGCCTCTTTTTTTTATATTTTCTTCTAGCTATATTTAGAAGATTGTGTGCGGTTTCAGAAGGACCTGTGGTAGTAAAAAGGGTTAAGTGAGATAGTTCGAAGCCTGTTATTTGCATGGGACCCTTTAGCAACTGAATAAAATCGTCTAATAGTAGCCAGATTAACGTTAAATCGTCTAATAGTAGCCAGATTAACGTTAAATCGTCTAATAGTAGCCAGATTAACGTTAAATCGTCTAATAGTAGCCAGATTAACGTTAAAAAGACGTTGCCGGTACAGGAGGAGTAACTACCAAGGCTTGAATTTGGAATTAAGGGGAGATGGGTCACTTTCCTGGTCCCACTTTTTCCTCGTTTAGCCCCATTAGTTTTCAGATTTTAAGATGTTCAGTACATTAGTTTGGCGATTTCAAGACCTTTCGCCTCTTTTCTTTGTCAATATTAAGACTTTTCGAGCCATTTAGCTGTAGATTTTTTTCTGGCGAGCGAAAGCGAGCCTGTAATTTAGGAGGAACCGGCCTTCAGCCGGGATTTTTTTTTTACCGAAAAATATACAAATTTATCATTAAAGGGGGTCTAGGGGGTGTCATTTTAAGTTTGATGAAGGTCTAGGGAACAAACTAAAATCTTCCCCTTAACCCCGTCTGTGCCGGCGACGTCTTTTACGCTTAATTACGGCTACTATTAAACGATTTCATTCAGTTTAAAAAGGGCCTCCAGCAATTAACAGGCTTCGAACTATCTCACTTACCACTGTATACTACCACATGTCCTTCTTAAGCTGCACAAAATCGTCTAAAGGTAGCTAGAGTAAAATGAAAAAGACGTCGCCGGTACAGAAGGGGTTACGAAGAAATATAGTAGCACTCTTTGTGATAAATGTGCTTCACTATGCAATCTATCTGTTTCACTATGCTATCTATCTGTTTCACTATGCAATCTATCTGCTTCACTATGCTATCTATCTGCTTCACTATGCAATCTATCGTATTTATCTAAAGTGGAACCCTGGGGAATGATTCGGAAGGTCTTTGAAAGTGTAATCATTCGTTGTAACTCTCCCCCCCCCTATCTCTCTCTCTCGCTCTCCCCCCCCCCCCCTTCTCTCTCTCCCCCCTCTCCCCCCCCTCCCCCCCTCTCTCTCTTCTCTCTCTATCTATCTATCTATCTATCTCTCATCTCTCTCTCTCTCTCTCTTTCTCTCTCACACACCTTCCCCCACACACACCCTCCATTCCTTCCCCTCATCCCCCCCCCCCCCCCCCCCCCACTATCCATCTTCGTCTTGCCTGGGTTTTTCACCTCATTTCCCTCTGGAGCCTCCCCCCTCCTCCCGTTGGCCTCTCCCTCTCTCTCTCTCATGTACCTTTCTTACCCCCCCCTCCCCCCCACCCCACACACACATACCTCTCCCTTTATCTCTGCTTCTTCTTCTTCTCCACCTACCTTCCATATCTTAACGTTAAATCGTTCACTTTTTGGGCGATTTTTGCATGTATTCATTATTTTTCTAGTTTCCTCCCTAGACCTCCATCAAATTTAAAAAAAACATCCATTAGATCTCCCTTCTAGATTAATTTGTACATTTTCGGTAGAAAAATGTCCCGGCCGAAGGCCGATTCTTCCAACATTACAGGCTCACTATCGTTCGCCAGGGAAACAATCGACTCCTAAATAGCACGAAAGGTCTAAATATTGACGACGAAATGGGGCGAAAGGTCTTAAAATCGCCAAACTAATGGATCGAGCGTCTTAAAATGTAAAAACTAATGGGGCTAAACACGAGGGAGAAAAGGGTCCAGAAAAACGGCCCATATCTCCCCTTAAATATTTCTAAAATTATCCAATGGAATCTTGGTCAAACACCAGTGCACAGTATTGTTGAATGGGTCAACTTATTCTATGGAAGACAATGATGTGAAGGGGGGGGGGGGAGGGGGGGGGGGGGGGGGGGGCAGTCTTCAGGTGCCTCCATGTCCCACCACAGGTCGTAGGATATGGGTCCCACGAAAATTCTTAGGCGGTGGCGAGGGGCAGACAGCGGTTCGGGCCAAGATATAATATAGACTCTTAGCCCCTTCTGTACCGGCGATGTTTCTTTATATTACGGTAATTATATGTCTATATTAACCCATTCAGTACCGGTGCCGTCCTTTTTACTATATTCTGGCAACTATTAGACGATATCATTCAGTTTTAAAAAGGCCTCCAGCAATTAACAGACTTCAAACTATCTTACTTCTCTCAGGAAATAAGTTATTGATAGGGGTCACTTGAGGCATGCTATGCTTACCCGATAGCACTATCGTTAGTGAGTGCTGTACTGTATTTTATATATTATTTTATAATAATATAGATATCCTATCAATATTTGTATTTTGTACTATTGTTAATGTCTTGTCATGTTGCATATTTGATTTTAAATAATATTTTGACATTTAACATGTAGTTTCTTTATTCATGCAGAGTTTAGTAAAAATTTACCAGAACGTCCCGGACTTCCCAAACTTGACTAATTCCTTTAACGTGATGATAGTGCGTTGTTATATGTGCGATTAGTTTGCTTGGGAAACAGATTAACTTGCTCATGTAGTAATGTACACCCTATGTGGTGGATTGTGTTCTTTTATTTAATAATTTTCATTTTAGTAAGCGTTGTTTCCACATAGCGATTTTGATAATTTAATTTGACTTTATATTGTCCTTGTCCCAGTTTTGGTTTGTTTGGTTTGCAAGTTTTACATTTTAATTTACTACCACAGATCCTTCTTAAACTGCACAAAATCGTATAAATATAGCAAACATAAAATTTAGCAGCCGTCGCCGGTACGGTAGGGGTTAAGACGATTGTATGCGGTTTAGGAAGAACCGGCCTTTTGCCGGGCCAATTTTCTCACGAAAAATTTACAATTTATGTCGAAGGTGGGTCTAGGCTTTAAAAACTCAAAACTAATGGGGCTATACATGAGGGTGAAGGGGGTCCAGAAAAACCAAACCTCCCCGTTAAGGGGAGACTGCCCGTTTGTTTGGTCTATTAATTCATTTATTCATATATTTGTTTAGTTTCCTCTCTAGACCTTCATCAAGCTTAGAAAAACACCCCCTAGACCCCTCCTTCAAGATAAATTTGTAAATTTTTCGGTAGAAAAATTTCCCGGCCAAAGGCCGGTTCCTCTTAAAATTGCAGGCTCGCTATCGCTTGCCAGGAAATAATCGACACCTAAATGGCACGAAAGGTCTTAAAATTTACAAGGAAATGAGGCGAAAGGTGTTAAAATCGCCAAACTAATGGGCCGAACGTCTTATAATCTCAAAACTAGTGGGGCTAAACATGAGGGTGAAGGGGGTCCAGAAAAACCAAACCTCCCCGTTAAGTAGGTGTACTTACTGTAAAGAGGGAATCAGCTTACGTCGGGAGAAAAGTAGTGCCTGTCGAGTTATGAGAGCAAGTTTAAAGGAACGCACCTCGCTTTTTTTCTCTTTCTCTCCCTCTCTCTTTGGCTTGTATCCATTTGGCCCGATTCAGCCTACTGTTTTAAGACGTTTACACTGTTTTAAGACGTTTACCCCCATTCAGGTGACAATATTATCCTGGCGAGCGGTAGCGAGCAAGCATATACTGTATATATTTTTGTTTTACAGCAAGCTAAATTTGTAAAAAAAATTATAGAAAAATTACTCCGGCGAAGCCGGATTTCTCCATAAAATGCTGGCTCGCTATCACTCGCCAGGAAAAAATCAACACCTGGATGGGGATAAACGTCTTAAACCAGATGGCTGAATGGAGCCCAATGGATACAAGTCAGAGAAAGAGAGAAAATGAGAGAAAGATAATACAAAAGCAGGTGACCCCCCTTAACCCAATCAGTGCGGGTATACATTCCCGCTATAATAGGGCTCATACAGGCACTCCTGGTTGGTTAAGCAATTAAATTGAATTAAATGCCCAAATTAAATTAGATGTTTGCAGCAAAATGCTACTTGCGTCAAATGACACCAGAACGAGCTCTATAGCACCCAGCACGCTATAGAGCTCGTTCACCCGCAGCGTTACTACAGACATCGGCAATATTCGCTAATAATTAGCAATGTCGTGCTACATTTGCCTTTGGCAACACTGAATATATCTCGCAAGACCCCACCACGGACCCTCAGTGCCGCGGCAGATGTGCCGGAGAGCGGATGG
The DNA here is from genome assembly GCA_032716605.1 of Paralithodes platypus. Lineage (NCBI taxonomy): Eukaryota > Metazoa > Arthropoda > Malacostraca > Decapoda > Lithodidae > Paralithodes > Paralithodes platypus. Next base: position 52,313,238 of record CM064519.1, on the reverse strand, counting down.
GGGCCTGCCGCGCTGCTGCTCAGTCGCACTCGTCTCCATAGGCTATAATGGACTTTAAATTGCAGGATATTGCCAGGATGTACCTGTACGGTCCCCGCTGCCTAAAGGTTAAATTCAGTCTAGGAAAGACCTTTCAGAATCAAATGACTACAAACTAACTCAATGAATCCCTCAACCTCCGCAGATCCTTCCTAAACCAAGTACAATTTCAATACGATTAGCAAAAAATAAATTAATAAAATTAAATATATATATACATAAATAATATATATTAAATGAATCAAACAACAACAACAACAACAACAACAACAACAACAACAACATCAACAACAACAACAACACCTTCTAGAGTGAAGTGTAATAGGGTACAATAAATGACACACCACCACTGACAGAGATTTACCGTTTCATTTGGCAGAGGGAGATTGGTCCCTTTATCCCCCTACCTTGTAACGCTATCTGGGCCGGGGGTGGACTCTTGGGTTTACTCCTTGTTTTACGATATTGGTTGTTTGGCGAATTAAGACGTTTCACCATATCAGTTTGGTGTTTTAAGACGTTTTGACATATAAGTTTGACGATTTAAGACGTTTCGCCCCATTAGTTTGGCGATTTGAGAAGTTTCGCCCCACTAGTTTGACAATTATAAGAAGTTTCGTTCCATTCACGTGGAAATTGTATCATGGTGAGCAATAGTGAGCCAACAATTTCGTAGAAGCCGGCCTTTCACCAAGACATTTTTCTTGCATAAAATGTACAAATTAACCTTGAAAGAGGATCTGGGTTTTTTGTTTTATTATACACACACACACACACACACACACACACACACACATATATATATACAGTATATATATATATATATATATATATATATATATATATATATATATATATATATATATATATATATATATATATATATATATTATATATATATACTGTATATATAAATATATGTATAATACATATAAATATATATATAATATATATAAATATATATATATATATATATATATATATATATATATATATATATATATATATATATATATATATATATATATATATATATATAATATATATATATATATATATACCGGTATATATATATATACCGGTATATATATATATACCGGTATACATATTGTTATATTTTGTAAAAGCTTGAAAGGAGTCTGATGAAGCCATATGTTTTGTCGTTCTAGCGGACAAACTAAAAATACATTTAGAAAATGGCAAAATCAGTCACAACCAATAAAAATAACGAAAAAAAAAAAAAAAAAAAACCTCCCCAAGACGTCGGATGGGTTAGTGTTAAATTCTTTCATCTTGTATTTTCTCGTGAAGGCCCTCTCGATATATTCCAGGTCTCCTTTTCTCTCATCCATTCCTATTTTTTGATTAATAATAAGAATTGTTTTCTCGCTAAACAATTGTTTTTCTTCAAATGTTTTCTTTTTTAAATTTACTAGTTGTCTTTATTATCTCCAAATGTCTCGCAATCATTGCTCTCTCTCTCTCTCTCTCTCTCTCTCTCTCTCTCTCTCTCTCTCTCTCTCTCCAATGCTTTTATTCTATATGTCTTGATAGCGTAATGCATAAGTGCGCGGAATTTCGATGTGAGTATCCTAGGTTCGAGTCCTTGGAGTGCCACATGTATTTGTTAATTTCATTAATTGAGTTTAGAGGTGAAGTTGGTTGGTGGAAAAACATAATAATATGTAAGAAGGAGACCATAGGCAAAGGTGCCTGTACTAAGTGTCTCCCCCAAATTGAAAGAGTGACAGTGAGCCAAGTTCAAGGTACATATTATGTTAAGGGGAGACTGGCAGTTTGTTTGGTCTATTATTCATTTATTCATATATTTTTGTAGTTAACCTAGACCTCCATCAAGCTTAAAAAAACACCCCCTAGACCCCCCTTCAAGATAAATTTGTAAATTTTTCGGTAGAAAAATTTCCCGGCCGAAGGCCGTTTCCTCTTAAAATTGCAGGCTCGTTTTCGCTCGCCAGGAAATAATCGACACCTAAATGGCACGAAAGGCCTTAAAATTGACAACGAAATGGGGCGAAAGGTGTTAAAATCGCCAAACTAATGGGCCGAACATCTTATAATCTCCAAACTAGTGGGGCTAATCATTAGGGAGAAGGGGGTCCAGAAAAACGGTCTTCCTCCCCTTAAGAGTCAAAATGTCGGGCCACACGGCGTTTGAAGAAGTTTAAGTCATAGAGTGAGGGAAAGATAGATGGAGGGAGAGAGAGTTCCTGCAGAGTTTACCTTTTGAGTGAAAGAAAGACTGGGAAAATTGGTTCACGCTTGGGCTAAAGAGTAGGACAGAAATGGGATGGGATTGTGTTGAAAGGCGGGTTACACAATGAGAAAGCTCTAAATAATTACCTCAAAATCATATCTTCTCCATTTTCTTTATAACTTATCCATTTTCTATAAATGTCCTACATTATTTACTTTTTTCTCTGAACATCCATCCTAACTTTCTCTCTAGTTTCCTTTTTCTGGCTTTTTGTATCAAATTTCTGCTTTAGTTTCTGTACTGAAGATTGTTTCGACTTTCTGAGCCCTCCAACATGCATTACCATTCTCTCTCTCTCTCTCTCGCTCACTTTCTATCTATCTTTATTTTACTCACTCTCTCTCCATCTGCCTCTCTTTAAGGGGGGATGGGCCGGTTTTCTGGACCACTTTCTCCCTCATGTTTAGCCCCATTAGTTTTCAGATATTAAGATGTTTGCCCCATTAGTTAGTCGATTTTAAGACCTTTCGCCCCATTTCTTCGTCAATATTTAGACCTTTCGTGCTATTTAGGTGTCGACTTTTTCCCTGGCGAACGATAGTGAGCCTGTAATGTTGGAAGAACCGGCCTTCGGCCGGGAAATTTTTCTACCGAAAAATTTACAAATTTATCTAGAAGGGGGATCTAATGGATGTTTTTTTTTTTATAAATTTGATGGAGGTCTAGGGAGGAAACTAGACAAATAATGAATATATGCAAAAATAATTAATACATGCAAAAATCGCCCAAAAAGTGAACCATCCCTCCTTAAGGTCTCGCTCCCTCTTGCTAACTGTTTCTATCTATAATTTACTCACTCTCATCCTAACTCTCTCTCTCTCTTCACCCCCGCCACCCCCTCTCTTCCTTTACCCAACCCCTTCCCTTCTTTCTCTCTTCAACTATCTCCGTTCTGTCTCTCTCCTCAATCCCCTACCCTCCCCCTCTCATCAACTACCTCATCCCCTCTCTTCTTCCCAACCCCCTCCATTCTCTCTCCCCTCAACCCCCTCTCTCCCTTCTCTCTCTCTCTCTCTCTCTCTCTTTCCTCAACCCCCTCCCCTCAACCCCGTCCCTCTCTTCTCTCCTCAACCCCCACTCTTCTCTTTCTCTCCTCAACTCCCTTCCTGCTCTCTCTCTCTTCTACCCCCCTCCTTCCCTCTTCAACCCCCCTCCCCCCTGTCTCTCTCCTCAACCCCCTCCCCTCTCTCTTTCCCTCTCCACCTACTCTCCCTCTTCAACCACCACCACCCTCTCTCTCTCTCCTCAACCCCCACTCTTCTCTTTCTCTCCTCAACCCCTTCCTGCTCTCTCTCCTCAACCCCTCTCTCTTTCCTCAACCCCCTCCCCTCTCCACCTACTCTCCCTCTTCACCCCCCTCTCTCTCTCTTTTCAACCCTCTCCACCTACTCTCCCTCTTCAACCCCCCTCTCTCTCTCTTTTCAACCCTCTCCACCTACTCTCTCTCTTCAACCCCCCCCCTCTCTCTCTCTCTCTTTTCAACCCTCTCCACCTACTCTCCCTCTTCAACCCCCCTCTCTCTCTCCATCCTACTCAACCGCTCCGCCCCCCGACCGTCCACAACCCTCCTCCCGCGCTCCCTCCCCCTCCCCCTTCCCCCCCCAAGCCCCCCACCCCCATTTTACGATCTCTGTGGCGAGCATAAATTACCATTCATGAATACCAACAAATTCCTGGTTTACGCTTCTCATTATTTTGTTGGAGAGAGAGAGAGAGAGAGAGAGAGAGAGAGAGAGAGAGAGAGAGAGAGAGAGAGAGAGAGAGAGAGCGAGAGAGAGAGAGAATATGAGAATTACATAGATGTTTGTGATAATGTGTAGTTGACCACAAATTCCTACCCACACCATGGATATATTATACAAGAAAAATATTACGAATTAATTATGGGTGTAGTTTATTTTTATGCAATCGTTATTCCACTTGATCAATTAACCCCTTCAGTACCGGTGACTATTCGACAATTTTACTCAGATCAGGAAGTAACTGTGGTAGCTATAACGATTAATGGAGATAGTATGTAGCCTTTTTGAGAGAGAGAGAGAGAGAGAGATTATACCATTTTCTTATTTTTTATTTGGGTATCTCGTGTTTCTGCCTCCAGCCGCCAGAGGGACGAGGGGAAAGACGTCGCGTTATAGAAAATCGAAGTGAGTTGCCTTTCTGAAGAGGTGCATTATACCGCCCTCATCACCACCCTTTTCTTACTGAGGGTTTTTGTTATCCCTCTCTGTCTGTCTGTATTTCTCTCTCTCTCTTGCTACCACCTTTTTCTTACAGAGTTTGGTTTTGTTATCTCTCTCTCTCTCTCTCTGTCTATGTTTCTCTTGTCACCACCTTTTTCTTAGAGCTCTGTTGATATTCCTTTCTCTCTCTCTCTCTCTCTCTCTCTCTCTCCTGCATAACCCTTTAATTATCTCTTCTTTTATAATTTTTTCTCTTTCTCTCTCTCTCTCGCCACCACCTTTTTAGATTTTTTTTTATTTTATCTCGCTCTCTCTCTCTCTCACCACCATTTAATGATTTCTTCTTTTATCTTTTCTCTCTCTCTCTCTCTCTCTCTCTCTCTCTCTCATCACCACCCTTTTATCTATTATTTCATCTTCTCTCTGGCCATCACCCTTTTCTTATAGAGCCATTTTGTTATTCCTCATATAGCCCCATTAGTTATGAGATATTAACACGTTCGCCCCATTAGTTTGTCGATATTAAGACTTTTCGTCCTATTTCTTTTTCAATATTAAGAACTTTCGTGCCACTTAGGTGTCGATTTTCTTCCTTGCGTGTGATAGCGAGTCTGTAATTTTGGAAGAATCGGTCTACGGCCGAACAAAATTTCTACCGAAAATGTACAAATTTATCTCTTAGGCGACGTAGGGCGATCTTGAGAATAATTTATTGAGCTTGATGGAGACCTAGGGAGGAAACTAAATTAAACAATAACAAATACATAAATAAATAAACTAAATTAAACAATAACAAATACATAAATAAATAAACTAAATTAAACATAACAAATACATAAATAAATAAACTAAATTAAACAATAACAAATACATAAATAAATAAACTAAATTAAACAATAACAAATACATAAATAAATAAACTAAATTAAACAATAACAAATACATAAATAAATAAACTAAATTAAACAATAACAAATACATAAATAAATAAACTAAATTAAACAATAACAAATACATAAATAAATAAACTAAACTAAACAATAACAAATACATAAATAAATAAACTAAATTAAACAATAACAAATACATAAATAAATAAACTAAATTAAACAATAACAAATACATAAATAAATAAACTAATAAATACACCTTACCCCCTTAAGGAGAGGTGTTTAGTTTCCTCCCTAGACTTCCATCAAGCTTAAAATTACACTCCCTAGACCCCCTTCCAAGATAAATTTGTACATTTTGCGGTAGAAAAATGTCTAGGCCGAAGGCCGGTTCCTCTTAAATTACAGGCTCGCTATCGCTCGCTAGGAAAAAATCGACACCTGAATGGCAGGAAAGGTTAAACTTGACAGTAATGGGGCGAATGTTCTTAAAATCGCCAAACTAATGGGGCGACCGTCTTAAAATCTCAAAAGCAATGGGGTTAAACATGAGGGAGAAAGGGGTCCAGAAAAAAATCCCTCAAGTCGATATCTCCCCTTAACCCCTCCAGTACCAGTGCCGTCCTTTTAACTTTATTCTGGCTACTAATAGACGATTGTATTCAGCAAGGGCCTCCAGTTATAAACAGGCTTCGAACTATCTCATCTAACCCTTTTTACTACAACAGCTTCCTCTTAAACTGCACACAAACGTCTAAATATAGCTAGAATAAAATTAAAAAGACGTCGCCGGAACAGAAGGGGTTAAGGATGGTATGAACAGTGGTAATTAAAGTGTTTATTTATGGGTCGATTTATAGATATATTATATATATATTTTTACATTTCCTCCCTCGACCTCCATCGAGCATAACACAACCCCCCCCCCCCCCCCATAGCCCTTCTAGATAAATGTGTACATTTCTTCAGTAGAAAAATATCCTGGCCGAAGGCTAGTTCCTCCTAAATTACAGGCTCACTTTTGCTCTCCATGAATAAAATCGACACCTAAATGGCCCGAAACGTTATAATATTGACAAAGAAGCGGGGAGAAAAGTCTAAAAATCTGAAAACTAATGAGGCTAAACATGAGGGAGAAGGGGGGCCAGAAAAAAAACCCCATGTCCCCTTAATCTTCGCATATACTGCTTGGTCTCACCTCCTTCTGTTTCTTCTGCTCTCCCTGAATGCAAAAAAAAAAAAAAAAAAAAAAAAAAAAAAAAGGTTTACAGAAAGTATGCAAAGGGATATTAAAGTGTCCATAATTATCTATTCATGTTAAAAGTCTATTGGTGGTAATAAACCCCCCAATTTTCAGAATAGAAAGGTATATAAGCGGTATTTCCATATAACGATTTTGATAAGTTATTTGTTTTTTATTTTGTGTCGTCCCAGTTTTGGTGTGTTAATTTTGCTAGTTTTACAATTTAATATCACAATAAATATACTCACATATAGACGTTTTTCATACCCTTTGTTTTATGTCGGTGATTTTTGCAATGTGTTGTTTTCCTGGCTACGTCTACTCTTCCCCTTTCTCCCAAGCTTTATCTCCCCTCTGTCTCTCTCTTCCTATTCCTCCCTTTCCTCATTCTTGCCTCTTCCCCTTTATTTAACTTCATCTCTCTTTTGTTTCATTGATTTCATTAATTAGGTAAATTTATAAGTATATTGGTGGGTTGGTGATAATATGAATTTATCCATGTTATTTCTCCCTTCTGCTTCTTCCTTTCTTAAGGGTCGGTTTTTAGTTTGTTTCCTAGACTTCCATCAAGCTTGAAATTACACCCCCTTGACCCTCTTTCAAGACAAATTTGTAAATTTTTCGGTAGAAAAATGTCCAGGCCGGAGGCCGGTTCCTCTTAAATTACAGGCTCGCTTTCGCTCGCCAGTAAAAAATCGACACCTAAATGGCACGAAAGGTCTTAAAAGTGACATAAATAGGGCGAAAGTTCTTAAAATCGCCTAACTAATGGGGCGAACGTCTTAAAATCTAAAAAACAATGGGGCTAAACATAAGGGAGAAAGGGGTAATTAAAAAATCCCTCAAGTGGAAATCTCCCCTTAACTTTATCTCCTTTATCTTATTTACCCCATCTGATTCTCCTCTACTTTATCAATATTTCCCCTTTGTTTTATCCACACTTTCTTTCTCCCCTGTTCCTTCCTCTTCCCGTTTCTTTATCTTCATCTCCCCTCTGTTTTATCCATGTTCTTTCTCCCTTATCCTCGTCTTCCTCTTTCTTAACTTCTTCCCTCTTCCTCTTTCTTAACTTCTTCCCTCTTCCTCTTTCTTAACTTCTTCTCCCTTCTTCCCCTTTCTTTAACTTCATCTCCTCTTTGTTTTCATTCACACATTCTCTCTCCTCTGATTCTCCCTTTCTTTATCTTCATTTCCCCTCTGTTTTATCCACACTTTCCCTCTCCCTGTTCCTCCCCTTCCTTCTTCTTCCCTCTTCCCCTTTCTTTAACTTAATTTCCCTTTTGATTCATTCACACATTCTCTCTCCTCTGATTATCCCTTTCTGTATATTCATTTCCCCTCTGTGTTATCCACCTGTTCTCTCTCCCTGTTCCTCCCGTTCCTTCTTCTTCCCTCTTCCCCTTTCTTTAACTTCACCCCTCCTTTGTATTAGTCACACATTCTCTCTCCTCTGATTCTCCCTTTCTTTATATTCATCCCCCCTCTGTGTTATCCACCTGTTCTCTCTCCCTGTTCCTCCCCTTCCTTCTTCTTCCCTCTTCCCCTTTCTTTAACTTAATTTCCCTTTTGATTCATTCACACATTCTCTCTCCTCTGATTATCCCTTTCTGTATATTCATTTCCCCTCTGTGTTATCCACCTGTTCTCTCTCCCTGTTCCTCCCGTTCCTTCTTCTTCCCTCTTCCCCTTTCTTTCGTCTTCCCTCTTCCCCTTTCTTTAACTTAATTTCCCTTTTGATTCATTCACACATTCTCTCTCCTCTGATTATCCCTTTCTGTATATTCATTTCCCCTCTGTGTTATCCACCTGTTCTCTCTCCCTGTTCCTCCCGTTCCTTCTTCTTCCCTCTTCCCCTCTCTCTCCCTGTTCCTCCCGTTCCTTCTTCTTCCCTCTTCCCCTTTCTTTAACTTCACCCCTCCTTTGTATTAGTCACACATTCTCTCTCCTCTGATTCTTCTTTTCATAAACTTTCCCTCCACTCACTTTCATCCACATGTTCTTTATCCCTGTTCCTCCCCTTCCTTCTTCCCCTCTTCATCTCCCCTCTCTTTTATCCACAAGTTCTCTTTCCCACTTCCCTAGTTTCGCTCCATTAGTTTGGAAATTTTAAGATGTTTCACCCCATTAGTTTGGCGATAATAAGAAGCTTCACCCCATTCAGGTGTCGATTTTTTCCTGGGCGAGCGGTAGCGAGCCTGTAACTTAGAAGACATGCCGGGACATTTGTCTATCGAATAATATACACATTTTGCTTGAAGCGGCTCTAGGTGGGAATTTCGTACTTTGAAGGAAGTCTGGGATTTTTTTTTTTTTTTTTTAACCAATGGGACAAACTAAAGTACATGCTCGAAAATGGCAAAAAGCAAACATAATCCTCAATATTAAATAAACAAAATATAATAATAACCGCAAAGACGTCGGACCAGATAGTGCTAACTCTCTCTCTCTCTCCTCAGTTTTATCCCTGCCTCTCTTTATTTTTCTTTAACTTCCCCTGTTTTATAAACTTGTTCTCTCCCCTTGCTTCCCCTTCTTTAACTTCATCCCCCCCCCCCTCTGTTTTATCCACACGTTCTCTCCCCTCTCTTTTTCTTTCCTTCTTCTCTCCTTCCTTCTATAACTTCATCCCCCCCCCTCTGTTTTATCCACACGTTCTCTCCCCTCTCTTTATCCCTTTCCTCTCCTCTTCTTTAGTTCCCTTGCCTTCCCCCTTTCTTTATGCCCCCTCCCCCATCCCCTCCTCAACTCTCTTACCCCCTCCCCCCAACATCCTACGCTCATCAACCCCCACCCCTTCCCCCCACTGCTCCTTTACCTTTCTTATCCCTCCTTTTCCTTCTCTCTTTCCTCCTCCCCTCCCCCCTCTCACACACACACACACTCATGCACACAAACATTTTCCCTCCCTGCATCGTCCTTGTCTCGTAAAGCTTCGTGCTCCCCGATTCCAAATCTGATTTATCCATTCCCATTCCCGGTAATAACCCGCCCATTCCCAGCCTCCCCAACGGCACGAAGACCCGGTGTCCCAGGCTAGGCAGTCCCAATTTGGCAGGAATATCGGGTGGAATGGAGGAATTAAGGGAATGGTGGGCCGGAGGGGGGAGGGGGCCGGTTTAGGGGGCCTGTTATGAGCGAAACCGGTTGAGATAAGTCGGAGGCGTCTGATGTGGCGGATCCGAGCCGTTGTAATCAGGCATTAAACCCACTTCACCCAACCATCTAGCAGGATATTGATCTGGTGGGCGGGGTTAGCTGGTCAGACCCCGCCCATTCAACCACCGTCAACCAATCGCTAGGAGAGTTTCCTCCGTCTCCACCAATAGGGTCGTGAGGCTGATCATTAGGGCGGGGCTCTTGGAACGTTATCCAATGGGGAGCCAGTAAAGGGGCCGGCGGGAAAGAGCCTGTGAGCCAATGAGCGGTGTGAGGGTATAATGGCGGCCGGGGTTTTCATTAGCGGTACAAATGGTGTGAAATGGTGATGTGATGAGCGGTGATCTCAGAGGCTGACCGGCCGCGGCGAGCATCACACGTGTCACCACTACCACACACACACACACACACCACTACCACACACACACATGCAGGAGCCGATGTGCGGTACACTTTGAAACTGTGAGATCTAATTAACCTGTACGTACCAGGTGTCGGTGGTGGTGAAGTGGAAATTGATAATATATTTTGGATTTTTGAAGTGCAATTATAGTTGGTATAGTGAGCGGTGAAGACTGTGGTGGTGAGGTAGTGTGATAGTGAAGTACAGTGTGTGAACCACGTGCACCAGAACACCGGTAACAGTGACGGTGACACCCTAAACAGTGTACGGTGACACCCCAATATACTATGACACAAGGTATCTAGTGCCGCTTTGTCGCCGCTGCCATGGTGTTATACCGGTAGTGTAGTGAATTGATATAAACACCATATGAGGAGGAGCACTTGGAGCTTCACCAGGTGTTGTTAGTGACAGTGACCACCCCTTTACCGGCCAGACACTATTGTTGACACCATATCTCAACATGACTAGTGAGAGGAAATCCTTTTGTATCGAATCCCTACTGTCTCGTGAGGGCGTGGTGGGCGGCGGGCGTCACAGTATAAGCCCCGGAGGTGGTGGTATGGGTGGTATAGGTGGTGTTGATGGTTCCCCTGGCCCTACACCACCACCACCACCAGCATCACCAGCCATGTTAGCCAGACCAACATTACTGGGGCCCGCTCCCCTCATGCCCCCACACCTATACCAGTACCCGGGTATGGGGATGGGTATGCCGCCCACACTACTACCCGCCCATGCCTTCGCGCCCACCAGTAGTCCGCTGCTGGACGCCCATGCCTTCAACGCCCTAAAGAGCGGAGCCGCCGCCCTGCCGCCCGCCGCCCTAGACTGGTTCACCCGGGCGGGACTACTCTACCCCCGCCTCCCCCATGACCTAGGTCAGTACATATACTATAACAACATCAAAAACAAAACATAATAATAATAATAAATAAATAAATAATTAAAAACAACAATTTAATAATGTGTGTTCAAATGTATCAATAATGATACACATACTAATTGTTTCAACCATTAACGTGTACGATTGTGAAAATATATACTTTCCTTTACTTATATGTAGCCTACCATTTAGTATTACATTAATACACAAACGTGTTATTATGTACACTTTAACTCCATAACAAAACTCTAAACTACATATACTACATAAACTTTACCACATACTGTAGTTTCAGCTTTACATAATTGACGAAATGTACTATCATTTCTAACACCACTATTGCTTAATTAATCTTTCCAGAAATCATGGACTCTATTGTCAAATTCAGTTGACCCCGTACACCTTAAAAACAATACAATTATGAAATGTATTTGTCAATAATATATATATTAAATAATAATATGATACACATACAAAATCGCTGTAAAGTCGTAAACCCTTGCACTTACGGGAAGGACGAACACATACCATACAGTCTAATCCTCTAATGTATCCATATAATTAATTCAGAATATATTATTGTACTTTTAATTGACATGACACTTGACCTGGGTATATACTTATTATTCGTAGACGTCCACTGTATCCCCGGTATTGTCATTTAATATGCACATTCCAGTGAGTTCAAAAAGGTAAAGCTGGCTACATTAAGGTAAGTGTCATGATGGGCGTTGATAAGTTAAGTTAAATCACTCAACATGGCCGGGCGTACGTATATATATATATATATACTATATATATATATATATATATATATATATATATAGATATATATATATATATATAATATATATATATATATATATATATATATATATATATATATATAATATTATATATATATATATATAGATATATATATATAATATATATATATATATATAGGCCCGGCCATGTTGAGTGATTTACCTTGTACACGTAAACATGAATAAAACACCGTATACCAACATATCAATGGTTCCTTGTATGTGTATGGAGCTGTGCTGAAGGGGGAAGGGTTTATTAATTTGTTAATGTATTTATTTATTTATCTATTATTATTATTATTATTATCATTTAACTTTCCTCCCTAGACCTCCATCAAGCTTAAACAAATAACATTCATAAAACAAAAACAATAACCACCTTCGAGATAAATTTGTATATTTGTCGGTAGAAAAAATTCTTGAAGGCCGGTTCCTACTCAATTACAGGCTCGCTATTGCTCGCCAGGAAAATATCGACACCAAGAGCAAAAAGTCGTAAAATCGCCAAACTAATGGGGCGATGGATTACTATGGACACTTAAATTACCTTATTCATACCCATAATTTATATAGTGTACAAAATACTTGCACCTTAGTACGCAATTTAAGGATTACCGAAGAAGATATAGTTTTATACCTTCAAAACATACACGGTCAACATTGGGTGTGCTATAGTAGGCTACACATAATAGTACATTGTGTGTGCTATAGTAGGCTACACATAATAGTACATTGTGTGTGCTATAGTAGGCTACACATAATAGTACATTGTGTGTGCTATAGTAGGCTACACATAATAGTACATTGGGTGTTCTATAGTAGGCTACACATAATAGTACATTGGGTGTGCTATAGTAGGTTACACATAATAGTACATTGTGTGTGCTATAGTAGGCTACACATAATAGTACATTGTGTGTGCTATAGTAGGCTACACATAATAGTACATTGTGTGTGCTATAGTAGGCTACACATAATAGTACATTGTGTGTGCTATAGTAGGCTACACATAATAGTACATTGTGTGTGCTATAGTAGGCTACACATAATAGTACATTGGGTGTGCTATAGTAGGTTACACATAATAGTACATTGTGTGCTATAGTAGGCTACACATAATAGTACATTGTGTGTGCTATAGTAGGCTACACATAATAGTACATTGGGTGTGCTATAGTAGGCTACACATAATAGTACATTGTGTGTGCTATAGTAGGCTACACATAATAGTACATTGGGTGTGCTATAGTAGGCTACACATAATAGTACATTGTGTGTGCTATAGTAGGCTACTGCTATAGTAGGCTACACATAATAGTACATTGTGTGTGCTATAGTAGGCTACACATAATAGTACATTGGGTGTGCTATAGTAGGCTACACATAATAGTACAAAGACAAACAAGTGTTCCAATAGTTGAAGGGGGGTCACCGGCTTTTGTTTATCTTTCTCTCCTTTTCTCTCTTTCAATGGCTTGTAGCCATTCGGCCCCATTTAGCCAACTGTTTTAAGACGTTTATCCCCATCCAGATGTCGATTTCTTCCTGGCGAGTGATAGCGAGCCAGCATTGTATGGAGAAATCCGGCTTCGCCGGAGACATATTTTCTATCGAAAAAGGTACAAATTTAGCTTGCTGTCAAAACAAAAATATGTATATGCTGGCTCGCTACCGCTCGTCAGGAAAATATTAACACCTGGATGGGAGTAAACGTCTTAAAACAGTAGGTTGAATGGGGCCGAATGGATGTAAGCCAAAGAGAGAGGGAGAGAAAGAGAAAAAAAGCGAGGTGGGCTCCCTTAAGTGTACTTGAACACGTAAACTATTAAAACACATACTAAGCACATCTTTCTATTAAAACACATACTAAGCACGTCTTTCTATTAAAACACATACTAAGCACATCTTTCTATTAAAACACATACTAAGCACATCTTTCTTGCTACATCTGAACCCTCATTTTTGACAGCGCCTATCACCGACAACCGCTTGTACAGTCATATTTGCCGATATAATTCCTGTACAGTGTTTATTCCCCGTAATGCTGCAAGTTGTCTCCATCATACTCTTGCATATACTCTTCATGAATTTAATCTGCATATTACACAAATGTAACAGTATCAGGTAATGACGTAATATATATATATATATATATATATATATATATATATATATATATATATATATATATATATATATATATATATCAGACCTATGAGAGTTCCGTATGGAGCTCAGTGGTCTGATTAATGTGCTCTACATAACTAAATATATATATATATATATATATATACCCGGTATATACTGTATATACCTACTATCGTAATATACAATGTAAAATGTAAAATAAATGCATAAATGATCCGCCAGGGGTGTGTACTCCTTAGGGACCCAGGGGGGTTGACGCTCCCCCAGGGTGTGAAGAGTGGAACCTAAATATCAACAATAATTCTATCGGGAATACATTAAGGTCTATTAAATCTGCATAATAACAGTGGAGGTGTAAATATAATGCGATAAAACATGTACCGGTAATAAATATATATGTATATATATATATATATATATATATATATATATATATATATATATATATATATATATATATATATATATATATATATATATATATATATGAACGTAAGCAATTTCAATTTCGTTAATCTGGTATTCATTGTAGTACACCTAATATGTTTGCATCATTTAGATTTTAAAGTGTTAAATTGTTACTCAAAACTATCATTACACACTGATTAAAAGTACTATTGTCTGTGTATATCAGCTGATTGTAAATTTAACAAAATAACGTATGTAAATGGGTAAATTGTCATGTCCTCATCTTGAAATATGTGTGAACCTTTATGTGTTCAAACTAAAACTCATTATGTTACACACACACACACACCACACGCACGCACGCACGCACCCCCCCCCCCCCCCCCCCAACACACATACCACACGCACATACCCATCCGCAATCATACACCACACACACACCACATATACATACATACATACACACTACACGCACGTCCCCACCCCACACACATACACCACACACTCAAATATGATGTTTTTAAAGACAAATATGCTGAACAAACAGCTGGTGGACGCTACGAGAATAACCTCTTTCCTCTACAACACTTTTACTATAAAATACTATACAGTTTCTAGTAGTCGAATATATAATATATAATATACTAGAATATACAATGTTAATATTTAATGTATATTCGTTGTTAAATACATATTTTTCAAATGCGTACGTTTTTTCTCTCTCCCTCTCTCTCCGGGTTGTATCCATTCAGCCCCACTCAGCCTACTGTTTTAAGACGTTTATCCCCATCCAGGTGTCAATTTTTCCTGGCAAGCGGTAGCGAGCATATTTTTTAAAAACAAATTGACAGCAGGCTAAATTTGTAAATTTTTCGATAGAAAAATTTCTCCGGCGGAGCCGGAGTTCTTCATACAATATTGGCTCGCTTTCCCTCGCCAGGAAGAAATCGACACCTGGATGGGGATAAACGTCTTAAAACAGTAGGCTGAATGGGGCCAAATGGATACAAGCCAGAGATAGAGAGAAAAGTAGAGAAGACAAAAAAGCAGTTCACCCCCTAAAACAAACCCATTGTTGTTCAAGGCAGTGTGAACAAATATAACAATAGGAAAACTATACAGTAAATGAGGAACGTATATAGAAAATGTGAACCCGGGATTATGATGTCGATTCAGGCGTATATAGAAAATGTGAACCCGGGATTATGATGTCGATTCAGGCGTATATAGAAAATGTGAACCCGGGATTATGATGTCGATTCAGGCGTATATAGAAAATGTGAACCCGGGATTATGATGTCGATTCAGGATACCGAGGGCTAAACACAATCTGATCCGCCACATTTGCATACATCAATGTTTTGGTGCGTAACAATAGCCTTTACGCTCAATTTACATATTAATATTTTTTTTTTTAATTTATATATATTTTTTGTATTATCATTATTATTATTATTATTATTATTCTTTGTATTTATTTATTTATTTTATTCTATATATATATTTTTTTTTTATTATTTGCAATATCGTTGGAAGTTAACCCCTATTGTACCGGCGATGTCTATTTATTTGTATTCTAGCTATATGTAGACGATTTTGTACAGTTTAAGAAGGACCTGTGGTAGTACAAAGGTTAGGTGAGATAGTTCGAAGCCTTATAGTTACTAGAGATCCTTCCTAAACTGAATGAAATCGATTAGTTGTAACCAGAATATAACACAAAGGATGTCGCCGGTACAGAAGGGGTTAAGTAATAGGGTTAGCATTACAGGGAAACGTCAACATCCATCTCGAATTTTTAAGTGTAATTATTTCTCTGTATATTATTCTGGCCATCAATAGAGGATTTTATTCAGTAATTAGGGGGAGATGGGTCGGTTTTCTGGGCCCCTTCTCCCTCGTGTTTAGCCCCACTAGTTTTGAAATGTTATGACGTTTGGTTCATTAGTTTGGCGATTTTAACACCTTTAGCTCCATTTCTTTGTCAATTTTAAGACCTATCGTGCCACTTAGGTGTCTATGTTTTCCAGGCGAGCGATAGCGAGCCTGTAATTATAAGAGGAACCGGCCTTCGGCCGGGACATTTTTCTACCGAAAAATGTACACATTTATCTTCAAGGAGGGTTTTGGGGTGTGTTTTTTTAAAGCTTGATGGAGGTCTAGGGAGGAAACTCAAAAACATTATAAAAAAAAACTATATATTCATATTTGTTTTCACCAACCCACCAATTAATTTACAAATAAACCTAACTAATGAAATCAATGAAATTAATGAAGAAATATAAGTGGAAATAATTATATATGTGGACATATATTCGCCCATCTCCCCTCAAGTGTCATTATTTATCCGTATATTATTCCGGCCATCATTAAAGGAGTTTATTCCGGCCATCATTAAAGGAGTTTATTCCGGCCATCATTAAAGGAGTTTATTCCGGCCATCATTAAAGGAGTTTATTCCGGCCATCATTAAAGGAGTTTATTCCGGCCATCATTAAAGGAGTTTATTCCGGCCATCATTAAAGGAGTTTATTCCGGCCATCATTAAAGGAGTTTATTCCGGCCATCATTAAAGGAGTTTATTCCGGCCATCATTAATAATATGCGGGAAGCGGAGAGTGGAATATGATAGTTTATAATATTTTATTTCAAGGGGCGTTTTTTCTGGACCCTCTTTCTGCCTCATGTTTAGCCCCACTAGCTTTGAGATTTTCAGACGATCGGCCCATTAGTTTGGCTATTTTCAGACGATCGGCCCATTAGTTTGGCTAGTTTTAGACCTTTCGCAGTATTTCTTTGTCAATTTTAAGACCTTCCGTGCCATTTAGCTGTCGATTATTTCCTAGCGAGCGATAGCCTGCAAGTTAGGAGGAACCGGTCATTGACCGGAACATTCTTCTAAAGACAAAATTACAAATTTATTGCGAAGGGTCGGTCTTGGGGGTATTTTCCTTAGCTTAATGGAGGTTTAGGGAGGAAATTTTATAAAAAAAAAAAAAAAAAAAAAAAAAAAAAAAAAAAATGGTCTTAAAATATTCCGTTGCTTTTATGGTCACAGGACAGGCAACATTGTTGCCAACATAATACCGTAATGTTAACGGTCACAAGCACCCATAACCATCGATATAGCTAAATATGTACCGTCTTGTTGCATAAATACAAGTAAGATACCGTAGGAGTGAATACGGGATTCCACCGGCATAATTTACGGTGTTTTGCGGTCAATGTTACAATTATTGATAAGGTTTAGATTTGATTTCTCTACGTTCATGAAGGAGACAAAAGGCAAAGCTGCCTGTAAGAACTTGTAACCGATTCTAGCTATTATATTCTAACCTCCAACCGATTCTGGTTATAATTGTCTAGGCTGTAACCGATTATAGCTATTTTCTAACTTGTAACCAATTTTGATAATAATTTTCTAACCTGTAATAAATTCTGGTAATTATATTATAGCCTGTAACCAATTCTGGCAAATTATTGTCTATCCTGTAACCGATTATGGTTAATATTGTCTATCCTGTAACCGATTATGGCTAATATTGTCTATCCTGTAACCGATTATGGTTAATATTGTCTATCCTGTAACCGATTATGGTTAATATTGTCTATCCTGTAACCGATTATGGTTAATATTGTCTATCCTGTAACCGATTATGGCTAATATTGTCTATCCTGTAACCGATTATGGTTAATATTGTCTATCCTGTAACCGATTATGGCTAATATTGTCTATCCTGTAACCGATTATGGTTAATATTGTCTATCCTGTAACCGATTATGGCTAATATTGTCTATCTTGTAACCGATTATGGCTAATATTGTCTATCCTGTAACCGATTATGGTTAATATTGTCTATTCTGTAACCGATTTTGGCTATAATTTTCTAACTTGTAACCGATTTGACGGCATATGTTCTAACCTGTAACTGATGCTGGCAATTATTTTCTAGTTTGTAACCGATGCGGTCTAATATTTCTTCAGCACATTTTCGCTGAATTGACCTTTAACCCAATTTGGTCGGAAGGAGATCCTTATGGGCCTCCCCTGTTTCGCACCATTAGATTGGAGATCTTAAGACATTTCACCCCATTCGTTTGGCTAAAATATGACGCTTTGCCCGATTTATGTGTATTATTCTGGGAGATCGATAGCGAGCCTGTAACTTAAAAGAAATCGGTCTTCAGCCGCGAAATTTTTTCTATCGAATAATGGACAAATTTAGCTTGAAGGGGGTCTGAGTGGGCATTTTATACATTTATTTATTTATTTTTATTAGTATAGTTATTATTATTATTATTATTATTTTTACTATTATTAGTAGTATATATACTATTATTATATATATATATATATATATATATATATATATATATATATATATATATATATATATATATATATATATACTGTATATACTATAGGCTATATATATATATATTTTTTTTTTTTTTTTTTTTTCCCAGTTTGAAGGAAGTCTTGGAAGGGGTTTGTGTTAGCCTAGGGGACAAACAAAAATACATTGCTTGGAAAGCAACCCAAATCCTCAATAATGATTAAACCAAATATAATCTACCCCAAGACGTCGGGCCAGCTAGTGTTATTACCGGACTGGTGTATGGCCGTTATAAAGGGGAGGTTTGGTGCATCTGGAACCCCTCCTCCCTCATGTTTACCCCTACCAGTTTTGCGATTTTAAGACTTTTAGTGCCATTTAGGTGTCGACTTTTTACCTGGCGAGCAAAAGTGAGCGACAGCAAACCTGTAATTTAGGAGGAACCGGACTTCGGCCAGACAATCTTTCTACTGAAAAATGTGCAAATTTATCTCGAATGAGAGTCTTGGGGGGGTATTTTTTTAAAGCTTGATGGAGGTCTTGGGAGGTTATAATAAATAAATTAATGAACAAATATATAATTAAAAACAATTACAAATCTCCTAATTGACTTAAGGGGAGGTATTTACTTTGTTCCCTAGACCTCCATCAAGCTTAAAATGATACCCCCTTGAGTCCCTTTCAAGATAAATGTGTACATTTTTCGGTAGAAAAATGTCCCGGCCGAAGGCCGGTTCCTCTTAAATTACAGGCTCGCTATCGCTCGCCAGGATAAAATCGACACCTGAATGGCACGAAAGGTCTTAATATGGGGTGAAAGTTCTTAAAATCGCTAAATTAATGGGGCGAACGTTTTATAAGCATATTGAGACAATATAAATATTATAGGGTTAAGTAGATTATATAGAATACAATGAAGTGAGAAAGGATGGACAAACACTCACATTAAGGGGAGATCTCCACTTGAGGGATTTTTTTCTTGACCCCTTTCTCCCTCATGTTTAGCCCCATTGCTTTTGATATAATAAAACGTTCGCCCCATTAGTTTAGCGATTTTAAGAACTTTCACCCCATATTAAGACCTTTCGTGCAATTCAGGTGTCGATTTTATCCTGGCGAGCGATAGCGAGCCTGTAATTTAAGAGGAACCGGCCTTCGGCCGGGACATTTTTCTACCGAAAAATGTACAAATTTATTTTGAAAGGGAATCAAGGGGGTGTAATTTTAAGCTTGATGGAGGTCTAGGGAACAAACTAAATACCTCCCCTTAAAAGAGAGAGAGAGAGAGAGAGAGAGAGAGAGAGAGAGAGGTGCAAAAGACTGGATGAATGGATGAGTGGTGTAGGGGAAAGAGTAGCAAGAGAGAGAGGGGGGGGGGGAGGAAGGGGAGGGGGGGGGGGGAGTAACAACAAAGGACTTAAAGTGCTCATTACAGAATTATTTAGTGTGTGTTTAAGCTGTGCCCGGGGCCTCTGTTTCACACACACACACACACACACACACACACACTACCAGATGCAAACGGCAACTTTAAGTACATTTTCGGTAGAAAAATGTCCCGGGCGAAAGCCGGTTCCTTCTAAATTACACCTAAATGACATAAGAGTGTCTTGAACTCTTGATATTGCTAAATAAATGGGGCAAAAGGTCTTAACATCGCCAAGCTTATGGGGTGAGCGTCTAGGATATTAAAACTAATGGGGCTAAACATGAGGGAGATGGGGGTTCAGATATAAATAACTGAAAGCGGACATTATGGCGAGTGTGACAATAATAACTTCAACACATTTTGAGCATTTTTATATACGTGTATTAAGAGGGGTCACCGGCTTTTGTTTTGTATCTTTCTCTCCTTTTCTCTCTTTCCCTGGCTTGTATCCATTCGGTCCCATTCAGCCAACTGTTTTAAGACGTTTATCCCCATCCAGGTGTCGATTTCTTCCTGGCGAGCGATAGCGAGCCAGCATTGTATGGAGAAATTCGGCTTCGCCGGAGAAATTTTTCTATCGATTTTTTTTTACAAATTTAGCTTGCTGTTAAAACAAAAATATACATATGCTGGCTCGCTACCGCTCGCCAGGAAAATATTAACACCTGGATGGGGGTAAACGTCTTAAAACAGTAGGCTGAATGTGGCCGGATGGATACAAGCCAGGGAAAAGAGAGAAAAGGAGAGAAAGACTAAACAAAAGCCGGTGACCCCCCTTAAACGAAGATGTCAATTTATATTTTCCGTAACCCAGTCTTCATATTCTGAGGCATTGTGATATCTACAAAAAAAAAAAAAAAAAAAAAAAAAAAAAAAAAAAAAAAAAATCTCAGAATCCACACCAGTAGCGATGCAACATATTTCTGGCTTATGGGGGATTATATATATTTTTTTTTCTAGCCCCCGTCTCCCTCATGTTTAGCCCCATTAATAGTAAGATTTTCAGACGTTCGCCCCATTAGCTTGTCGATTATAAGACCTTTCGTCCTATTTCTGTATCAATATATCAAGACCTTTCATACAATTTAGTTGTCGATTGTTGTCCTGGCGAGCGATAGCGAGCCTGTAATTTTGGAGGAACAAGCTTTCGGCCGCGATATTTTCCTACCGAAATATGTACAAGTTTATCTCGAAGCAGGATCTTGAGGATAAAACATAAGGGGAGGTATTTAGTTTGTTCCCTAGACCTCCATCAAACTTAAAATTACACCCCCTTGAGCCCCTTTCAAGATAAATTTGTACATTTTTCGGTAGAAAAATTTCCCGGCTGAAAGCCGGTTCCTCTTAAATTACAGGCTCGCTATCGCTCGCCAGGATAAAATCGACACCTAAATTGCACGAAAGGTCTTAAAATTGACGGAAACGGGGCGAAAGTTCTTAAAATCGCCAAACTAATGGCGCGACTGTCTTAAAATCTCAAAAGCAATGGGGCTAAACATGAGGGAGAAAGGGGTCCAGAAAAAATCCCTCAAGTGGAGATCTCCCCTTAAGCTTGATGGAGGTCTAGGGAGGAAACTAAAACACTAACAAACACATAAATACACTTACAAATAAACCATACGTACCCTCCCAACACTACCCCGTACGATCTGGTATATATATATTTCTGTATTTAATTTGTATTTAATTTATTAGTATTTATTTAATTATTGTTTATTTTATTTATTAATTAATTTGTTTGTATGTTTTTTTTTTTTTTTTTTTGGGGGGGGGGGGGGGGGGCTATTATGGTGTTTGAGTTTACTATTGACGGATTGATTGTAATGTGTTTTCAAGTTAAATTTAAATATTTTTCGGTAGAAGAATGTCCACACATAATTGCAGGGGTAGTGGTACCACGGCTGAAGAAACAGTAATATATTTCCGCTCGTGCAGTTCAGTGAAGATTATATATATATATATATATATATATATATATATATATATATATATATATATACATATATATATATATATATATATAGAGAGAGAGAGAGAGAGAGAGAGAGAGAGAGAGAGAGAGAGAGAGAGAGAGAGAGAGAGAGAGAGAGAGAGTATATTGGGTGGGTGGGGGAACTTCTATTATCCATAATAAATAGTGTATTAATCGTGGTGGTGTGTGTGTTGGTGATAAGAGAGAGAGATAAGGTGATAATGATTGGCTCTGTATACCTGCACCACACCCATAGCTTCCGTTATATATACTGTATATACATCACTATCACCACTATCACCATCACCACCACCATCACTATCACCATCACTATCACCATCAGAGATAAGGTGATAATGATTGGCTCTGTATACCTGCACCACACCCATAGCTTCCGTTATATATACTGTATATATACAATCACTATCACCACTATCACCATCACCACCACCATCACTATCACCATCACTATCACCATCAGAGATAAGGTGATAATGATTGGCTCTGTATACCTGCACCACACCCATAGCTTCCGTTATATATACTGTATATATACAATCACTATCACCACTATCACCATCACCACCACCATCACTATCACCATCACTATCACCATCAGAGATAAGGTGATAATGATTGGCTCTGTATACCTGCACCACACCCATAGCTTCCGTTATATATACTGTATATATACAATCACTATCACCACTATCACCATCACCACCACCATCACTATCACCATCAGAGAGATAAGGTGATAATGATTGGCTCTGTATACCTGCACCACACCCATAGCTTCCGTTATATATATATATACAATCACTATCACCACTATCACCATCACCACCACCATCACTATCACCATCAGAGAGATAAGGTGATAATGATTGGCTCTGTATACCTGCACCACACCCATAGCTTCCGTTATATATATATACAATCACTATCACCACTATCACCATCACCACCACCATCACTATCACCATCAGAGAGATAAGGTGATAATGATTGGCTCTGTATACCTGCACCACACCCATAGCTTCCGTTATATATATATATATACAATCACTATCACCACTATCACCATCACCACCACCATCACTATCACCATCAGAGAGATAAGGTGATAATGATTGGTTCTTCATCCCTGCACCACACCCATAGCTTCCGTTATATATATATATATATATATACAATCACTATCATCACTATCACCATCACCACCACCATCATCATCATCATCACTATCACCATCAGAGAGATAAGGTGATAATGATTGGTTCTTCATCCCTGCACCACAGCCAGAGCTTCCGTTATATATACCATCACTATCACCATCATTACCACTATCACCATCACCATTATCACTATCATCACATCATCATCATCACTATCACTATCAGAGAGATAAGGTGATAATGATTGGTTCTTCATCCCTGCACCACACCCATAGCTTCCGTTATATATATATATATATATATATATATATATATATATATATATATATAGATATATATATATTATATATATTATACAATCACTATCAGCACTATCACCATCACCACCACCATCATCATCATCATCACTATCACCATCAGAGAGATAAGGTGATAATGATTGGTTCTTCATCCCTGCACCACACCCATAGCTTCCGTTATATATATATATATATATATATATATATATATATATATATATATATATATATATACAATCACTATCAGCACTATCACCATCACCACCACCATCATCATCATCATCACTATCACCATCAGAGAGATAAGGTGATAATGATTGGTTCTTCATCCCTGCACCACACCCATAGCTTCCGTTATATATATATATATACAATCACTATCACCACCACCACCATCATCATCATCATCATCACTATCACCATCACCACCACCATCATCATCATCATCACTGTCACCATCAGAGATAAGGTGATAATGATTGGTTCTTCATCCCTGCACCACACCCATAGCTTCCGTTATATATATATATATACAATCACTATCATCACTATCACCATCACCACCACCATCATCATCATCATCACTATCACCATCAGAGAGATAAGGTGATAATGATTGGTTTCTTCATCCCTGCACCACACCCATAGCTTCCGTTATATATATATATATATATATATATATACAATCACTATCATCACTATCACCATCACCACCACCACCACCACCATCATCATCATCATCACTATCACCATCAGAGAGATAAGGTGATAATGATTGGTTCTTCATCCCTGCACCACACCCATAGCTTCCGTTATATATATATATATATATATATATACAATCACTATCATCACTATCACCATCACCACCACCATCATCATCACTATCACCATCAGAGAGATAAGGTGATAATGATTGGTTCTTCATCCCTGCACCACACCCATAGCTTCCGTTATATATATATATATACAATCACTATCATCACTATCACCATCACCACCACCATCATCATCATCATCATCATCACTATCACCATCAGAGAGATAAGGTGATAATGATTGGTTCTTCATCCCTGCACCACACCCATAGCTTCCGTTATATATATATATATACAATCACTATCACCATCACCACCACCATCATCATCATCATCACTATCACCATCAGAGAGATAAGGTGATAATGATTGGTTCTTCATCCCTGCACCACAGCCAGAGCTTCCGTTATATATACCATCACTATCACCATCATTACCACTATCACCATCACCATTATCACTATCATCACATCATCATCATCACTATCACTATCACCATCATCATCACTATCACCATCATCATCACTATCACCATCATCATCACTATCACTATCACTATCACCATCATCACTATCACTACTATCCTCACCATCATCACTATCATAGACCAATATAAGCCCTACCCCCTTAAGGGGAGATAGGTCGTTTTTCTGGTCCCCTTCTTTCTCATTTTAGCCCCATTAGTTTTCAGATTTTAAGATATTTGCCCCATTAGTTAGTCTATTTTGAAACCTGTCGTCCCATTTCTATCTCAATATCAAGACCTTTCGTACCATTTAGGTATCTTTTTTTCCTGGCGAGTGATAGCGAGCCTGTTATTTTAAAAGAAACAGGCCTTTGGCCGCGATAATTTTTCTATCGAAAAATTTACAAATATACTTTGAAAGGGGATCTAGGAAGTAGTTTGTTTTAAGCTTGATGAAGGTCTAGCGAGAAAACTAAGATAAATTAATATATAAATACATCTATCTATCTATCTATCTACTAAGGCCTAATATATCTATCTATGTATCTACTAAGGCCTAATCCACACTTTTTCGATTTTTTTTTCTTTTAATTTTTTTTTTTCGGGGGGGGGGGACTATATAGACCCCAAAATAACCACTGTCCCCTTAAGACTGGAATAAATATGAGAATGAATACAGGAAAATTGACCTAAAATTCCAATGTTTTAGCTAATTTATAGGAAAATTGACCTAAAATTCCAATGTTTTAGCTAAATTATAGGAAAACTGACCTAAAATTCCAATGTTTTAGCTAAATTATAGGAAAACTGACCTAAAATTCCAATGTTTTAGCTGACTTATAGGAAAACTGACCTAAAATTCCAATGTTTTAGCTAATTTATAACAGTTTATAGATATAATTAGTACTATTTACTTTAAGCCTGGATTGCATATGAGAAGGAATACAGGGAAATGTACACAACATTACATTGTGTTGGCCCTTATATCAATTCCCAAGACACACTAAAGCCTTTATAACATAATCTTCAACTTCGTACACTTAACCCGAGGTTTTTAGTTGATTCCCTAGACTTCCATCAAACTTAAAATACGACCCCCCTAGACCCCCTTTCAAGATAAATTTGTACATTTTTCGGTAGAAAAATGTCCCGGCCGAAGGCCGATTCCCCTTAAATTACAGGCTCGCTATCGCTCGCCAGGAAAAAATCGACATCTAAATGGCACGAATGGTCTTAAAATTGACAGAAATGGGGCGAGGGTTCCTAAAATCGCCAAACTAATGGGGCGAACGTCTTAAAATATCAAAAGCAATGGGGCTAACCATGAGGGAGAAATGGGTCAAGAAAAAAATCCCTCAAGTAGAGACCTCCCCTTAAGGCGAGGTTTGTATTTATTAGTAATTATTAGTTCATTTGTCTATTTACTTATTTATTATTTTTAGTTTCCTCCCAAGACCTCCATCAAGTTTAGAAAAAATAAATAAAAAAATAAACGAGATCCTTTCCCGATAAATTTGTAAATTTCTCGGCCGAAGGAAGATTCCTCCTAAATTAAAGGCTTGCTATCGCTCGCCAGGAAAATGATGACACCTACAGTATATGGCAGAAAATGTCTTAAAATCACCAAACTAATGGGGCTATACATGAGGAAGAAGGGAACACAAAATACATAATAATAAAGTAGACGTGCCGTTTTGCCCAAAATCAAAACGGCATACCCAACTCTGCGATGGGTTACCATCATCACTACTAATACCATCATCAATCACAAACACCATCATCACTACTACTGCCATCATCACTACACCTGCCACAATCATCACGACTACTGTCATCATCACCATTACTATGATCATCACTACTACTCTCACCATCATCAGTACTACTGTAACTATTGTGACTACCATCTTAATAACTACTATCATCATTGATACTATAACTATCAACCATCATTACTCTATCATCACCACCATCTTACAATCGTCATTACTACTGTTAACATCATTACTACTACTACAACCATCATCATTACTACTGTCACAAGTATTACCATCATGTATCCTAATGTCACCATCATCACTACTACTGCCATCATCACCATTACTATGATCTTCATCATCACAACTATTGTCATCATCACTACAACTTTCACCATCATAACTACTACTCACCATCATCACTAATACTCACACCATAATCACTACCATCATCACTACTGTCATTATTATCACTACAACTCTCATTACTGGTCACCATCATCACTACTATTATGACCATCATCACTACTACTAGTACTGTCACCATCATATCTACTACTGTCACCATCATATCTACTACTGTCATCATCATCACTACTGTCATCATCATAAATACAACTACAACCATCATCACTACTATTATCACCATAATCACTACTATCACCATCAATCCCACTATTACTACCATCACTTCTAATGCCAACTAAACTAACTTAACCTAGCAAATACGTAGAGAGATGATTTGGCCCTCCGAATGAATGCGTGCTTAGTGTGTGAGCCCCTTCGGGGCTCACACACTAAGAATAGGATTGCTGGGTGAGGGGGGCCTCCGGGAGGGGGTAGGGGGCTTGGTAAAACCATATTTTGGACCTAAAATCATAACTATTGCATAAATTCAAAAACATTTTTTTTACTGACGTTCGCATTCACGCAACAAATGTTCGTGTGAAATTTGGTGAAAATCCGTCCAACGGTCTAGGAGGAGTTCCGAGACAGACGGACAACGACAACGACAGATTTTTTTTTCGTGTGGTACCCACTATACGGGGGGCGATACCAAACTCTGCTTACGCAGAGTTGATAAAGAATAAATAAATAAATAAATCCCCTTGATAATCGCTAAATATATGAGACTCAGCTAGGTTTCCCCTAGTGTCTGGTTTGGCAGCCTGTGTGTTATCTGTAGGTGGTAATCTGAAGGAACGCTTGTAATCTCCATCTCTATTGTTGACTGGCCTGTAATTGTTTGGGGCACTAGTAATTACCTAGATTGCGAGTTTCTGGCTATAAGGAAGTTGGCGCCGTAAACATCGGTATTAAACAGAAATGCAATCATAATCTACGTTTCTGATGGATAAATGGTATGTTGAATTGGGTTCTATGTATTTATAAATGTACTACGACCGTATTTCATCTGGTCATTCTGTTAAATATCGTTGTCTACAGCTCCAACTTCCTTATAGAACGAAACTCGCAAGTCGGCAATTAGCTAGATATGAATAGGGCCTATAGGCTAACACTATCTAGTAATATAGGAATACAATATAATATCTAGTAATATAGGAATACAATATAATATCTAGTAATATAGGAATACAATATAATAATAAACCTTTTACCGTCTTGGTGGTGTAATGCTTAGTTTTTTTTTTTTTTTTTTTTTTTTTTTTTTTTTTTTTTTTTTCTATGTGATTGAGGGAGGCAAAAGGCATAACTGCCTATAGCGAGTGCCTCCCCCATAGTTGAAAGAGTGACGGCCAAAATCAAGGGACGATCGAGCCAAAATGCCTGGACACACGGAGTTTGAAGCAATTTAAGTCATAAGAAGAGGGAAAAACTGATTCTGGGAGAGTTCCAGAGCTCAGCTGTTGAGTAGAAGAAAGTTTGAGAGTAACGTTTCACTCTTGGGTTAGAGAGTTGCACAGAGTAGGGGTGGGATTGAGTTGCAAGACGGGTACCACGTGCCCTACGTAAAGGAGGTGGTATACACTGGGAAAGCTCTGAGGAACACTGATTATTATAGTAGCGATAGAATAGCGAGAGAGATGCAACATTGCGGCGGAGAGAGAGAGATTGCAGAGAGTTGGTGAGTGGACGGGAGTTAATGATACGAAAGGCCTTCCTTTCAACTTTGTCTAGGAGAGCGGTGTGAGAGGAACCTCAATCTGTGTTTGATAACCCAGGTTCGAATCCCGGTGGATCACACATATGCTTTAATTAATTTCACTGGAGTGTTTGGTGTTAGGGTGAAATTAATATAATATAGAATATCTAATAATATAGGAATCATATCTAATAATATCTAGTAATATATGAATAAAATATAATATCAAATAATATACCGTAAAAATACAATCTAATACCGGTAATATATAGTATTTTAGAAATATAATCCAATAATATCTAATATAGGAATACAATATATCAAATAATATATGAATAAAATATGATATCTAATACTATAGAAATATAATCTAATATATCAAATAATATATAAAAAAAATAAGATATCTAATACTATAGAAATATAATCTAATATATCAAATAATATATGAATAAAATATGATATCTAATACTATAGAAATATAATCTAATATATCAAATAATATATAAATAAAATATGATATCTAATACTATAGAAATATAATCTAATATATCAAATAATATATAAATAAAATATAATATCTAATACTATAGAAATATAATCTAATTATATCTAGTAGTAATATAATATCTAGTAATATAGGAATATAATCTAATGTTATTTATTATCGTAATAAAATCTAGTAATATAGAAATATAGTCTAATACTACACTGTCTATAATTCTATAATAATACTGTCTTGATAGCGTAATGCATAGTGCGCGGAATTTCGATGTGAGTATCCTGGGTTAAGTCCTCGGAGTGCCACATGTATTTGTTGATTTCATTAATTGAGTTTAGACGTGAAGTTGGTTGGTGGAAAACACATAATAATTAGGGCGTTAAAACAGCACCCTACACATAAAACAGCACTCTACACATTAAAACAGCACCCTACACATTAAACAGCACCCTACACATTAAACAGTACCCTACACATTAAACAGCACCCTACACATTAACCAGCACCCTACACATTAAACAGCACCTTACACATTAAAACAGCACCCTTCACATTAAAACAGCACCCTACACATTAAACAGCACCCTACACATTAAACAACACCCTACACATTAAACAGCACCCTACACATTAAAACAGCACCCTACACATTAAACAGCACCCTACACATTAAACAGCACCCTACACATTAAACAGCACCCTACACATTAAACAGCACCCTACACATTAAAACAGCACCCTACACATTAAACAGCACCCTACACATTAAACAGCACCCTACACATTAAACAGCACCCTACACATTAAAACAGCACCCTACACATTAAAACAGCACCCTACACATTAAACAGCACCCTACACATTAAAACAGCACCCTACACATTAAACAGCACCCTACACATTAAAACAGCACCCTACACATTAAACAGCATCCTACACATTAAAACAGCATCCTACACATTAAAACAGCACCCTACACATTAAAACAGCACCCTACCCATTAAAACAGCATCCTACACATTAAAACAGCATCCTACACATTAAAACAGCACCCTACACATTAAAACAGCACCCTACACATTAAAACAGCACCCTACACATTAAAACAGCATCCTACACATTAAAACAGCATCCTACACATTAAAACAGCACCCTACACATTAAAACAGCACCCTACACATTAAAACAGCACCCTACACATTTAAACAGCACCCTACACATTAAAACAGCACCCTACACATTAAACAGCACCCTACACATTAAAAATTTAGATCTAGATCGAATAAAAGTGAACAATATCTGATAATACAGAATAATATAGGAATATATCTAATATAATATTATTTAGTAATGTAAATATAATATCTAATATTATCTAATAATATACTGGTATATACTGTATAGGCCAACCAACCACGGCGTGAATGTTCGTGCCGTGGTATAGTTGATTGAGGCATGGACTCTTGTCTTGACAGTAGGTGGTTCGATCCAAAGTTTATATAGTGTATATACTTTGGTTCGATCCCCGTTGAAAGTAACACACACGCACACATTATATATATATATATATATTAGGGCAATCATTTATACCCAATGACACAGTAAAGCCGACCAGACAATTACTTGTATATTGGTACAAAACGTAATCTAGCTTTGATTACGGCAATAATTACCGATGAGTCAACTGCCATTATATAAAGTATCCCACAATCTACCTCACCGCCAAGTCATTAAGTCAATATTTATAGAGATTGCTGATAACGTAACGAATAAGGAACAAAGGCGGTGTTTTTTTGGTGTCTTTTCTTTTTCTTGTTTTAATCCCTTTTGTACAGTCGCGCTAATAAGTGATGTCTCGGCACCACGTATGTTTTCATCAATAATTGGTATCAGCAATATCTAAGCTTCATTTCTTCATATCGAGTGACATATATATACCTGTTCCTAAACTTACCCGCCCTATTCAACATCTGACAGACATTAATACAGCACAGTGCGAGCCAAACGTAATGACAGCTGGGACATGACACATTAGCGCGACCGTACCGGAGACGTCCTTTTAATTAACTTTATTCTGGCTACTATTAGACGATTTTATTCAGTTTCAAACGGGCCTCCAGCAATTAACAGGCTTCGAACTATCTCACGTAACCCTTTATACCACCACAGATCCTTCTTAAGGGCAGGTATTTAGTTTCTTCCCTAGACCTCCATCAAGCTTAAAATTACACCCCTTGGAGCCCCTTTCAAGATAAATTTGTACATTTTTCGGTAGAAAAATGTCCCGGCTGAAAGCGGGTTCCTCTTAAATTACAGGCTCGCTATCGCTCGCCAGGATAAAATCGATCCCTGAATGGCACGAAAGCTCTTAAAATTGACAGAAATGGGTCGAAAGTTCTTAAAATCGTCAAAATAATGGGGCGAACGTCTTAAAACTAGAAACGCAATGGGGCTAAACATGAGGAAGAAAGGAGTCTAGACAAAAATCCCTCAAGTGAAAATATCCCCTTAAGCTGCACAAAGTCCTCTAAATATAGCTACAATAAAATGAAGAAGACGTCGCCAGCACAGAAAGGGTTAACTCTTGACAACCATTGTGTAATTTCCGTCATATTCTGGTTACCATTAGACGATTTCCTTTAGTGTATAATCTACTTCTGGGACTGATATGATTCAATACGATCCCAATAAACCCTCTGAATAACATAAGTCCTTTTCAAGTGGGGATGGTTCACTGTTTGGTAGATTTTTTAATGTATTAATTATATTTCTAGTTTCCTCCTAGTCCTCCATCAAACTTTAAAAAAAAAAAAAAAAAAAAAAAAAAAAAAAAAAAAAAAAAAAAAATAAGATTCCCCTTCGATATTAATTTGTACATTTTTTGGTAGAAAAATGTCCCGCCTTCCAAAATTTCACTCACTATCGTCCGCCAGGAAAAAAATCGACACCTAAATCGCACCTTAATAATGACAAGGAAATGGGACGGAAGGTCTTAAAATCGACAAACTAATGGGGCAAACATCTTAAAATCGGAAAACTAATGGGGCTAAGCATGAGGGAGAAGGGGATCTAGAAAAACGACCTATCTCCCCTTAACCTGCCTAAAATCATGTAATTGTAGCCGGAATCCCAAGGTAACAATGCGTCATGGTGCTGAAGGGGTTAAGGGCAGGTATTTAGTTTCTTCCCTAGAACTCCATCAAACTTAAAATTACACCCCCTAGACCCCCTTTCAAGATAAATTTGTACATTTTTCGGTAGAAAAATGTCCCGGCCGAAGGCCGGTTCCTTTCAAATTACAGGCTCGCTCTCGCTCGCCAGGAAAAAATCGACACCTAAATGGCACGGAAGTTCTTAAAATTGACAGAAATGGGGCGAAAGTTCTTAAAATCGCCAAACTAAAGTGGGCGAGCATCTTCAAATCTCAAAAGCGATGGGGCTAGACATGAGGGAGAAAGGGGTCAAGCAAAAAGTCCTTCAAGTGGAAACCTGCCCTTAAGCGATACTATGACCGTTGTTTTATCGGGTCTAATTCAGCCCCAGGTAAAGAAGTATTAGCTAATGATCTACACTTTAAAGGTCAGGTGTTGTTGTTGTTGTTGTTGTTGTTGTTGTTGTTGATGGTGCTGTTGTTGTTGTTGTTGTTGTTGTTGTTGTTGATGGTGCTGTTGTTGTTGTTGTTGTTGTTGTTGATGGTGCTGTTGTTGATGGTGTTGTTGTTGTTGTTGATGGTGCTGTTGTTGTTGTTGTTGTTGTTGTTGTTGTTGTTATAGCCTGTACTGTATACTTTATCACGGCACGGTCGGCTTTGTTCTTAAGAGGGGTCACATGTTTGCTTTTCTCCGTTTCTCTCTTTCTCTGGCTTGTATCCATTCGGCCCCATTCAGCCTGCTGTTTTAAGACGTTTATTCCCATCCAAGTGTCCATTTCTTCCTGGCGAGCGATAGCGAGCCAGCATTGCATGGACAAATCCGGCATCGCCGGAGACATTTTTCTATCGAAAAATGTACAAATTTAGCCTGCTTTCAAAAACTGTGTATATAATATGCCGGCTCGCTACCACTCGCCAGGAAAAAATCGACACCTAAACAGCACGTAACGCTTAAATATTGACAAAGAAATGTGGTGACAGGTCTTAAAATCGCCAAACAAATGGGCCGAACCTCTTACAATCTGAACACTAATGGGATTGAACAAGAGGGAGCAGAGGGGGAGGAGGGGGCGTTTAAGAAAAAACAACCATCCCTCCTCTTAGCGATGTTATGAGCGTTTTATCGGGTCTAATTCAGCCACAAACCAGGCAAGATAAAGAAGTATTAGCTAATTATCTACACTTAAAGATCAGTTAAGGGAAGATTTCCACTTGAGGGACTTTTTTCTTGACCCCTTTCTCCCTCATGTCTAGCCCCATTGCTTTTGAGATTTTAAGACGTTTGCCCCACTAGTTTGGTGATTTTAAGAATTTCCGCCCCATTCTGTCAATTTTAAGACATTTCGTGCCACTTAGGTGTCGATTTTATCCTGGCGAGCGGTAGCGAGCCTGTAATTTAAGAGTAATCGGCCTTCGGCCGGACATTTTTCTACCGAAAAATTTACAAATTTATCTTGAAAGGGGGTCAAGGGGGTGAAATTTTAAGATTGCTGGAGGAGTAGGAAACAAACTAAAAACCTCCCCTTAATGTTGTTGACGGGCAGACTTCATCAATGCGCGGTTGGCTTTGTTCTTCACTGCGAAAAATTATACAATCGCCCGCATTAGTTTATTTTTTTTTTTCGCTGTCGGAAAACTCAATATCTTGGCCGCTGATTTGCCAATAATTAATGGCAAAATGTAAAACTACCATGTCTCTGCATCCTATTAAGAGGAAGTTTTTAGTTTGCTCCCTAGACCTCCATCAAGGTTTTAAATAATACCACCAAGATCGATATGTTCATACAGTATTAGTCTTAAAATGGACAAACTGAGGCGAAATGTATTAAAATCGCCAAACCCATGGGGTGAACGTCTTATAATTCGAAAACTAATGGGGCTAAACATGAAGGAAAAGGGGGTGGTCTAATAAATACCATCTCCCCTAAGTATTGGATAGTAAATACTAAATAGTTGGATTACTCTCTGCAGCTGTCACACGAGCGATTTTTCCGTCAATTTTCCATGAGCAAGTTTTGTCTCGTTATATTTAGGGACTGTTTTGCTCTGGTATCGGTAACTAGACTGAAGGTAGAGTATGTTAGATGGGTGAATTTTGATAAAGTGTAATTTTTTAAGCTGCCAGACCCTAATTGCCCGTAAAAATTGCTCGAAAAACGGCTCGTGTGACTCAGGCTTTAGGCGAGACACAAATAGAAACAGTAAGGGCGACAAATGAAACAGGGGTTCCAGCAACTCCTTATCCCATGCCTATGAGGCCTCCCTTGGGTATTGCTCTGTTCGATTGGTGTCTACAATCTCCCCAATCATACAATCTCCCTAATCATTTATATGTATCTTTCTGTATATTATTGATATGATTTGTCAGAAAATGTTCATCTCTAATTGTTTACCGATCTCTGTGCTAGGTGGTGGGGGTGGGGGAGGCACACACCATACCCTCATACCTCCTCCTTCTCATTTGTCTTCTTCCTCCTCCTCCCCTTTTTTTCTCTTCTTCCTCCTCCTCTACCTTTCTCTTCCTCCTTCTCCTCCACGTTTGTCATCTCTTTTTCTTCTTTTTCTTCTTTTTCCTTCTCTCCTCTCTCTCTCTCTCTCTCTCTCTCTCTCTTCCTCTCTCTCTCTCTTCCTCTTCCTCCCTCCTCTTCCTCTTCCTCCTCCTCCTCCTCCTCCTCCTCCTCCTCTCCCCCCCCCCCCACCCCCTGGCTGTCGGAGTGTCAACAAGGGCACTATCTGGCGGGGGGATTAAGAGGTAAGACCCACAACGAGCTAATTAAAGCTCCGGCGGCCTCACCAGATAACACACCAGAGAGAGAGAGAGAGAGAGAGGGGGGGGGGGGAAGGGGGGGGGGGGATAGGTAGAGAGGTGAAGAGGGGGGTTGTGGAGAGGTGAATGGGGGTAGGTGGATAGGTGGCGGTAAGTAGAGAGGTAAGGGGGAAAGGTAGATAGGCGAGGGAGGGGGGAGGTAGAGAAGTGTGGGGGGGGGATAGGTAGAGAGGTGGGGGGTAGGTAGAAAGGTGAAGGGGGACTGGGTAGAGAGGTGGGGGACTGGGTAGAGAGGTGGGGGAGTAGGTAGAGAGGTGGGGGGACTGGCGTAGGGTGGTAGGAAGAGATATAGAAGGGAGGGGGTAAGAGAAGTGGGGGAGGCAGTGTGTGTGGGTGGGGGGGGGGCGTAAGTGGGTAGGTAGATATATGTAGAAGGGAGGTGGGGGAGGCAATGGGGGGGGGGAAGACGGGCGTAGGTGGGTAGGGAGATATGTAAAAGTAGGGAGGCATGGGAGGGAGAGTAAGTAGTGGAAGGGGATAGATAAGTAAGTAGATATGAGTAGGTTACTTATGAGTAAGTAGGTAGGAGGAATTCAGTAGGTCGGTAGGTAAAGTGGGTAAGTGATGGGAGGTGATCGGTAGGTAGGAGGGAAGTAGAGTAAGTAAGGGAGGAAGACGGTAAGTAGGTAGGAGGGAGGGTGGGTATGTAGGGTGAGGAGGTCGGTAGGTAGGAGGGAAGTAGGATGAGGAAGTAAGTAGGTAAGTAGAGAGTTGGGGGACAGGAGGCGGCTGATAACGGTACCCTATGTGTGTGTGTGTGTGTGTGTGAGACAGTTATGTGCTATAATTACTGACAGATGTCCTTGAAATTATTGAGAGCTGAACTGAAGAGGAAGTAGTATTATACATTACCTTAGTAAAATAAAGGAATAGTAGTGTAAAGTAATTGAATAATATAATCCCGCTCCTACACTTTACAATATGACTTGGTATTTCTCCATGCACTGGGTTCGAAAAATTGACACTGGTTCAAGCAGTGTTTATGAGACTTATAACTCAAGATCAGGCAGCTGAGTTCCTGTTGCTAAGGTCTACCAGGTCTCGTCTTATGGCACCCATGAAGCACATACTGGAGTAGGAGGCCGGAATTCGATGGGCGACACTCTCCTCAGCGTCAGTGGTGTCGTGACTACTTGCTACTTGTTGGCAGTGGTGGGGTTGTCGGTTGTAAGCACGACATTGCCGTTTTTATTTGTATTTTATTTTTTTGTAAACACAAAGTTTGCGTATCCCACTTCCCAAGCGTTTGGTTTGACTATTGCTAACATCTTGGTGTTGGCCATTGTTAGTCATAGCACTTTAGTTAGAGTCGCTGCAGACAAGAAGGGCGGCCACACACGGGTGTACAAGTAGGCACATGATTTATGCCTACATGGGTTCGAGATGCACGCAGGGTGCTGGGGATCAGCAGGCGATTTCGCCAGATCTCCACATGCTACACCAAGAGCAGCGTTGGTGTAGCCTAATCCCTTATTATGTTACGTAACACTGTTTATAGTCTGTTAACTGTTATTGAACGAGAAATCCCGACCCCCAACCTCTCATAACATAAGAGCACTTGAACAATCGAGATAACATTTCTACAAATTGTAAAGAGCCAACGTGGATATAGTCGCAGAAACTTGCAACAAATTTACTCCAGCCCTCTCTCTGAGTTACAATAGGTCAAGGATCACATTTACTCCAGCCCTCTCTCTGAGTTACAATAGGTCAAGGATCACATTTTCCAGCCTGATCATTGTAAATAGACTATACTGTAGGTGTCAATAG
Source organism: Paralithodes platypus (assembly GCA_032716605.1). Classification (NCBI taxonomy): domain Eukaryota; kingdom Metazoa; phylum Arthropoda; class Malacostraca; order Decapoda; family Lithodidae; genus Paralithodes; species Paralithodes platypus. The sequence goes on along the minus strand of CM064519.1, from coordinate 52,276,191 downwards.
ACTATACTGTAGGTATCAATAGATTATACTGTAGGTGTCAATAGACTATACTGTAGGTGTCAATAGACTATACTGTAGGTGTCAATAGACTATACTGTAGGTGTCAATAGACTATACTGTAGGTGTCAATAGACTATACTGTAGGTGTCAATAGACTATACTGTAGGTGTCAATAGACTATACTGTAGGTGTCAATAGCTTGTTCCGTCTGAACCCTAGTAAAGCTTCGGTTTTGATCTATCTATCTGGTAGTCTTCTTTGCCTACAATTGTAGCCAATAGATTCCCAAGGAAAGTTCTAAGGTTGTCATTTTTCATGGAAGATTAACGAAATCCATGCTAAATAACGGCTAAGGAATGAGTCGTTGCTTTATATAGAAAGAGACTACTAGGAATGACTATATCTGAGTTGCGGAGTAAAATTGCGGGAAAACGCGCTCATATAAATCCACCTTTCAGGGAAGATTGTTATTTGTCTGGACCCTATTCTCCCTCACGCTTAGCCCCATTCGGGTTCAGATTTTAACACATTCGGTCCATTAGTTTAGCGATTTTAAGACCTTCCGCCCATTTTCTTTGTCAATATTCAGAATTTTCGTGTGACTTAGTAGTCGACTTTTTCCTGGTGAGCTATTGCGAGCCTGTAAATAAGGAGGGATCGGCCTTCGGCCGGCACATTATTATACCGAAAAATTTACAAATATAACTAAAAAGGGTATCTTGGGGATGTTCTTTTAAAGTTTGATGGAGGTGTAGGGAGGAAACTAAAAAAAAAAAAAAATAATAATAACAATCTACCAAAAACAAAATATATATAATAAACAATCTACCAAAGAATAATAATAATAATAATAATAAACAATCTACCAAAACAAAATAATAATAATAATAATAATAAACAATCTACCAAAAAAAATAAATAATAAACAATCTACCAAAAAATAATAATAATAATAATAAACAATCTACCAAAAAATAATAATAATAATAATAATAAACAATCTACCAAAAAATAATAATAATAATAATAAATAATCTACCCCAAAATAAACGTTTCCCTTAAGACCAAATGAATAACGAACCACTAAAACCAAAGACTGACGCAGGAGAACGACCCAAACCTCCCTATTGATCGTTTTCAGTGTCAGTGGGAGTGACGGCGGAGGGTAATTAACCTCTCCAATCAGGTGACGCCATTACTCAAAGTCCCACAATTAGGGTGTCAAGCGAAAGACGAATCCATGTTTTGTTTTTATTATTGACTATACACAGATAAAATGTGATGCATAGTTTAAATTATGATTTTACAAGGGACAGAATGGTCAAAACAACGCTATTTCTTGTTAATTGTCTTGGATTCCTTCTCATATTCATTCAAGTCTCACACCCTGCCCACAATCCTACTAAACAGTCTAGGTAAGGTTAGGTTAGATCAGGCTAGGCTTGGTAAAGGAAAGTTAGTGGAGGTTTTATTGGTATTAAGAACGATGTTAAAAATAATATCAATCGGTCCAGGTATATTTCGTAGCGAGATCGATCCTTTGTGATCTGTATCCCATAAAATGTTCTTTCCTCTCGCATAAGCATTAGGCTATTCACAGTGCAGTTGGGTCAAGTACATGTGCTACTCTGTGCAACTCTCCAACCCAAGAGTGAAACGTTACTCTCAAACTTTCTTCTACTCAACAGCTGAGCTCTGGAACTCTCTCCCAGAATCAGTCTTTCCCTCTTCCTATGACTTAAATTGCTTCAAACTCCGTGTGTCCAGGCATTTTGGCTCGAACGTCCCTTGATTTTGGCCCTGTCACTCTTTCAACTATGGGGGAGGCACTCGCTATAGGCAGTTATGCCTTTTGCCTCCCTCAATCACATAGAAAAAAAAAAAAAAAAAAAAAACTGACATCCAGTATTCGACAAATGTATACTAATCTTAGTCATGTGCTGAATCTTTAACTCTCTTGATATTGAAATGGTTAGAGTGTTTAAGTTCTATTTAACTGTCTTAATGGTGAAATGGTTAGTGTTTAAGTTCTGTATGTGATATCCTGAGTTCGATTCCTGGGAGGATCACATGCTTTCGTTTTCATTTCATTTGGCGGGATATTGGTGTTAAGGGGGGTGACCTGTTTTGTTTATTTGGGGGGATATTGGTGTTAAGAACGATGTTAAAGATAATATTAGTTTTAGTTAGCATAAATTGGCCCCTTATATTGGTGTTAACCCTCTCCGACATATGACGCGATTTTGAGCCTATTGGGGATACTTTAAAGCCTTTGTTACCATCAGGGGTATTTAGAAACCTTTAGTTTAGTTACTTCAACCTCTGCAGTTGTCTTTGAGTTAGCTGTGGGCAGAAAACTAATTTTGGAGGTAATTATAAGAGAGAGAACTCTTATTTCTTATTGCTAATCTGGCAACCTCTGCGTCATAAATGCGTGAAAGGGTTAAGAACGATGTTAAAGTTAATATTAGTTTTAGTTAGCATAAATTGGCCCCTTATATTGGTGTTAAGAACGATGGAGGGTGTTTTTTTTTAAGCTCGATGGAGGTCTATGGAGGAAACTAAAAAATATTATAATTGAGACAATAAATACGCCCATCCCTCCTTAAACAAACAAACACAATAATGTATTAGCCTTTTGTACACTTGGTCCTGGGTGGCGGTATAGGGCCAGATCGGCGCGTTAGGTATAATAATTCCTCTAATGATAGGTTAATCCCCCGATAGCTGTGGACTGATACCTGGGGCGATGATGGGGGGGAGGGGGGGGGGTGGGGGGGTGGTGGTGGGGGGGGGGTGGGGGAGGGGGGGGGGGGGGGGGGGGGGGGGGGGGGGGGGGGGGGGGGGTGGGGGGGGGGGGGGGGGGGGGGGGGGGGGGGGGGGGGGGGGGGTAGGGGGGGGGGGGGGGGGGGGGGGTGTGGGGGGAGGGGGGGGGGGGGGGAGAGAGAGAGATAAGAAGAGAGGAGATTTTGTTTACATAGATTTACATAGATACACTGGCCACACAGACCTTACGATCCAAACGAGGTGGTCAGGACTTAATTCTAGTAGAGATGGCATATCCGATACAAAAGGAAAGTTGAAGGAAAGGATAGAAAAGAATAGCATAGAAGAGAGAGAGAGAGAGAGAGAGAGAGAGAGAGAGAGAGAGAGAGAGAGAGAGAGAGAGAGAAAGAGAGAAGAGTGGGGGGGGGGATCGATTTTTTTTCCTGGCGAGCGATAGCGAACCTATATTTCAGGAGGAACAGGCCTTTGGCTGGGACATGTTACTACCGTAAAATGTGCAAATTAATCTCGAAAGGGGGTCTTGGGGGTATTATTATCATTATTTGTTTATCTCTTGTGTTTATTATCATTATTATCATTATTTGTTTATCTCTTGTGTTTATTATCATTATTATCATTATTTGTTTATCTCTTGTGTTTATTATCATTATTATCATTATTTGTTTATCTCTTGTGTTTATTATCATTATTATCATTATTATCATTATTTGTTTATCTCTTGTGTTTATTATCATTATTATCATTATTTGTTTATCTCTTGTGTTTATTATCATTATTATCATTATTATCATTATTTGTCTATCTCTTGTGTTTATTATCATTATTATCATTATTATCATTATTTGTTTATCTCTTGTGTATATTATCATTATTATTATTATTTGTTTATCTCTTGTGTTTATTATCATTATTATCATTATTATCATTATTTGTTTTTCTCTTGTGTTTATTTATTACTATTATTATTTTTTTAAAGCTTGATGAGGTTTTATGGACCAGAACTAGAAACCTCCCCATAACCTCACTCCAGTTAGTTTACTAGAACGTAAGAAATGTACAAGAAACAGAGGAAAACAAGTAACAACAGGAGATGACATGTCTGCAAAAGTTAAATTAAAGGTGATCAAGTCAGGTTAGGCTACGTTAAGGGGAGGTATTTAGTTTGTTCCCTACTTTTTCATCAAGCTTAAAATTACACGCCCTAGACCCCCTTTCAAGATAAATTTGTAAATTTTTCGGTAGAAAAATTTCCCGGCCGGAGGCCGGTTGCTCTTAAATTACAGGCTCGCTATCGCTCGCCAGGAAAAAATTGACACCTTAACGGCACGAAAGGTCTTAAAATTGACAGAAATGGGGCAACATGTCCAAACTACTGGGGCGAAGGTCTTAAAATCTCAAAAGCAATGGGGCTAAACATGAGGGAGAAAGGGGTCCAGAAAAACACCCTCAAGTGGAAATCTCCCCTTCAAATAGGCATGAAGGAATCTGCTCCGAATATCAACGAAGTGACTAAATGCGAAGAGACTTGTGAGCGACTTTACCGAGCATCAGGAGGGCCAGCGATAAGACCTATTGTGCTTATAGGCTGTATATTTTCAGCTGAGGGTAAATTGGCATGTCCTCATCATATTACGACGATTTTGAAGCGAAATAAGCCTAGTGCTTATCGTGCGGAATTTCGGTGTGAGTGTCCTAGGTTCGAGTCCTTGGAGTACCACATGTATTCATTACTTTCGGTGTGAGTGTCCTAGGTTCGAGTCCTTGGAGTACCACATGTATTCATTACTTTCGGTGTGAGTGTCCTAGGTTCGAGTCCTTGGAGTACCACATGTATTCATTATTTTCGGTGAGTGTCCTAGGTTCGAGTCCTTGGAGTACCACATGTATTCATTACTTTCGGTGTGAGTATCCTAGGTTCGAGTCCTTGGAGTACCACATGTATTCATTACTTTCGGTGTGAGTATCCTAGGTTCGAGTCCTTGGAGTACCACATGTATTAATTACTTTCGGTGTGAGTATCCTAGGTTCGAGTCCTTGGAGTACCACATGTATTCATTACTTTCGGTGTGAGTATCCTAGGTTCGAGTCCTTGGAGTACCACATGTATTCATTACTTTCGGTGTGAGTGTCCTAGGTTCGAGTCCTTGGAGTACCACATGTATTCATTACTTTCGGTGTGAGTGTCCTAGGTTCGAGTCCTTGGAGTACCACATGTATTCATTACTTTCGGTGTGAGTGTCCTAGGTTCGAGTCCTTGGAGTACCACATGTATTCATTACTTTCGGTGTGAGTGTCCTAGGTTCGAGTCCTTGGAGTACCACATGTATTCATTACTTTCGGTGTGAGTGTCCTAGGTTCGAGTCCTTGGAGTACCACATGTATTCATTACTGGCATTGATTTCATTAGTTAGGTTTATTTTTTAATTAATTGGTGGGTTGGTGAAAACAACTATGAATCTAGCTGAGGCAGAGACATGGTAGTTTCATATTTGTCCATTAAGAATCGATAAATCAGTTGCTAAGGGATTCAATTTACCATCAGTTGGGGAAAACAGACTAAGTCAAAGAACAGATTTGGCTTGATTCCAAGCAGAAACATAGGAAGAATGAGATTCTTGAGTTTTAAGGAGAGGTTTTTAGTTGATCCCCTAGACTTCCATCAAGCTTAAAATTACTCCCCCCAGACCCCCTTTCAAGATAAATTTGTAAATTTTTCGGTAGACAAATTTCCCGGCCGAAGGCCGGTTCCCTTAAATTACAGGCTCGCTATCGCTCGCTAGGAAAAAATCGACACCTAAATAGCGCGAATAGTCTTAACATTGACAGAAATGGGGCGAGGGTTCTTAAAATCGCCAAACTAATGGGGCAAGCGTCTTAAAATCTCAAAAGCAATGGGGCTAAACATGAGGGAAAAAGGGATCCAGAAAAAAATCCTCCAGGTGGAAATCTCCCCTTAAGGCGTCGGTACTGTTTGAATGCTTCCTCCTTGTTGCGGACAATAGTAGAACAAGCGTGAGTAAACCAAAGATTGTGTGTGCATTAGACTGAGAGAAAGAAAATGGAATGTATGCTTCCATGCCCGATAGGATTACCTCGGTACCGTAATGCGTTCAGCACTCTCCGAGGATCCCCGGCCACGGAACCAGCAATCATTCCATGGGAAATAAACAAAAAGTACTGCCGGAGATGGATGGATTTGGGGACCCGCTATTGTTTGTTTCCTTCCCTACTTTTCACCCCACTCTCACCCTAACACCTCACCCCCCTATTTGTTGTCATACTCCCCCTTTCACCCCCCCCCCCCACACACATCCCCTATTCCTCTCCCCCCCCCCCCCCCCCCCTACACCTTATTCTTTAATTCTCAGCCACATAAGTCTTTGTCTTTCCCTTTCCTTTCACCCAACTACCTTCTACCTATATTCCTCTGCGTCTGCCTCATCTCCTTCTCTTCCCTTAACATGTACCCACACTCTTTCACCTACCCTTCCTTCCACTGGCCTATATTCTATCATCCTTAACCCTTTCTAGATCCGATACACTCAGTACAGTATACATACTGTATATATATATATATATATATATATATATATATATATATATATATATATATATACACAGTATATATATATATATATATACACAGTATATAACAAAAAACTTCCATTGAAAATTAAGTTCTGGCATGGCTTTCATAAGATACTCGATGAAAATAGCCAAGAAAAATCGCCACTTGGAGAGCTTATAGCGAGTCAGTAATAGATAGTGGGAATCGAACCCGAAGATAAGACCAAGCAAGCCCCTGCCACCCACACCAACAAGATAATCCATAATGAGGGACATTTTAACAGGTGGTGGAGATAAAAGCGAGTTATCATATCTACACTGTCGCTCAGCTGATAACCTCCTTCACCACCCCTTACAAACCTTTATCTACAACTCGCGAAACACAACAAATTAACGTAAACATAATTTAAGGTGACCGTGGTTATACCATATTTAAGGTGACCGTGGTTATACCATATTTAAGGTGACCGTGGTTATACCATATTTAAGGTGACCGTGGTTATATCATAATTTAAGGTGACCGTGGTTATATCATAATTTTTTTTTTCTGTTTTAGTTTCCTCCCTAAACCTCCATCAAACTAAAATACATCCATTAGATCCCCTTTCTAGATTAATTTGTACATTTTTCGGTGGAAAAAGGCCGGTTCTTCCAAAATTACAGGTTCACTATCGTTCGCCAGGAAAAAAATGACACCTAAAAAGCACGAAAGGTATTAAAATCGCCAATGTAATAGACCTCCTTCAAACTTAAAGAAACACCCGCCCAAGACCCTCCTTCAATATAAATGTGTACATTTTTCGATAGAAAAAACTCCAGGTCGAAGGCCGGTTCCTCTTAAATTACAGGCTAGGTATCGCTCGCAAGGAAACAATCGACACCTAAATGACATGAAAAGTCTTAATATTGACAAAGAAATGGGGCGAAAGATCTTAAAATCGCCAAAATAATGGGGCTAAACACATTATCACACTAGGTCTTTATTACTGTCAACTTTCCATGGTCGACATTACCGGCAACATTTCTGGGTATCTGGGTAAGCTGCCAGACCAGTTGAGGGAAAACAATCGCTCACCTGCTACTACCCATTTTACTGGATTGATGGGGTTTAGATCGCAATGCTAACGTCAAATTAAGGGGAGGCAGACCGTTTTTCTGGACCCCCTTCTCCCTAATGATTAGCCCTACTAGTTTTGAGATTATAAGACGTTCGGCCCATTAGTTTGGCGATTTTAACACCTTTCGCCCCATTTCGTTAATTTTAAGACCTTTCGTGCCATTTAGGTGTTGATGTTTTCCTGGCGAGCGATAGCGAGCCTGCAATTTTAAGAGGAACCGGCCTTCGGCCGGGAAATTTTTCTACCGAAAAATGACAAATTTATCTTGAAGGGGGGTCTAGGGTGTGTTTCTCTAAGCTTGATGGAGGTCTAGGGAGGAAACTAAAACAATATATGAATAAATGAATTAATAGACCAAATAAACGGTCAGTCTCCCCTTAAACGCTTAAGTGTACAGTAATACAAATGATGTTCATATTACGTGTTTACGGTCTCTAATTAACACACATAAATGATTGAATACTTTTAAAGTGCCTTATTTCTGCTACAATTAACGTTCAAGATTGCAGTGTGACTAATCCTTGCACTGGCTTGGAAACGTCTGAAGGGGAGGTTTCTAGTTTGTTTCCTACTCCTCCAGCAATCTTAAAATGTCACCCCCTTCACCCCCTTTCAAGATAAATTTGTACATTTTTCGGTAGAAAAATGTCCCGACCGAAGGCCAGTTACTCTTAAATTACAGGCTCGCTATCGCTCGCCAGGATAAAATCGACACCTAAATTGCACGAAAGGTCTTAAATTTGACAGAATGGGGCGGAAATTCTTAAAATCACCAAACTAATGGGGCAAACGTTTTCAAATATCAAAAACAAAGGGGCTAACCATGAGGGAGAAAGGGGTCAAGAAAAAAATCCCTCGAGTGGAGACCTCCCCTTAACCCCTTCTGTAATTGAGATGTACTTTTGATTATAGTTTGGCTACTGTTAGACGATCAAGTTTAAAAAGGGCCTCCAACAATTAACAGGCTTTGAACTATCCCAATTAACCCTTTATACTACCACAGCTCCTTCTTAAACTGCTCAAAGTCTTCTAAATATAGCTAGAATAAATTACAAAAAGACGTTGCCGGTACCGAAGGGGTTAATATTGCCATACCAGAATAGAGTACCTTCATAATTATAAGAACGTATATGTACCGTTGGGTATCTGGTCCTTTGTTATATGTGAGTAACCTGTGTGTGTTTAGTAGCTACATGTGCGTCATAAAATTGTGAAGAAACATTTAACATTAAACTTATTATTATTATTATTATTAATATTTATTTTATTGTCTGTTATTTGTATTTCAAGACATAATCCTTAAAGTTATGTATTTTGGATTAGTTTGCCTAGAGAGAGAGAGAGAGAGAGAGAGAGAGAGAGAGAGAGAGAGAGAGAGAGATTGCTATTATCATCTGGAATCTTCTCTCTCCACTTATCATCACCTGTCTTATCATGCATCTTTCCTGCACACACACACGTACACACACACATACCCACGCACACGTACACACACACATACCCACGCACACACACACACACATATACCCACGTACACACCCAAACATACACACGTAATTACACACACACATATACCCAAGTACACACCCAGACACACACACACACACATCTCCACGTACACACACACAACTACGTACACACACACATCCCCACGCACACACCCACGTACAAACACACACATACCCACGTACACACACACACACACAGCCACAATCACACACGCACACGCACATAACTCATGAAGGCAGAAATGAAGGTATCGTAATCAGCTGTCCTGGAGGTGAAGAACTGTTACTATCACCTCAATGAATCGATAAAACACTTCACTACACCACAATCAGGAAAGTGTAAACCAATCATGACACCATTTTCAAGTGTTATTTCATTATGCTCCAGATTAAAGGAAAAGTCATCCTCAGATTTGTCTACTTATGTAAAATGTTTATGAATTGAGAATTGTCCATTGCAACAGAAGTACATAACTGCTACTGCTACTACTACTACTACTACTACTACTAGAAATAATAATAATAATAATAATAATAATAATAATAATAATAATATTGATAATAATAAAATTTAATTTGCCAGCAACATTGTCCAGGGTTGAGTGCAGTGTTGCACACGGGGTATTGTATTGGAAACAAGGGCAGTGTCACTCGGCAATAGATCCTTTAACTGATAGGTCATAGTATACATAGATGTTTTTTCCCTATCTCAAGCCTATAGGCTGTTCAGTAGCCTGCAAATCTTGCAAGGCCCAAAGGTTCAGGAGTGAAGCTTCGTTGTGTTGGGTGCTTCATGTGTGTCGCAATAGATAATGAAAAAGGAGCTTTAAAGTGTTGGTTTCTTCTCTTCTGACGACACCTAATATATACACGTGACTTGATTCTGAGGTTCAAGAATGGTGCTATGGAGGGCGGGAGCCATATTCAGTGCTACTCAATAATTAATGGTGCTATGGAGGGCGGGAGCCATATTCAGTGCTACTCAATAATTAATGGTGCTATGGAGGGCGGGAGCCATATTCAATAATTAATGGTGCTATGGAGGGCGGGAGCCATATTCAGTGCTACTCAATAATTAATGGTGCTATGGAGGGCGGGAGCCATATTCAGTGCTACTCAATAATTAATGGTGCTATGGAGGGCGGGAGCCATATTCAGTGCTACTCAATAATTAATGGTGCTATGGAGGGCGGGAGCCATATTCAGTGCTACTCAATAATTAATGGTGCTATGGAGGGCGGGAGCCATATTCAGTGCTACTCAATAATTAATGGTGCTATGGAGGGCGGGAGCCATATTCAGTGCTACTCAATAATTAATGGTGCTATGGAGGGCGGGAGCCATATTCAGTGCTACTCAATAATTAATGGTGCTATGGAGGGCGGGAGCCATATTCAGTGCTACTCAATAATTAATGGTGCTATGGAGGGCGGGAGCCATATTCAGTGCTACTCAATAATTAATGGTGCTATGGAGGGCGGGAGCCATATTCAGTGCTACTCAATAATTAATGGTGCTATGGAGGGCGGGAGCCATATTCAGTGCTACTCAATAATTAATGGTGCTATGGAGGGCGGGAGCCATATTCAGTGCTACTCAATAATTAATGGTGCTATGGAGGGCGGGAGCCATATTCAGTGCTACTCAATAATTAATGGTGCTATGGAGGGCGGGAGCCATATTCAGTGCTACTCAATAATTAATGGTGCTATGGAGGGCGGGAGCCATATTCAGTGCTACTCAATAATTAATGGTGCTATGGAGGGCGGGAGCCATATTCAGTGCTACTCAATAATTAATGGTGCTATGGAGGGCGGGAGCCATATTCAGTGCTACTCAATAATTAATGGTGCTATGGAGGGCGGGAGCCATATTCAGTGCTACTCAATAATTAATGGTGCTATGGAGGGCGGGAGCCATATTCAGTGCTACTCAATAATTAATGGTGCTATGGAGGGCGGGAGCCATATTCAGTGCTACTCAATAATTAATGGTGCTATGGAGGGCGGGAGCCATATTCAGTGCTACTCAATAATTAATGGTGCTATGGAGGGCGGGAGCCATATTCAGTGCTACTCAATAATTAATGGTGCTATGGAGGGCGGGAGCCATATTCAGTGCTACTCAATAATTAATGGTGCTATGGAGGGCGGGAGCCATATTCAGTGCTACTCAATAATTAATGGTGCTATGGAGGGCGGGACCCATATTCAGTGCTACTCAATAATTAATGGTGCTATGGAGGGCGGGAGCCATATTCAGTGCTACTCAATAATTAATGGTGCTATGGAGGGCGGGAGCCATATTCAGTGCTACTCAATAATTAATGGTGCTATGGAGGGCGGGAGCCATATTCAGTGCTACTCAATAATTAATGGTGCTATGGAGGGCGGGAGCCATATTCAGTGCTACTCAATAATTAATGGTGCTATGGAGGGCGGGAGCCATATTCAGTGCTACTCAATAATTAATGGTGCTATGGAGGGCGGGGAGCCATATTCAGTGCTACTCAATAATTAATGGTGCTATGGAGGGCGGGAGCCATATTCAGTGCTACTCAATAATTAATGGTGCTATGGAGGGCGGGAGCCATATTCAGTGCTACTCAATAATTAATGGTGCTATGGAGGGCGGGAGCCATATTCAGTGCTACTCAATAATTAATGGTGCTATGGAGGGCGGGAGCCATATTCAGTGCTACTCAATAATTAATGGTGCTATGGAGGGCGGGAGCCATATTCAGTGCTACTCAATAATTAATGGTGCTATGGAGGGCGGGAGCCATATTCAGTGCTACTCAATAATTAATGGTGCTATGGAGGGCGGGAGCCATATTCAGTGCTACTCAATAATTAATGGTGCTATGGAGGGCGGGAGCCATATTCAGTGCTACTCAATAATTAATGGTGCTATGGAGGGCGAGAGCCATATTCAGTGCTACTCAATAATTAATGGTGCTATGGAGGGCGGGAGCCATATTCAGTGCTACTCAATAATTAATGGTGCTATGGAGGGCGGGAGCCATATTCAGTGCTACTCAATAATTAATGGTGCTATGGAGGGCGGGAGCCATATTCAGTGCTACTCAATAATTAATGGTGCTATGGAGGGCGGGAGCCATATTCAGTGCTACTCAATAATTAATGGTGCTATGGAGGGCGGGAGCCATATTCAGTGCTACTCAATAATTAATGGTGCTATGGAGGGCGGGAGCCATATTCAGTGCTACTCAATAATTAATGGTGCTATGGAGGGCGGGAGCCATATTCAGTGCTACTCAATAATTAATGGTGCTATGGAGGGCGGGAGCCATATTCAGTGCTACTCAATAATTAATGGTGCTATGGAGGGCGGGAGCCATATTCAGTGCTACTCAATAATTAATGGTGCTATGGAGGGCGGGAGCCATATTCAGTGCTACTCAATAATTAATGGTGCTATGGAGGGCGGGAGCCATATTCAGTGCTACTCAATAATTAATGGTGCTATGGAGGGCGGGAGCCATATTCAGTGCTACTCAATAATTAATGGTGCTATGGAGGGCGGGAGCCATATTCAGTGCTACTCAATAGTTAATGGGACATGTACAGGTCCCCAATGAAGAGCCTCACCTGAATTTGTCAAAAAATCCATTAATTCGTTCTTGAGATATTATGGACATCTGCACAGGCAGACAAATGCAGTAACGTGAACAGTAATGACTACAATGCCATGCGCTCCATGACTAGTCATATACAGGTTAAGGAATTAAAAAAAAAAAATTGTTAAGGAAGACAAAAATTTGTGAACCAAATTGCAATTGTCGATTGCATATTTTCCAGTAACATTTTGGGGCTTTTTTGTTCATGGATTGATATCGGCATTTGGACTGAAGGAAAATATTAAAATATGGTATATTTAAGCTATAGCAGCTGTCTCATGATAATTAAACAAACCAAGTCTTCGTGAGTATATATATATATATATATATATATATATATATATATATATATATATATCGATAGACAGCTGGCTCTCACAAACACCCGTTCCTCCTATATGGATAAGCATATGGACGAGAAGGGTTGGGTGTGAAGGGGGATCAGCCGGGTTGGGCCAATCAGCGCTCTGCAGACCCCCGTAATCCTGCGTTAATCTCTAACCGGTTTGGTAAGATGATCCTAAGGGTATTAGAGTGTTGAGCCTATAATTGGGCTTTGTAATTGGGGTTGTGTGGGACAGGGATCTGCCTTGCTTAGGCCAATCGGCTTTCTGCAGACTCCCATTTTCTTATGTTCTTATGTTATTCATTTAATTACACCAAACCAGAACACCACACTTCTTTAAAAATAAAAATAAGAATAAAATATATAACGATTAAAATGGCGACTGTCGCTCTTTCAACTTTAGGGGAGACACTTGTTGCAGGCAGCTTTGCCTTTAGTCTCCTTCATACAAATAGAAAAAATATATAGACAGATAAATATAGATAGCATTATGAACGTATATAATCTTTATAATCTTGGTCAGAGTCCGCAGGTGACTCACCACTACAACATATTATCATCCCAGGCTATCATCATCATCATCATTATATTGTTGATAACTCACTTATCACTTATTGCTCATGACAGGGATAAAGTCCGCACTAGTTAACATTCCCCACAGTGCAAGTCAACGCTTACTTATCTTGGAACAAAGAAAACAAAGTTATACATCTAATACCCGACCTTATTACTGGGAACAAATATTCAATATGTATATCGTTAACAATTTACTGTTAAACTAATATCAATGACTGCACGAGAATCTATTTCGAATATATACTGTATATATATATATATATATATATATATATATATATATATAATTGTTTTTCTATGTGGATGATGGAGACAAAAGGCAGAGCTGCCTGTGACAAGTGCCTCCCCCAGAGTTGAAAGCAGGTAGGGACGAACAAACTCAAGCCAGACCAAGTAAACCCAAGTGGGGACGAACAAACTACCGAGCCAGATTTAATTTATTTTGTGACAGAAAGAAGTGTGGTGTGCTTGTGTAGAGTGTAGTGAAGTAGATAGCAGGAGGAGGTGTTTGTGAGAGCCAGCTGGATCACTCTGTGTAGGTGAGGCACAAACAGAAACAGTAAGGGAAGCCAGACAAATGAAACAGGAGTTCCAGCAACTCCTTATCATATGCCTATAGGCCTCCATCAAAGGTATAAAAAAACATCTCCCCCCCCCCCCCCCCTACCATGCATATTATCGCTATATAAGTGTATCCTGAAAGTTGAGCCTCGAATTAAGGGTGGTCACCGGCTTTTTTGTTTATCTTTCTCTCCTTTTCTCTCTTTCCCTGGCTTGTATCCAGTCGGCCCCATTCAGCCAACTGTTTTAAGACGTTTATCCCCATCCAGGTGTCGACTTCTTCCTGGCGAGCGATAGCGAGCCAGCATTGTATGGAGAAATCCGGCTTTGCCGGAAACATTTGTTTATCGAAAAATCTACAAATTTAGCTTGCTGTCAAAACAAAAATATATATATGCTGGCTCGCTACCGCTCGCCAGGAATATATTGACACCTATCCCTATTAGTTTTCAGATTAAAAGACGTTCGGTTCATTACTTTAGCGATTTTTAGACCTTTCGCCCCATTTCTTTGTCAATATTAAGACTTTTCGTGTCATTAAGGTGTCAATTTTGTCCTGGCAAGCGAAAGCGAACCTGTAATTTAAACGGAACCGGCCTTCGACCGGGACATATTTTTATCGAAATATGTACACATTTATCTTCAAGGAGGGTCTCGGAGAGGTGTTTTTTATGTTTGATGGAGGTCTAGGGAGGAAACGAATATATAATACAAACATACATAAATGAGCCAGGGGAAACATCGACACCTAAATAGCACGAAAGGTCTTCATATTGACAAGAAAATGGGGCGAAAGGTCTTAAAATCGACAAACTAATGGGGCAAACGTCATAATATCTCAAAACTAATAGGGCTAAACACGAGGGAGAAGGGGGCCACATAAAAAAATAAAAAACATCTCCCCTTAAGGCAGCGATTAACGTCCTGGAGTGTACCTATGGTTTGTGATGATATAATAAGTAATTAGAGCAGTTTTATCAGCGTGGCTAATGGGGGTGTTATCTCAAGTGAGTGAGTGAGTCTGTGTGTGTGTGTAGATGTGTGTATGTGTGTATGTGTATGTAGGTGAATGTAGGTGTGTAGGTGTGTGTGTGTGTGTGTTCTGCTTAAGGGGGATGGTTAACTTTTTGGGCGATATTTGCATGTATTCATTATTTTTCTAGTTTCCTCCCTAGACCTTCATCGAATTTAAAAAAACATCCATTAGATCCCCCTTCTTGATTAATTTGTACATTTTTCGGTAGAAAAATGTCCCGGCCGAAGGCCGCTTCTTCCAACATTACAGGCTCACTATCGTTCGCCAGGGAAAAAATCGACACCTAAATAGCACGAAAGGTCTAAATATTAAGGAAGAAATGGGGCGAAAAGTCTTATAATCGACAAACTAATGGGGCAAACGTCATAAAATCTCAATAATAATGGGGCTAAACACGAGAGAGAAGGGGATCTAGAAAAACTACCCATCTCCCCTTAAGGCAAGGATTGACGTCCTGGAGTGTACCTATGGTTTGTAAAGATATCATAATAAGTAATTAGGGCAGTTTTATCAGCGTGGCTAATGGGGGTGTTATCTCAAGTGAGTGAGTGAGTGAGTGAGTGAGTGAGTGAGTGAGTGAGTGAGTGTGTGTGTGTGTGTTACTCAGTTACTTGTTCGTCAAGGGGAATCCACGCAATGCGAGCTAAGCTCATTATTATCGCGCCTCCTTAACTGGGAATGTATTGCGTTAAATGCATGTTAAGTGTTTTATGTACTGTTGGAATGGCTGTGGATGTGTGTGTAGTCTGTATTTTAGCCAATTGGCGACATCGGAAACGAAGGCTTAGGGTGGATCTGTATGGTACCATTCTCACTATAGACGGTACCGTCTCGCCCGAAGGCTTAGGTAGCCATCAGCTTAGGTGAACCATATGATACCCATCTCGCCTTGTACCATTTTGGCAACCCCAGATGGGACGTCACAACGTCGTCCACTTATTCCAGGTACCTATTTACAGCTAGGTGAACTGAGGCTAACACATGAAAGGAGACAAGCCCAATTTGTCTCCGCCCGGCCGGGGATTGAACCCCCGACCCCTCGTGTGTGAGACGAGAGCTCTACCTACTAGGCTACGGGCTATGTGTATGTGTATGTATGTGTGTGTGTATGTGTATGATGATATGTATGTATGTGTGTGTGTCACCGTGGAGTACTTCTTATCACATGCCTTCACACGTATCACAACAATCTTATCTTCTCTCTCTCTCTCTCTCTCTCTCTCTCTCTCTCTCTCTCTCTCTCTCTCTCTCTCTCTCTCTCTCTCTCTCTCTCTCTCTCTCTCTCTCTCACTCATACCAACGTCACAATTTATTATAACATATTATTAGTTGTCCTTCTACTCCAACTTCCTTATAGCCTGAAACTTGCAAGTGTTCAATTGATCACTTGCAAGTTTCAAGCTATAAGGAAGTTGGAGCTGTAGACATCAATAATTAGCAGAATTACCAGCTAAAATATGAATGAAGTACATATATGAGAGAGAGAGAGAGAGAGAGAGAGAGAGAGAGAGAGAGAGAGAGAGAGAGAGAGAGAGAGAGAGAGAGAGAGGAGAAGAGACAGAGACAGAGACAGAGACAGAGAGAGAGAGAGAGAGAGAGAGAGAGAGAGAGAGAGAGAGAGAGAGAGAGAGAGAGAGAGAGAGAGAGAGAGAGAGATATGCAACATACTCTTCAGCCACCATTATTATTGCATTTCTATATACTATCGATGTCTACGGCTCCAACTTCCTTACAGCAAGTGGGCAATTAATCATATTCAGTTTTCCTAGAGTGAGAGAGAGATGAGTCTGAAATCAGTTGAAGACATGCAGTACTCGAGACTGGTTGATAACAGCAAGCAGTTTATCTGTTGGTGTTGCTTAAGGGGAGATTTCCACTTGGGGGATTTTTTTCTGGACCCCTTTCTCTCTCATGTTTAGCCCCATTGCTTTTTAGATGTTAAGACGCTCGCCCACTTTAGTTTGGCGATTTTAAAAACTTTCGCCCCATTTCTGTCAATTTTAAGAACTTTCGTGCCATTTAGGTGTCGATTTTTTCCTGGCGAGCGATAGCGAGCCTGTAATTTGAGAGGAACCGGCCTTCGGCCGGGAAATTTTTCTATCGAAAAATTTACAAATTAATCTTGAAAGGGGGTCTAGGGGGTGTAATTTAAAGCTTGATGGAGTTCTAGGGAAGAGACTAAATACCTCCCCTTAAGGAGAGGGGGAGGGGGGGGGGGGGGGAGTATTTTACATCTATAATATATCATATATATAATTATATATATATATATATTAGTTTGCTGCCAAGACCTCTATCAAGCATAACACAACATCCCCAAGACCCCCTTCGAGATCAATTTGTACATTTCGGTAGAAAAATGTCCCGGCCGATGGCCGATTCCTACTGAAATACATGTTCGTTTTCGCTCACTAAGACAAAAATCGACACCTAAATGGCATGAAACTTCTTACTATTGACATAGAAATTGAGCGAAAGGTCTTAAAATCGCCAAACTAATGGGGCGAACGTCTTAAAATTTACAACTAATGGGGTTAAACACGAGGGAGAAGGGGGTCCAAAAAAAGCCAAAACCCCCCCCCCCCCTCCCCTGCCTTAATATCGGTATCGGGTAGCGTGATCTCCAAGTTTACGAGGGTTCATGCCTCCTTGATATTTGGACCAAGACGTTAAGGGGAGGTATTTAGTTTGTTCCCTAGACCTCCATCAACCTTAAAATTACACCCCCCTGAGTACCTTTCAAGATAAATTTGTACATTTTTCGGTAGACAAATGTCCCGGCCGAAGGCCGGTTCCTCTTAAATTACAGGCTCGCTATCGCTCGCCAGGATAAAATCGACACCTGAATTGCACGAAAGGTCTTAATATGGGGTAAAAGTTCTTAAAATCGCTAAACTAATGGGGAAAACGTTTTATAATATCAAAAGCAATGGGGCTAAACATGAGGGAGAAAGGGGTCAAGAAAAAAATCCCTCAAGTGGAGATCTCCCCTTAAGGGGGGGGGAAGGGTTTATTTATGGGTCGATTTAATATGTATTCATTATTATTTGTTTTTAGTTTCCTCACTAAACCTCTATCAAGCTTTAGGGTTTAAAAAAAAAAAAAAAAAAAAAAAAAAAAAAAAAAAATCCCCATGACTCCAATTCCAGATAAATTTGTACTTTCTTTTTTCGGTAGAAAAAAGTATCGTCCAAAAGCTGGTTCCTCTTATATTACAGGCTTGCTATCGCTCGTCAGAAAAAAATTGACACCCAAATGGGACGAAAGGTCTCAATATTGACAAAGAAAGGGGGGCGAACGTCGTTTAATCTGAAACTAATGGGGCTAAACATGAGGGAGAAGGGTGACCGTAAAAAACAACCAATTCCCCTAATAGGTAAGCATTTTAGAATCTAACTTAACGCTTCGGGTACGTTAAATTAGGTTGGGTAAGTTACACTGCAAATATGGTATTATTTTTATTATAATTATTATTATTTTTATTATTAGTATTATTTATTTATTTTTGTGTGTTGTCCCTAGTTGGGCTCTGTCTTGAGTCAGCCACCCCCAGTAAAAAAAAAAAAAAAAAAAAATGGGGATGGGCCTCAGCAAATAAATAGATAGATAGATAGATAGATATAAATGTAATAACACTGATACACATAATAAATGCTTCAATCTTTTAAGCGTTTATCGTATACTCGATTTCTTTTAACCTGGCGAAAAGTTGACTCTAATTGCAGCTGATTTCTCAATAACTGGTGGAAAAATAAAAAACGTGATAGGTCTCTGTTTCGTCATAAAGCCTCGATTGCACGATTAACAACACATTTGGTGATAAAAATGTTACCAAAGCAGAACAATTAAGATGGGAACAAGCCAATTTATCGCCAGCCTAAGGGTGGTCACCGGCTTTTTTATCTTTCTCTCCTTTTTTCTCTTTCCCTGGCTTGTATCCATTCGGCCCCATTTAGCCAACTGTTTTAAGACGTTTATCCCCATCCAGGTGTCGATTTCTTCCGGGCGAGCGATAGCGAGCCAGCATTGTATGAAGAAATCCGGCTTCGCCGGAGACATTTTTCTATCGAAAAATGTACAAATCTAGCTTGCTGTAAAATATATATACTGTATTTGCTGGCTCGCTACCTCTCGCCAGGAAAATATTGACACCTGGATGGGGGTAAACGTCTTAAAACAGAAGGCTGAATGGGGCCGAATGGATACAAGCCAAAGAGAGAGGGAGAGAAAGAGAAAAAAGCGAGGTGTGCCCCCTTAGACAACACCGACTATAGTACACATGAACGATTGAACCACTGTTTTGTGGGTATCATTTTGGCTTCATTTGAATCCTGATATAAGTAAAGTGATACAAATATACTCTGAACAATTGACACACCACCACCACCACCACACATCAACACACACACACACAGCATTACACACACACACAATCACAGCAACACACACACACACACACAAACAATCACAGCAACACACACACATAATCACCCCCCCCCCCCCCACACACACACAATCATAAGACACACACACACACATACACACACAGTATTACACACACACAAACACAAAATCACACCACCACTACACACAATCATAGCAAGGTACACACACCCCATTACACACACACATCCATCAATCAACTATCAACATTCCTTACTCTTCTTATCACAGACACCCTCAAGTACACACACAAGGGACTAGTTTTTTATATATATATATATATATATATTTTTTTTTTTTTTTTTTTTTTAATGAACCAACACAATATCGTATATTATGGTCTGTTAATAATAAATAAACCAAAACTCTATACCACCGACCTTTACATATATGTATTTATTTATTATATCATTATCTTTGTGCTCCATTAACTCCTTCCGTACCGGCGACGTCTTTTTATTTTCTTCTAGCTACTATTAGACGATATTTTTCAGCTTAAAAAGGGCCTCTAGCAATTAAGCGGCTTTGAACTATCTCAATTAACCCTTTATTCTACCACAGATCCTTCTTAAGCTGCACATAATCATCTAAATATAGATAGAATAAAATGAAAAAGACGTCGCGGTACAGAAGGGGTTAAGGGGAGGTATTTAGTTTGTTCCCTACGTTTTCATCAAGCTTAAAATCACACCCCCTAGACCCCCTTTCAAGATAAATTTGTACATTTTTCGGTAGAAGAATTTCCCGGCCGAAGGCCGGTTCCCCTTAAATTACAGGCTCGCTATCGCTCGCCAGGAAAAAATCGACACCTAAATGGCACGAATGGTCTTAAAATTGACAGAAATGGGGCGAGGGCTCTTAAAATCGCCAAACTAATGGGGCAAGCGTCTTTAAATCTCACAAGCAATGGGGCTAAACATGGGGGAGAAAGAGGTTCAGAAAAAAATCCTCCAGGTGGAAATCTCCCCTTAAACGACAGACAGAAGTAAAACAGAGATCAATTAACTCTGTGAATACGTTCCTCTCCAAAATGTTGGTATCATGTTTTACTGTTACCCATTCCTTTACCAATTACACTCTCCCACTAGCCCAAGAGAGAGAGAGAGAGAGAGAGAGAGAGAGAGAGAGAGAGAGAGAGAGAGAGAGAGAGAGAGAGAGAGAGAGAGAGAGCGAGAGAGCGAGAGAGAGAGAGAGAGTGAGTGAGTGAAATTGAACGTGAGAGACTGAACGTGTGAGCGAGAGAGAGAGAGAGAGAGGTAGTACGTATATGAGGCTGTACTAACACCTGTAATTAAGGACTCGTCAGGTGTGTAGATAGCGAGGCCTGGCAGATAACACCTGAAGCACAGAGGAGATAACTTGCCCCCCCCCCTTCCCCCTAATCACACAGACTACCTTTATCTTAATGCTGCACCTCCATATCTTGAGAGAGAGAGAGAGAGAGAGAGAGAGAGAGAGAGAGAGAGAGAGAGAGAGAGAGAGAGAGAGAGAGAGAGAGAGAGAGAGAGAGAGAGAGAGACAGAGACAGAGACAGAGAGAGAGAGAGAGAGAGGGAGGTAATTAAGTTGTAATATCATGGGTATATAATGTATTTTATCCACACACACACACACACACACACACACACACACTTTAGACCATGAGAACAGACATAATATTATTCCTAATACTGGTTCCATTGCTTTCACTCCATGGTGTGTCTCTCAGTATGATATGCAATTATTATTCATGTAGTATGACTCATGATCTATACATTTATATACATGCTTTTTATACTCTTGGGGACTTAAGGGGAGATTTCCACCTGGAGGATTTTTTTCTGGACCCATTTTTACCTTATGTTTAGCCCCATTGATTTTGAGATTTTAAGACGTTTGCCCCCTTAGGTTGGCGATTTTAAGAACCCTCGCCCCATTTCTGTAAATTTTAAGACCATTCGTGCCATTTAGGTGTCGATTTTTTCCTGGCGAGCGATAGCGAGCCTGCAATTTAAGAGGAACCGGCTTTCAGCCGGGACATTTTTCTACCGAAAAATGTACAAATTTATCTTGAAAGGGGGTCTAGGGGGAGTAATTTTAAGCTTGATGGAAGTATAGGGAATCAACTAAAAACCTCCCCTTAAGTAAAACAAAAAAACACACACACACACACACACACATATACAGTACATATAGGTGAAGGGTAAATTAATTATTGGATATCATATATTAATTATTGTCAACAAAACATTGAGTGGAAAAGGCATTCAACGACAGATCAAAAACTGATGGACAGGCAGATAGATATAGATAGATAGACAGATAAATATATAGTAAACATGAAGATACCGTATAAGGATATATAGACATTAACAGACATAAAGATAGATATAGATAAATAGATATATACACAGATAGATAAATAGATATATACACAGATAGATGGATAGATATAGATAAATAGATATATACACAGATAGATGGATAGATATAGATAAATAGATATATACACAGATAGATGGATAGATATAGATATATACACAGATAGATGGATAGATATAGATAAATAGATATATACACAGATAGATGGATAGATATATACACAGATAGATGGATAGATATATACACAGATAGATGGATAGATATATACACAGATAGATGGATAGATATAGATAAATAGATATATACACAGATAGATGGATAGATATAGATAAATAGATATATACACAGATAGATAGTTAGTTAGTTAGTTAGTTAATTCTTTATTTCATAAAAGGTTACATGGTAACATTTTACATATACACAGATAGATTCAGACTCAAATCTTTATTTCATAAAAGGCAACACAATTAACTTTTTACATATATACAATAGAGATAACAGTAACCTCATACATTACCGCATTCTAGGTTCATGGTTTTGTACAAACATAATTCTTGACTTGATAGCATTTATATCATTAGTTTTCAAATCTGATACGTCATATTCATGTAATAGGATATGGTTAACTTCCTTTCCTAACGATAGGTATTCATCAAGGTTTAATAAACATTTCTGTAAAAACTTGCAAGGTTTTAGGAGACATTTGTGAGCAAATCTAATTTTTAACCAATTCATTAAATGATTAAATGTCATTAGTCCAACCAATTCACATGCATGATGATTACTTTCCCAATATTTTAATTTCAGCATTTTCTTTATTGCTTTGTGGTAACCAATTGCAAATTGCTTAAGAGGAAGTTTGCACTTTTTGTTATAAAACCATAATTCAGAACCATAAAAACTTGAGCAGTAACTTTGGAACAACTGAGTAAAAACCCTAACATTAACATTAGAAAATTTACGTAAAATACAATTAAATTCATTATAAAACTTGTTACGACACCTAATTACGTCTTTGTCATTATTTAAATTATCATCTATTATAAACCCTAGATACTTTTGTTCATTAACAACATTCAATATCTCTCCACATAGCATCAACTTTGGCTTTAAGTTTTTATCTTTATTGTCTTTGAAATACATGCATGATGATTTATTAATATTAATGTCAATATCAATTTCTTTTGCTTCATTTCCAAGCATATTTAGTAAAAACTGTAATCCCGATGACGATGGTGCTAATACAACAATATCGTCAGCGTAAGCACTAATATTACTTGATATATTTCCTAGTGTGCACCCCTTTTTACATTTAGACACTTTTTCAATCAGCTTATCTATATAAAGATTAAAATATATAATCGGAGACAAGACTCCTCCCTGTCTTACTCCATTCATTATTTTCCAGGGTTTTGATATTGAGTCTTTATGCTTAGTAGCAACCAGTTGATTTCTATAAAGATATAATATTATTTCGCATAAAAGTGTGGAATACCTGCTTCAATAAGTTTACTTATAATGAAATGATTAACTTTATCAAAAGCTATTTTTAAATCAATGAAAGCTGTATAAACATTTGAGTCTTCTAATCTGTATCTTAAAATTGTTTCTTTAAAAATCAAGCACGCTGAGGATGTAGAGTGATTAGCCCTAAACCCATGCTGCCTCTCATTAAAGTTCACATAATGCAAAATTTTATATTTTAAGCAATATTCAAATAATTTTAAGAAAACTGGCGAAGATATAATAGGTCTATAATTATCCAAGGAGCTTTGATCTTTATATTTATCTTTAATAAGGGGCAAAATAAGTCCGGACGTCATCTCATCAGGCAAATGTCCATGTGCAATAAATGATGAAAACATTTTAGCAATTAGTCTTACCGCGCTTTCAGAACAAAACTTCACATGATTAGAATGAATGATTAGATGGATAGATATATACACAGATAGATGGATAGATATAGATAAATAGATATATACACAGATAGATGGATAGATATATACACAGATATCTAGATGGATAGATATAGATAAATAGATATATACACAGATAGATGGATAGATATAGATAAATAGATATATACACAGATAGATGGATAGATATAGATAAATAGATATATACACAGATAGATGGATAGATATAGATAAAGATATAAATTATACACAGATAGATGGATAGATATAGATATATACACAGATAGATGGATAGATATAGATAAATAGATATATACACAGATAGATGGATAGATATAGATAAATAGATATATACACAGATAGATGGATAGATATAGATAAATAGATATATACACAGATAGATGGATAGATATAGATAAATAGATATATACACAGATAGATGGATAGATATAGATAAATAGATATACACAGATAGATGGATATATATAGATAAATAGATATATACACAGATAGATGGATAGATATAGATAAATATATACACAGATAGATATATAGATAAATAGATATATACACAGATAGATGGATAGATATAGATAAATAGATATATACACAGATAGATGGATAGATATAGATAAATAGATATATACACAGATAGATGGATAGATATAGTCAAAATCTAAATTATACACAGATAGATGGGGATATAGATATAGATGACACACAGTATAGTGATAGATTATAGATAAATAGATATATACACAGATAGATGGATATAGATAAATAGATATATACACAGATAGATGGATAGATATAGATAAATAGATATATACACAGATAGATGGATAGATATAGATATATACACAGATAGATGGATAGATATAGATAAATAGATATACACAGATAGATGGATAGATATAGATAAATAGATATACACAGATAGATGGATAGATAGATAAATAGATATATACACAGATAGATGGATAGATATAGATAAATAGATATATACACAGATAGATGGATAGATATAGATAAATAGATATATACACAGATAGATGGATAGATATATACACAGATATATACACAGATAGATGGATAGATATAGATAAATAGATATATACACAGATAGATGGATAGATATATACACAGATAGATGGATAGATATAGATAAATAGATGGACAATACATAGAGGAAGGATAAACAAGGACAACACCAAAAGGTTTATGTGCCTAATCAATTTTGATAAGCGGAAGTTCTACGAGAAAGAGGGAATTCATGGGTATTTCCAGCTGCCCTAGATCTTCGGGGAAAGATGCGGAAAAGTGGTACAATTGAAGCAAGTTGCTCAGAGCATTAACCGTGAACATATCTGTAAAATAATACAAGATATACAATATCTCTTTGTATTAATAATGGAAGAAGATCCTGCGTGATTACAGGATTATTAATTAGTCTAATTGCTTTCATTTGAATGTTGTCCAACTGCCTCAAGGCAAGGGTGAACAGCTAGTATTCCACCTGAGAACCAACATCACATATACAGCACAATATAATGGCTAACTGCTCCAACTCCGTACAGAAATCCCATTGTCTTAAGGGGGGGGGGGGGTTAGTGGATTCCCTAGACTTCAATCAAGCTTAAAATCACTCCTCCTAGACCCCCTTTCAAGATAAATTTGTAAATTTCTCGGTAGAAAAATTTCCCGGCCGAAGGCCGGTTCCCCTTAAATTACAGGCTCGCTTTCGTTCGCCAGGAAAAAAAATGACACCTAAATGGCACGAATGGTCTTAAAATTGACAGAAATGGGGCAAGGGGTCTTAAAATCGCCAAACTAATGGGGCGAACGTCTTAAAATCTCAAAAGCAATGGGGCTAAACATGAGGGAGAAAGGGGTAAAAAAAAATCCCTCAAGTGGAGATCTCCCCTTAAGAGACATTTTTAACAATAGATCTAACACGAGGTGTCCAGCTCAGGCTGGTATTTAATGTTACACCAAGGATGTCAACACTAGAGGAGGTGGACAATTTGACACCATTAAACATTAGTTGGGAGTCAGGAATATTATGGCTGTTATAATATTATTTTTATTAATCTCACCACCACACCCCCAATGAAATTAATTAAAGTATATATGATCCACCGGGATTCGAACCCGGGTTATAGTATGTACTTGGTTTTCTGTGCATTTAATGAAACTAAATATTCGTTGTCCTCACTCACTATTTTTAGATATGTCCTGGTTTAGAGAAATTACAGTGTTTAATATGGTAACTATGTAATGTCAGGTTTCGTGAAAGAACTGCTAACTGTAAATGTGGAGGAACTGTGGAGTGTTGAGTCATCTGTGTAGGAATGTATTGGGTTACGAGTGATAGATAGGAGATCATTGATATGAATAAAGAACTGAGCTGGGGCCAAAACTGACACTTGAGATAGAGATTGAGAAAGAAAAATATAGATAGATAGATAAATAAATAGATAAAGAGAGAGTAGGGGGGGGGAGGGGTAGTAAAAACTTGCCCCGTCGCATTGCGGACTGACCCCCCCCCCCTCTCTCTCTCTCTCTCTCTCTCTCTCTCTCTCTCTCTCTCTCTCTCTCCATGAATCTATCAATCTATATATATTAACCTGTTCACGCTCATATGACGCAGAGGTCGCCAGATTAGCAATAAAAAATAGAGTTCTCTCACTCTTATAATTCCCTCTCCAAAATTAGTTTTCTGCCCACAGCTAACTCAAAGACAACTGCAGAGGTTGAAGTAACTAAAATAAAGGTTTCTAAATTCCCCTGATGGTAACAAAGGCTTTAAAGTATCCCTAATAGGCTCAAAATTGCGTCATATGTCGGAGAGGGTTAATCAATCAATAAATAATAGCGTCCTATTGGCTGACTGTCTGTCTGTCTATTTTAGTTCTCTTAATCATTCTATATTATTTAACTTAAGGGGGGGTCACCTGTTTTTTTTAGCTTTCTCTCCTTTTCTCTCTTTCTCTAGCTTGTATCCATTCGGCCCATTCAGCCAACTGTTTTAAGAAGTTTATCCCCATCCAGGTGTCAATTTCTTTCTGGCGAGCGATAGCGAGCCAGCATTGTATGGAGAAATCCGGCTTTGCCGGAGTAATTTTTCCATCGAAAAATTTACAAATTTAACGTGCTGTCAAAAACAAATGTATAAATGCTGGCTCGCTACCGCTCGCCAGGAAAATATTGACACCTGGATGGGGGTAAACGTCTTAAAACAGTAGGCTAAATGGGGCCGAAT
Source organism: Paralithodes platypus (assembly GCA_032716605.1). Taxonomy (NCBI): domain Eukaryota; kingdom Metazoa; phylum Arthropoda; class Malacostraca; order Decapoda; family Lithodidae; genus Paralithodes; species Paralithodes platypus. The sequence goes on along the minus strand of CM064519.1, from coordinate 52,249,071 downwards.
GGATACAAGCCAAAGAGAGAGGGGGAGAAAGAGAGAACAAACGAGGTGTGGTCCTTTAATGTACAACCCTTTGACACACCCCATGTTACCACCTTATGTTGACATATATTGTATAATAAGCCGGAGTCACACGAGTAACTTTTTCCGGTAATAAGTTGAAGCGTATATATAACTTTATATTGTGAATAACTGGACCACAGTAATAGACTACTGCCTCTCTCGTTTATTGATGGTAGGAAGTTATAGGGTCGTCACCACTCCAACCACAACACTACAGTATTGTGAATAACTGGACCACAGTAATAGACTACTGCCTCTCTCGTTTATTGATGTCAGGAAGTTATAGGGTCGTCACCACTCCAACCAACACTACAGTATTGTGAATAACTGGACCACAGTAATAGACTACTGCCTCTCTCGTTTATTGATGTCAGGAAGTTATAGGGTCGTCACCACTCCAACCACAACACTACAGTATTGTGAATAACTGGACCACAGTAATAGACTACTGTCTCTCTCGTTTATTGATGGCAGGAAGTTATAGGGTCGTCACCACTCCAACCACAACACTACAGTATTGATGTAAGGAAGTTATAGGCTCGTCACCATTCCAACCACAACACTACAGTATTGATGTCAGGAAGTTATAGGCTCGTCACCATTCCAACCACAACACTACAGTATTGATGTCAGGAAGTTATAGGCTCGTCACCACTCCAACCACAACACTACAGTATTGATGTCAGGAAGTTATAGGGTCGTCACCACTCCAACCACAACACTGTATTGATGTCAGGAAGTTATAGGCTCGTCACCATTCCAACCACAACACTACAGTATTGATGTCAGGAAGTTATAGGGTCGTCACCACTCCAACCACAACACTACAGTATTGATGTCAGGAAGTTATAGGGTCGTCACCACTCAACCACAACACTACAGTATTGATGTCAGGAAGTTATAGGGTCGTCACCACTCCAACCACAACACTACAGTATTGATGTCAGGAAGTTATAGGGTCGTCACCACTCCAACCACAACACTACAGTATTGATGTCAGGAAGTTATAGGGTCGTCACCACTCCAACCACAACACTACAGTATTGATGTCAGGAAGTTATAGGGTCGTCACCACTCCAACAACACTACAGTATTGATGTCAGGCAGTTATAGGCTCGTCACCACTCCAACCACAACACTACAGTATTGATGTCAGGAAGTTATAGGGTCGTCACCACTCCAACCACAACACTACAGTATTGATGTCAGGAAGTTATAGGGTCGTCACCACTCCAACCACAACACTACAGTATTGATGTCAGGAAGTTATAGGGTCGTCACCACTCCAACCACAACACTACAGTATTGATGTCAGGCAGTTATAGGGTCGTCACCACTCCAACCACAACACTACAGTATTGATGTCAGGAAGTTATAGGGTCGTCACCACTCCAACCACAACACTACAGTATTGATGTCAGGAAGTTATAGGGTCGTCACCACTCCAACCACAACACTACAGTATTGATGTCAGGAAGTTATAGGGTCGTCACCACTCCAACCACAACACTACAGTATTGATGTCAGGAAGTAATAGGGTCGTCACCACTCCAACCACAACACTACAGTATTGATGTCAGGCAGTTATAGGCTCGTCACCACTCCAACCACAACACTACAGTATTGATGGCAGGAAGTTATAGGGTCGTCACCACTCCAACCACAACACTACAGTATTGATGGCAGGAAGTTATAGGGTCGTCACCACTCCAACCACAACACTACAGTATTGATGTCAGGAAGTTATAGGCTCGTCACCACTCCAACCACAACACTACAGTATTGATGGCAGGCAGTTATAGGCTCGTCACCACTCCAACCACAACACTACAGTATTGATGGCAGGCAGTTATAGGGTCGTCACCACTCCAACCACAACACTACAGTATTGATGGCAGGCAGTTATAGGGTCGTCACCACTCCAACCACAACACTACAGTATTGATGTCAGGAAGTTATAGGCTCGTCACCACTCCAACCACAACACTACAGTATTGATGTCAGGAAGTTATAGGCTCGTCACCACTCCAACCACAACACTACAGTATTCAATAAATGTCATGTTATGTACGGTACGGCAGTAAATATAGTACGGCTGACTTACATATAGTACGGTAGGCGATATATAGGCTAATCATGCGAAGAGCTTAATATAAGGGGAGGTTTCTAGTTTGTTTCCTACTCCTCCAGCAATCTTAAAATTTCACCCCTTGACCCCCTTTCAAGATAAATTTGTACATTTTTCGGTAGAAAAATGTCCCGGCCGAAGGCCGATTACTCTTAAATTACAGGCTCGCTATCGCTCGCCAGGATAAAATCGACACCTAAATGGCACGAAAGGTCTTAAAATTGACAGAATGGGGCGGAAATTCTTAAAAATCACCAAACTAATGGGGCAAACGTTTTAAAATCTCAAAAGCAATGGGGCTAGACATGAGGGAGAAAGGGGTCAAGAAAAAAGTCCCTCAAGTGGAAATCTCCCCATAATAATCAGTTTTAGATATAACTTTGAACACATCTTACTTATAAGACTTGTTATTTCATTATATTTGTTCACCAACCAAATTGACTTCTAAACTCAATTAATGGAATCGACAAATCCATATATTTTTTAATGATGTAAATATTCCCACTTCCCCTAGTATTGACATTTTCGGTGTAACATTAACTACTAACTTGAGCTGGACACATTATGTTAGAAGCATTGCTAAGAATGCCTCTAAAAAACTGGGACTCCTGTACAGAGTTCGAGAATTCTTCACTGACGAGCAGTTGGCCGTAATATATAAGTCATGTGCGTTCTCAGATGGATTACTGTTCACCTCTGTGGGGTGGAAGTGGAGTGGTTGCATTGAGGCAGTTGGACAAAATTCAAAATAAAGCTATTAGATTAATCAATAACCCTGCAATCACACAGGACCTTCCTAAATTATCCATACGAAGAAACGTTGCATACCTTGCATTATTCTACAGATATTTTCACAGCAATTGTTCCGAGGAACTTGCTTCAATTGTGCCGCCTCTCCACATCTTTCCCCGTAGAACTAGGGCAGCTGAGAGCGCCCATGAATTTACACTTTCTCCTCCACAATGCAGAACTTCTGCTTATCAAAATTCATTTATCCCTAGAACTACTACTCTTTGGAATTCACTTCCCTCGAGTTGTTTTCCACAAACTTACAATCTACAAAAGTTTATATCCAGTTGTTACAAACATTTTATGAATGGAGGATGCCTGTAGGCACATGGACCTTTTTGTTTTATCTGTGTTTTTCCTTCCTCCGTTCATTGTCTCTTAAAAAACAAAAACAAAAAAGAGGCACTCCAAGGACTTGAACCTAGGATACTCACATCGAAATTCCGCGCATTTATGCATTACGCTATCAAGACAGACAAAATAACACACACGAAGGGCTATATGATGACAGTAGTTATAATATATTATCTTAAACACAACTTCCTTATATCACAGGTGTTATTCAAGACGAAACATAACACGCAAAGGGGGTATATATTCACATTATTTTGTATATTTGTTTTAAGGGGAGATTTCCACTGGAGGGATTTTTGTCTAGACTCCTTTCTATCTCATGTTTAGCCCCATTGCTTTTGATATTCTAAGACGTTCGCCCGATTAGTTTGGTGATTTTAGGAACCTTTGCCCAATTTCTGTCAATTTTAAGACCTTTCGTGCCATTTAGGTGTCGATTTTATCCTGTCGATCGATAGCGATCCTGTAATTTAACCCTTTCACGCATTTATCACGCAGAGGTTGCCAGATTAGCAATAAGAAATAGAGTTTTCTCACTCTTATAATTACCTCTCCAAATTTAGTTTTCTGCCCACAGCTAACTCAAAGACAACTGCAGAGGTTGAAGTAACTAAACTAAAGGTTTCTAAATACCCCTGATGGTAACAAAGGCTTTAAAGTATCTCCAATAGGCTCAAAATCGCGTCATATGTCGGAGAAGGTTAAGAGGAACCGGCCTTTGGCCGGGAAATTTGTCTACTGAAAAATGTACAAATTTATCTTGAGAGGGGGTCTAGGGGGTAACATTTTAAGCTTGATGGAATTCTAGGGAACAAACTAAAAACCTCCCCTTAAACACAACTTCCTTATCAATCCTTGTCAATCACGTAGTTTTTCTCTTTATCATAACTACATCTCAGTTTGGCTCCTACTATAGTCCACTCATAATAAATAGGCCAATTAACAATCTTGACCACTAACCTCTATAACTCGAGAAGGAGTAGAGTTGTCCAGCATATATTTCTACCGTTTGGGAAGAGTCAGCCAGGGAATAGGTGTGGAAAGTTACAGCCCATTTGCTCTAGCCCATTATTGAGTTACAGAGGCTAAGGTGTAAGATTGCTGGCATACTAATAATGAATAAATATACTTTTCTATAGACAGTTTGGTTATATTAAAACTAACTTAAGAGTGAAGGTAATAATTAAATGTCTACATCACTCTAGCTTTTTATATTGAGAGAGAGAGAGAGAGAGAGAGAGAGAGAGAGAGAGAGAGAGAGAGAGAGAGAGAGAGAGAGAGAGAGAGAGAGAGAGAGGAGAGAGAGAGAGAGAGAGAGAGAGAGAGAGAGAGAGAGAGAGAGAGAGAGAGAGAGAGAGAGAGAGAGAGAGAGAGAGAGAGAGAGAGAGAGAGAGAGAGAGAGAGAGAAAGGGGTTGCACTGGGCCATATGTTATTGTATGTTGACACTTGTTACTTTATGTGTATTGAGTCTGGTCCACCACTGTCACCACCACCAATACTGTCTCCTCCACCACCACCACCACCACCAATACTGTCTCCTCCACCAACACCACCACCACCAGTTTCTACACCACTACCACGACCACCACTAATACTGTTTTATCCACCATCACCACCACCACCACCTCCAATACTGTGTCCTCCACCACCACCACCACCAATACTGTCTCCTCCACCAACACCACCACCATCACCTTCACACCACCACCACCATTACCTCCATACCACCATCACCACTGTTACCACCACCACCACTGGTTCTATCACCAACATCACCATTATCTCTACTACCAGCACTGTTTCCACCACCACCACTAATAGCAACAGTCTCCAACACTACCATCAACACTGACACCACCATCAGTACTGAATACATTTGCCACCACTCTCCATCATCACCACCACTACCACCACTAACAACAACAGTCTCCTACACTACCATCATGACTGGCACCACCACCACTGCCATCAGAACACCACTATATCCACCATGGTCTGCTACACCACCATCACTATCACCTCCATACCAGAACCAACACCACCACCACCACCAACACCACCACCATCACCTCCATACAACCACCACCACCACCATTACTTTGATCCCAATCATAGCCCCTTGAGGATTATGCCACATCTTGACATTTTATTTGGCTCTCATTAATGATTAGACGATTTAAGGGGAGGTATTTAGTTTCTTCCCTAGAACTCCATCAAGCTTAAAATTACACCCCCTAGACCCCCTTTCAAGATTAATTTGTACATTTTTCGGTAGAAAAATGTACCGGCCGAAGGCCAATCCCTCTCAAATTACAGGCTCGCTATCGCTCGCCAGGAATAAATCGACACCTAAATGGCAGGAAAGTTCTTAAAATTGACAGAAATGGGGCGAAAGTTCTTAAAATCGCCAAACTAAAGGGGGCGAGCTTCTTAAAATCTAAAAATCAATGGGGCTAAAGATGAGAGAGAAAGGGGTCTAGAAAAAAATCCCTCAAGTGGAAATCTCCCCTTAATACAACTTAGGAAGGAGCGGTGGGAATTAAAAGGGTTAAAACTATCTCAATCAACCCTCGGACATCCATATATAACCTTCCTGAATAGCCAGAAAACACAAACAAAAATGCGTCATCGGATCATGAAGGGGTTAAGAACAATAATATTGTACAATCAATTTTACCCTCAATTCACCCCTCATCATTTAAGTTAGCCTAGTTGTTGTTGTTGTTGTTCCTCAAGCTGCCTGGCCGAACAGCCCCAAGGTCCCGAATAAGGCCAAGGCCATAATCGAGCGCCCCCAAAGAACCCTCCCTGCCGACCACAATAAAGCCTGGGTGACCGAAGCCACTCCATGGCGGGGAGCGAAGGAGGGTGCGGAAACGCCCGGGAAACCAAAGCCCCACCCAGGGCCCTGTACCCCTCAGCAATTATGAAGAGAAAGTTGAGGGGCAAAGGAAACATGTGACGCTTTGGCTTCCAACCATGGTAGATTGGGAGGTCAATCCACGGAAGAGACGCCGTCACTTGAGATCTAGAAAATAATAAATCGTAGGCAGTGTCCACCATTCTTTAACTGTCTTCGTGGTGCGATGCATAAGGTGTTGATTTTCGGTGTGAGCATCCTGGATTCGAATCCACGGACTGCCACATGTGTTTGTAAATTTCATTAATCGATTTTAGGAGTATAGTTGGTTGTTGGAAGGAACATAATAAAATATATAAGTAAAAGGAACAGTCAGAGTAAGCTATGGGTATGGCAGAGATCGCTCAGTTCTCACTCTAGTTAGCCTAGTTATCCTTATTTACCTTTCCTTCCCTTCTCTCCGTTTTCTTCTTCCCCTTCCTACAATCCCCCCCCCCCCCCTCACACCCATCTAACACATAAAACATTACATCATTTACTACTCCCTCTCCCTTCTATCATTTGCATTTATCTTGTTATCCTTGTCTTCCTTCTTCCCCTCCTGCAATACCCCCCCCCCCACCCCTGCTTCTGCTCCCCCTCCTCTCTTCTTAGTCTTGTTATCTTACTATGCATTCACTTTTCCTTCATTCTCTCAGTCTTCTTCCCTTTCCTGCAATCCCCCCCCTCTCTCTCTCTCTCTCTCTCTCTCCCCACTCATCAAACAAAAATAACATGATAGAATTTCATCATTCACGTTAGTCTTGCTATCCTCGTCTTCCTTCTTCACCTTTCCCTTCCCCCTCTCCGTTTCCCCCTCCCTCCTCTCCTACAATCCCTCCGAGGCGCCTCCCCTCCCCTTTTCCGCCCACCCCCTAAAAAAAAAAAAAAAAAAAAAAAAAAAAAGTAGCCTAATTTGCTCCCAACTCTCCCTTCACCGTCTCCGTCAGTCTTGTTGTTATCGTTATTTTCGTTCTTTACCTTTCGTCCCTCCAGTTTCTTCCTGTCTTCCTCTAATTCCCTGCTCCCTCTCTCCCAGGCTCCCATCTCTCTCTCTCTCTCTCTCTCTCTTTCTTACCTGCCCCTTCATTATCCACCATCTTCTTTCTCTCCTGCAATTTCCTCCTCCTCCCCCCCCTCCCCTAGTCGTCCCCCCTCCCCCCCCCCCACCTCCTTCCCAAATCTAATCACAGTTCTTTCCAATCATTAAGACTCGTCAGGAAACTTCACTCTCCCCCCCCCTCTCCCTCTCTCTCTCTCTCTCTCTCTCTCTCTCTCTCTCTCTCTCAATTATATAATTTCCAAATTCACCGATGACACTAAGATAGGAAATACAATAATCTCGGAAATTGATAGAAATAGCCTGCAATCAGATATAAACAAAATCCCGGAGTGGTCAGAAAATTGGCAGATGCCCTTTAAGGGGAGGTTTTTAGTTTGGTCTCTAGATATCCTTCAAGCTTAAGATTACACCCCCTTGAGCCCCTTTCAAGATAAATTTGTACATTTTTCGGTAGAAAAATGTCCCGGCTGAAAGCCGGTTCCTCTTAAATTACAGGCTCGCTATCGCTCACCAGGATAAAATCGACACCTAAATGGCACGAAAGGTCTTAAAATTGACAGAAATGGGTTGAAAGTTCTTAAAATCGTCAAAATAATGGGGCGAACGTCTTAACATTAGGAAAACAATGGGGCTAAACATGAGGGAGAAAGGAGCCAAGAAAAAAAAAATCCCTCAAGTGGATAATTATCTTCCCTTAATGTAAGCAAATGTCAGATACTAAAATAGGAAAAAAAAAAAAAAAAATACTATATGAATGGATGAAATCAATGGAGCGTATCCCAAATAAAAGACCTCTGAGTGATTATAAACGAACATATCAAATCTACAAGCCAATGCACCGGAACAGCTAACCATGCAAACAGAGCACTATGATTCATTAGAAGGCATTGCCATTCTTATGTTCCTTCCAACAACCAACTATACTCCTAAAATCGATTAATGAAATTTACAAACACATGTGGCAGTCCGTGGATTCGAACCCAGGACGCTCACACCGAAAATCAACACCTTATGCAACACCTTATCATAGACAAGATAATTATTATACCATTATACACAAGTATTTTTTTGAGGCCACATCTGGATTATGCTGTGCAGTTTTGTTCTCCCTACTAAATATAAGACATAGAAAAACTTGAATCCGTTCAGCGTAGAGCAACAAAAGTAATCCACTCCCTTAGAAGTAAACTATACAATGAGAGCTTAAGATAACTCGATCTGCTTTCGCTTAAGGGGAGATATCCACTTGAGGGATTTTTTTCTTGACTCCTTTCTCCCTCATGTTTAGCCCTATTGTTTTCCTAAAGTTAAGACGTTCGCCCCACTATTTTGACGATTTTAAGAACTTTCAACCCATTTCTGTCAATTTTAAGACCTTTCGTGCCATTTAGGTGTCGATTTTATCCTGGCGAGCGATAGCGAGCCTGTAATTTAAGAGGAACCGGCTTTCAGCCGGGAAATTTATCTTGAAAGGGTCTCAAGGGGGTGTAATTTTAAGCTTGATGGAGGTCTAGGGAATAACCTAAATACCTCCCCTTAAGAAACGGATAATAAGGGGGCAGCTGATAGAGCGTTTTAAGATTCTAAAACTTATTATTTAGTAACGAAATGGCAATGATCTATTTAAGATAGCCAAAAAGAGGTCCACAAGAGGAAACAAATAAAAACTAAGAAGCAAGAAAGCTAACCTAGACACAACTAATCGGCAGAGGGTTGGAGAGAGAGAGCCTTCATCGTTGCTGTCCTTTTCTTCCTCTTGCCCATACTCTTAGGGTTGCTATCTCTACTAGGATTAAAGTCGTAACCACCTCGCAGGGATGGCAAGATCTGTTTAGCCAGTGTAGGCTATCTATGTAAATATACGTAAATCCATCCATCATCTTATGTATTTCTCATAATTATAATGTTTCATTGTTTGTAATATAACTGACACGCCATCATTCGATTTAGCAAAATAGTGTTCGTGATCTTAGGATAATATTAATCCATAACGCATTACTTAACTGTATTGGGGTATTATTGAGGGGAGATGGGATTTTTTTTCAGAATAAAGTAAAAAAGCTTCATCGTGTACTGAAAGGGTTAATGACAGCTCCCCTCCGTCTCTCTCTCTCTCTCTCTCTCTCTCTCTCTCTCTCTCAAGTAGTGGTCTTGGTTGCAAATTTTGTAAAATAATATATTTGCTTCATCTTTCGTTTCCCCTCTCTCACTCACTCACACACACACTCTCTCTCTCTCTCCCCCTGTCTTTTTACGATGAGTCAGTTTCTTCCCCCCTCATCCAGTGTGTCTTGGGTAATGGGTCGCCTTGCTGCCCCCGGGGAATGCCAAAGAAAGAGAGAAAGAGAGAGAGTGAGAGTGAGTGAGTGAGTGAGAGTGTGAGAGTGAGTGAGAGAGAGAGAGTGAGTGAGTGAGTGAGTGAGAGAGTGTGAGAGTAAGAGTGAGTGAGAGAGAGAGTGTGAGAGTAAGAGAGAGATAGAGAGAGAATAACCGCATTATATCCAAAACGATTGTACATACAGTAAAGTACGGTAGCCTATATCGAATGCAACTTATATGTATACGAATATTATGAATAGTGAAATGGAAGTATTACAATATATATATATAGAGTAAATGATCGTGAATCTGGAGTAAAGCCGATGTCACACGAGCGCTTTTTCCGTCAATTTTCCATGAGCAAGTTTTTTTCTCGTATTATTTCGGGACATTTTCGCGCTGGTATCGGTAACTAGACTGAAGGTAGATTTATGTTAGGCGGCTGAATTCTGATATAGTGTAATTTTTTAAGGGGATATATCCACTTGAGTGATTTTTTTCTTGACTCCTTTCTCCCTCATGTTTAGCCCCATTGCTTTTCTAATTTTAAGACGTTCGCCCCATTATTTTGACGATTTTAAGAAGTTTCGACCCATTTCTGTCAATTTTAAGACCTTTCGTGCCATTTAGGTGTCTATTTTATCCTGGCGAGCGATAGCGAGCCTGTTATTTAAGAGGAACCGGCTTTCAGCCGGGACATTTTTCTACCGAAAAATGTACAAATTTATCTTGAAAGGGGCTCAAGGGGGTGTAATCTTAAGCTTGATGGATATCTAGAGACCAAACTAAAAACCTCCCCTTAAGCTTCCAGACCAAAATTGCCCGTAAAAATTGCTCGAAAAAAGACTCGTGTGACTCCGGCTTAAATGCGTACCGGTAATGTCAAGTACACTCCAAATACTGTTGGTATGAAGAGAGCAATTAAAGTGTTCATAATGATGTACCATTTAAAGGGGGATGGTTCACTTTTTGGGCGATTTTTGCATGTATTCATTATTTTTCTAGTTTCCTCCCTAGACCTCCATCAAATTTAAAAAAAACATCCATTACATCCCCTTCTAGATTAATTTGTACATTTTTCGGTAGAAAAATATCCCGGCGTTCTTCGAACATTACAGGCTCACTATCGTTCGCCAGGGAAAAAATCGACACCTAAATAGCACGAAAGGTCTAAATATTGACGAAGAAATTGGGCGAAAGGTCTTATAATCGACTATCTAATGGGGCAAACATCTTAACATCTGAAAACTAATGGGGCTAAAAAATGAGGGAGAAAGTGGTCCAGAAAACAGGCCCATGTCCCCTTAAAACAAGGCTTACTCCAAATATTGTTGGTATGAAAAGGGCAATTCAAGTGTTCACAATAATTAACCATTTAAAAGGTATATTGGTAGTGATAAACGCATCTAACATCTTCAGGGGGTAGGACTCGCTTTTTCTGGACCCCCTTCTCCCTCATGTTCAGCGTATTAGTTTTGAGGTTTTAAGACGTTCGTTCCGTTAGTTATGCGATTTTGAGAGCTTTCGCCTCATTTTTTGGTCAATATTAAAACCTTGCGTGCTCTTTAGGTGTCGATGTTTACCTGGCGAGCCTCTAATTTTAGAAGGAACCGGCCTTCGGCCGGGCCGGAACATTTTTCTACCGAAAAATGTACAAATATATCTTGAAATGGGGTCTAAGGGGTGTTTTTCTAAGTTTGATGGAGGTCTAGCGAGAACACTTAGAAATAAATTAATATCTAAATATATAGACCAAAAACCAAGCACTACCCCCTTAAGGGGAGATTTCCACTTGAGGGATTTTTTTCTGGACCCCTTTCTCCCTCATGTTTAGCCCCATTGCTTTTGATATTTTAAGACGTTCGCCCTATTAGTTTGGACATTTTAAGACTTTTGCCCCATTTCTGTCAATTTTAAGACCTTTCGTGCAATTAAGGTGTCAATTTTTTCCTGGCGAGCGATAGCGAGCCTGTAATTTAAGAGCAACCGGCCTGCGGCCGGGACATTTTTCTACCGAAAAATTTACAAATTTATCTTAAAAGGGGTCTAGCGGGTGTAATTTTAAGCTTGATGAAAACGTAGGAAACAAACTAAATACCTCCCCTTAATCCAAATACCCAATGATATTATTACACCTTTTCCATACTTTAAGCCAGTCACACGAGCCCTTTTTCGAGCAATTTTTACGGGCAATTATGGTCTGGAAGCTTAATAGATTACACTTCATCTGAATTCAGCCGCCACACTTAATCTACCTGCAGTCTAATTACCGATACCAGTGCGAAAATGTCCCGAAATAATACGAGAAAAAACTTCTATCTATCTATCTATTTCTTGACGCCGTGATCCCCGAAGGGGTGGCCACGAACGAACCGCCCACATGCACCTCTGTCCCCAGTCAGTCGACGCCCCTCCCCCCAGCCAGCACCGCCTTCGTTCATGTACTTCCTCACTCCATCCTTCCACCTCTCATTCGGTCTACCTCTCCCTCTCTGTCCCTCCACCTCGCTCTCATACACCCTCTTAGTCATTCTCTCGCTTTCCATACGTTCCATATGGCCGAACCATCTCAAGTTGTTCCTTTTCACACTTTCCAGCACATCTACCTCCACACCACACCTCCTTCTTACTTCCTCATTAGTCTGTCTATCCCTCCATGTAACTCCGGACGCACTCCTTAAGTAATTCATTTCCACTGCTCTCACTCTTGGTCTGAGTCTCTCAACCAACGTCCATGCTTCGCTTCCGTAAGTCAGTGTCGGGATTACCACACTGTCATGCAAGGACTTCTTCACTTCCATACTGACCACCCTATTTCTTGTTACTGCTTTTAGCGTTCCTACAACCCTCTCCCGCACTTCTTCATCCATAGTCCCATCTTTACTCAACACACTGCCCAGATACTTAAAAGAGTTGACGATCTCCATAGCCTAACCGTTCAGCTTCACCTCACACTCTGTGACTTCACCCCTTTCGAAGACCATAACCTTGCTCTTCCCCGCATTTACCTTCAAATTCCGTTTTTCGCACACTGTTCCAAACTCATTTACCAGACCCTGCAACTCCCATTCATTATCACTCATCAGAACTGTAGCATCCGCAAACAGCGGAAACAAATCCGCAAATCCGCAAGACAAAACTTGCTCATGGAAAATTGACGAGAAAAAGAGCTCGTGTGACAGCGGCTTTATTATACCCATAATTTGTTTACAGTGTATGAAGGTGTCCATTAACCCCTTCTGTACCGGCGACCTTTTTACAATTTAATTCTAGCTTTATATAGACGATTCTGTGCAATTTAATTCTAGCTTTATATAGACGATTCTGTGCACTTTAGGCAGGATCTGTGCTAGCTAAGAGGGTTGATTGAGATAGTTCGAAGCCTTATTATTACTAGAGATCCTTCCTAAACTGCATAAAATCGTCTAAAATAGCTGGTAATAAAATACAAAAAGAAACGTCGGCGGTACAGAAGGGGTTAACTTCTTCTGTACCGGCGACGTATTTCATATTTGATTTCAGCTATAGTAGTTAAGACTGTTTTATGAAGCTTAGGAAGGATCTATGGCAGCTAAAAGGATCAATTGAGATAGTCTGTAGCTGTTTCTTGGATAAACGTCCTTCCTAAGCTGAATAGAATACTCTTAATTTATGCCAGACATTAATACAAAGGACGTCACCGGTACAGAGAGGGTTAAGGGAGCCCACCTCGCTTTGTTTCTCTTTCTTTCCCTCTCTCTTTGCCTTGTATCCATTCGGCCCCATTCAGCCTACTGTTTTAAGACGTTTACCCCCATCCAGGTGTCAATATTTTCCTAATATAAAAAATAATATATATATATACATTATAAAGAATATGAGTGGATAAAGAGACCGAGGAAGAGGGAGAGGGAGAGAGCGAGAGAGTAAATGAGAGCGATAATGAGGAGGAAGAGTTTAATTAGTGGAGTAAAATTAAGCTAAAACACCTTATTTTGGTCGTTACTGAAGGGGGGGGAGGGGGGGGGGGGGGGGGCGGGCGGCGGTGTGCACTAAAAGAGATTACCAGGGGGGGGGGGGCTGTGTGTGTGTGTGTGTGTGTGTGTGTGTGTGTGTGTGAGTTTGTCTGTCTGTCTCACTCACTCACACTCGCTCGCTCTCTCTCTCTCTTTGTGTGTGTGTGTGTGTGAGTAAATATTAATACTCTTATTCCTTCAAATCCCATATATTTTCACCCATACTTTCATTTACTGTTTCGAAAATCACAGTTTAAACACACTATTTACATAATGACATGAGCTCATTGACTGAACAACAGGCGCTAATTTTGGTCAATATGTTTACTGAGAGAGGGGGAGGGTAAAGGAGAGAGTGAGAGTGAGAGTGAGTGTGAGTGTGTGTGAGAGAGAGAGAGTGAGAGTGAGTGTGTGAGAGAGAGAGAGTGAGTGTGATAGATAGAGAGAGATAGAGTGAGTGAGTGAGTGAGTGAGTGATATATAAAAGTCATGTGCGTTCTCAGATGGATTACTGTTCACCTCTGTGGGGTGGAAGTGGAGTGGTTGCATTGAGGCAGTTGGACAAAATTCAAAATAAAGCTATTAGACTAATCAATAACCCTGCAATCACACAGGACCTTCCTACATTATCCATACGAAGAAACGTTGCATCCCTTGCATTATTCTACAGATATTTTCACAGCAATTGTTCCGAGGAACTTGCTTCAATTGTGCCGCCTCTCCACATCTTTCCCCGTAGAACTAGGGCAGCTGAGAGCGCCCATGAATTTACACTTTCTCCTCCACAATGCAGAACTTCTGCTTATCAGAATTCATTTATCCCCAGAGCTACTACTCTTTGGAATTCACTTCCCTCGAATTGCTTTCCACAAACTTACAATCTACAAATGTTTAAATCCAGTTGTTACAAACATTTTATGAATGGAGGATGCCTTTAGGCACATGGACCTTTTTGTTTTATCTGTGTTTTTCCTTCCTCCGTTCATTGTCTCTTAAAAAAAAAAAAAAAAAAAAAAAAAAAAAAAAAAAAAATAGATATAGATAGATAGAGTGAGTGAGAGAGAGAGAGATGTGTTTATATAAGTACTGTGTAATTAGATAATGTGTGAGTGAGTGTGTGAGAGTCAGTGTGTAAGTGAGTGAGTGAGTGATTTATAGATAGATATAGATAGATAGATAGAGAGTGAGTGAGAGAGAGAGAAATGTGTTTATATAACTACTGTGTAATTAGATAATGTGTGTGTGTGTGTGTTACTCAGTTACTTGTTCGTCAAGGGGAATCCACGCAATGCGAGCTAAGCTCATTATTATCGCGCCTCCTTAACTGGGAATGTATTGCGTGAAATGCATGTTAAGTGTTTTATGTACTGTTGGAATGGCTGTGGATGTGTGTGTAGTCTGTATTTTAGCCAATTGGCGACATCGGAAACAAAGGCTTAGGGTGGATCTGTATGGTACCATTCTCACTATAGACGGTACCGTCTCGCCCGAAGGCTTAGGTAGCCATCAGCTTAGGTGAACCATATGATACCCATCTCGCCTTGTACCATTTTTGCCAATCCCAGATGGGACGTCACAACGTCGTCCACTTATTCCAGGTACCTATTTACAGCTAGGTGAACTGAGGCTAACACATGAAAGGAGACAAGCCCAATTTGTCTCCGCCCGGCCGGGGGATTGAACCCCCGACCCCTCGTGTGTGAGACGAGAGCTCTACCTACTAGGCTACGGGCTGTGTGTGAGTGTGTGAGTGTGGGAGAGTCAGTGTGTGAGTGAGTGAGTGATATATAGATAGATATAGATAGATAGATAGAGAGTGAGTGAGAGAGGGAGAGAAATTTGTTTATATAAGTACCGTGTAATTAGATAATGTGTGTGTGTGTGTGAGAGTCAGTGAGTGAGTGAATGAGTGTGTGTTTATGTGTGTGTTAATGAAGGGTTTAGCTCCAATAGGACATAACCTGGCAGTAATGGTGTCAACCCCCCCCCCCCCCCTATGTTGACTATTTAGGGGAGGTTTGTTGACATTTAGTAATTCTGTTTACAAATCGACTTAGGGGGGGGGGGGTCACCATTTTTTTTTTTTTTTATCTTTCTCTCCTTTTCTCTCTTTCCCTGGCTTGTATCCATTTCGCCCCATTCAGCCAACTGTTTATCCCCATCCAGGTGTCGATATCTTCCTGGCGAGCGATAGCGAGCCAGCATTGTGTGGAGAAATCCGGCTTCACCGGAGATATTATTCTATCGAAAAATGTACAAATTTGGCTTGCTGTAAACAAAAAAAACATATATGCTGGCTCGCTACCGCTCGCCAGGAAAATATTGACACCTGGATGGGGGTTAACGTCTTAAAACAGTAGGCTGAATGGGGCCGAATGGATACTAGCCAAAGAGAGAGGGAGAGAAAGAGAAAAAAAAGCGAGGTGGGCCCCCTTAACACTATCTGATCCGACGTCTTGTGGATTATTATGATATGCTGTGTAATTATTAATGAGGAATTTGTTTGTTTTTCACATTCTCGAGCAATGTACTATAGTTTGCCCCAAGGCTAATCTATTTTGTATTAATTTCACGACAACACCAAACACCTCCAATGAAATTTATGAAAGCATATAATTTATGTGATCCACCAGGATTACACAAACGCCTTCCCAGACTTCCTTCAAACCAAAGAATGCCCACCCAGACTCGCTTCAAACTAAATTTGTACATTTTTCATAGACAAATATCCAGGTCGAAGATCGATTTGTTATAGTTTACAAGCACATTATCGCCTGCCTAGTCAAAGATCGACAACTAAATGGGGTAAAGCATCTTATTATCGCCGAACCAACGAGATGAAACGTCTTATTTATTATCCAAACTCATGGGGCGAGACAGGCGAGGTTCAAAATGCACCCCCCCCCCCCCCCCCCCCCCCCCCCCGCTCCTCGGTCTAAGTAGGGTTAAGTCTGTGTATTCCTTTTTCCTCTGCTGGCAAGCCATCTGTCCACCAACATATAAATCCACGCACCTAACACACACACAATCACACATACACATAGGCCTACACACATACCCAATCACACGTACACACATTCGTATACACACACACAATCACACATACACATAGGCCTACACACATACCCAATCACACGTACACATTCGTATACACACACACAATCACACATACACATAGGCCTACACACATACCCAATCACACGTACACACATTCGTATACACACACACACACACACGATAATGATTAATTTAAAGTTTAAAAAATTCCCTACTTTCTAACCATGACTAACCTCTATCTATTTATTCAGCTATCTAATTCTCTGTTCTAGATATATACAGGGCCTATATAATATATATAATATATATATATATATATATATATATACGGTATATATATATATATATACGTTATATATATATATATATATATATATATATATATATATATATATATATATATATATATATATATATATATATATATATATATTTGTATTTATTGGTGTACACAACGAGATGGCGGTACACACAAAGAGCCGTATAAACACACACATACATCAAAACACACTGATTCATAGCTACACACACATACATACACGGGGACAAACGCACACAACGATAACAATAAAACACACACACGCACACACACATATATTAACAAGGACTATAACAAAAACAGAGGAAACAGCAACAACAATTCCGGACAACACACATTGAGCGAGGTAAACACACAAACAAACAAACACAAACAGAGGAGTCCGTGACGGATACACAAACCGTAAATAACAGGGTAATCCAGTGTGGCCTCCTACATACATGCAAACACACGAACACACACACACACACACACACACACACATACACTCACACTCACACTCACACTCACACACACATATATATATATATATATATACTGTATATATATATACCGGTATATATATATATACTGT
Source organism: Paralithodes platypus (assembly GCA_032716605.1). Classification (NCBI taxonomy): domain Eukaryota; kingdom Metazoa; phylum Arthropoda; class Malacostraca; order Decapoda; family Lithodidae; genus Paralithodes; species Paralithodes platypus. Next base: position 52,231,513 of record CM064519.1, on the reverse strand, counting down.
ATATAATTATATTGTATTTATGGGTATTAATTATTACCGGTATTTTTTGTTCTGTTATTGTATCGTTGAGTTGGATTAATCTGAGGAGGAGTAGACAGTTTGGGGAGGTGAGAGGTCTCAAAGAATTAGAGTTAAGTAAGTAAAGAAAGAACGAAAGACCAAAGCAGGAGAGTAAAAGGTGGAGGGTTGTGATCTTCTTCCTTGCTATCTGTATTCATTACTGGTTCAAATGGGTGCGTAACTGCGTATACTAAAGCAAATTATAAACATTAGTACTATCTATCCTAATTAACGCAAGATGGAATTAAGATGAAAGGAAGATATATAGATAGATAGAGAGAGAGGAGAGGGGGAATATGTGGGGGGGGTATGGGGGGGGGGGGGAGGCAGATTAAAGTAACCAATTAAATTTTATGGAAGGTTGGAGAAAAGAGAGGGAGGAGAGGAGGGAGGGAAGGAGGTATAGAGGGCGGGAGAGAGGAAGGAAAGAAGGAACAAGGAAGGGGGGGGGGGGTGATGAGAGGGGGATGATAAGGGAGGGGGGAGATGAAAGAATGGGAAGGAGAATCAACAGAATGAAAAAGATACAAACAGTACGGTACATGAGAAAAACATATGAAAGAAGAAAGAAAGGAAGAATGAAAGAATACAAACAGGAACAGAGAAAAAATGATGAAGGAAGGAAGGAAGGATGAAGTGGAACGAAAGGGAGAGACGGAAGGACGGAAGAAAGAAAGGTAGGAACGGAGATAGAAGGATAAGGTAGATAGATGGAGGGAGATAAAAATAAATAGGGTAGAGATGAACGGAGATAGAACGATAAGGTAGATAGATGGAGGGAGATACAAACAAATAGGGTAGAGATGAACGGAGATAGAACGATAAGGTAGATAGATGGAGGGAGATAGAAAACAAATAGGGTAGAGATGAACGGAGATAGAACGATAAGGTAGATAGATGGAGGGAGATAGATAGAAGATAAAGTAGAGATAGAAGTAGAGACATCCAACATCTATAGAGGTATATTCCCCCATCTTAATTAATTGACCACTTGCGAGTTTCAGGCTATAAGGAAGTTGGAGCCGTAAACATCGATATTAAACAGAAATGCAATAATAATTTGAATTGGGTTGTATGTGTTTATATATATACTACAACCGTATTTCAGCTGGTAATTCTGTTAAATATCGATGTCTACGGCTCTAACTTCCTTATAGCATGAAACTTGCAAGTGATCAATTGGTCACATCTTTTCTAGAATCGTATCTATGTTACTAGTCTGTGCCACTACTACTACTTAAAGGGAGATGGTCGCTTCATTTCTGGACACCCTTCTCCCTCATCATTGGTCCCATTAGTTTTCACATTTTAAGACGTTCGACCCATTAATTTGTCGACTTTAAAACCTTTCGAACTTGTTTTTGCCAATATGAAGACTATTTTTCTACAGTGGTGTTCGGCTAGTCCATCCAATAACCTGCTTCATCCTTAGGTAAGCAGTGCCGATTTGTATCAGGTTTACTCCCCTAGACAGGTTGCCGACCAAGGCTGACGAGACCCATCCACCCGAATGTTTATAAGGTTGTCTGACGGGGTTATTATGAACAAGGTAAAATATATCAAATAAATAAATAAATAAATAAAATAACAACAACCTCAATAATAATAAAACTAAAAATATTATTAATAATCATAAACATAATAATAATTCCCCCCCCCCCCCATAATGTGCAATCAACTAATATTAAAGTTACATACAATACACATATATATCTCTCTCGTGCTATGGACATTGTGTGGTAATTAGGCTGGTCACCCTTCAACACTCGGGGTGGTGGTGGGATCGATCCTTGACCCCGCCCTCTTTAGTTGGCTACTTAGCTCACACTTATGGTATTGGGAACTGATCTCAAATATCCACACTACTTTAATCACACATTCACACACACACACACACACACACACACACACATTATATATATATATATATATATATATATATATATATATATATATAAACAAGCAAATAACACACACACACACACACACACACACACACACAAAGGTCTGAACAAATTGGGATAATAATGATGGTATTAATAATAGACATTTGACAAGCGGTGGTAGTGGTGGTGGTGCGTTATGACAACACTGGTCATAATACTCGTAACACAGCTGATACCATACACACACACATACAATCCCACACACACACATACATACAGTATAATATACACACAATCACATACAGTCACACAGACAGTCACAAACACACAGTCACACACACACACACACACAGTCAGTCACAATCTCTCTCACTCTGTCTAATTAAGTCCTCAGCACCTCGTTTGGATCGTAAGGTCTGTGATCTCTCTCTCTCTCTCAACTTCGTTATATATAGAAATAACGGTATAATAATTGAGCAACTTTAATCTTTCATTCGTCTCACTAATATTTTCAGCAACGAGTTGCTTAACCCCTTGAGGATTATGACGCATTTTGACAAAGTAAAGCAAGGATCTGCGGGAGTCAAAAGGTTATTTGAATCGACTTTATCCCCTTTGATTGCTAGGCCTCTTTCCTAAGCTGGACCAAATAGTCTTATAATAGCCAGAAACACCTGCTAAAACATATAATAGTCTAGTTTCCGCGAATAAAATGTCCTTGCCAGATAATAAGAAACTCTGAAATAATTATTATCGTGTGATTACCATAACACTATTTGGTCCAACAGGGGTTGTTTTGGATCGCCCCTATTTAGCTCCATTAGTTTGGACATTTTAAGACGTTCTACCCCATTAGTTTGGCGATAATAAGACGCTTTACCTCATCTTTGTGTCGATTATTTCTGAGCGAACAATAGGGAGCCTTTAACTTAAAAGAAAGCGGCCTTCGGCCAGAACACTTTTCTATCTAAACATTTACAAATGTAGCATGAAGGGGGTCTGGGTGGACTTTTTTCTAGTTGGAAGGAAGTCTGTTAAGGGGAGATTTCCACTTGAGGGACTTTTTTCTTGACCCCTTTCTCCCTCATGTCTAGGCCCATTGCTTTTGAGATTTTAAGACGTTTGCCCCATTAGTTTGGTGATTTTTAAGAATTTCCGCCCCATTCTGTCAATTTTAAGACCTTTCGTGCCATTTAGGTGTCGATTTTATCCTGGCGAGCGATAGCGAGCCCGTAATTTAAGAGTAATCGGCCTTTGGCCGGGACATTTTTCTACCGAAAAATGTACAAATTTATCTTGAAAGGGGGTCAGGGGGGTGAAATTTTAAGATTGCTGGAGGAGTAGGAAACAAACTAGAAACCTCCCCTTAACCTAAGGACCTAACTAAAATATATTGGTCGAAAATGGCAAAAGCAAGCTAAATCCTGAACATTTATTGAACAAAACATGATAATAACCGACAAGAGGCCAGACCAGACAGTATTAATTAAGCACAGTGTATTTGTTCAGGTGTATTAATTAAGCACAGTGTATTTGTTCAGGTGTATTAATTAAGCACAGTGTATTTGTTCAGGTGTATTTGTCCAGATAACAGAGCCAGAGACTCTCGCTTAAGGGGAGATTTCCACTTGAGGGATTTTTCTTTATCTCTTTCTCCCTCATGTTTAGACCCATTGCTTTTGATATTATAAAACGTTTGCCCCATTAGTTTAGCGATTTTAAGAACTTTCACCCCATATTAAGACCTTTCGTGCAATTCAGATGTCTATTTTATCCTGGCGAGCGATAGCGAGCCTGTAATTTAAGAGGAACCGGCCTTCGGCCGGGAAATTTTTCTACCGAAAAATTTATAAATTTATCTTGAAAGGGACTCAAGGGGGTGTAATTTTAAGCTTGATGGAGGTCTAGGGAACAAAATAAATACCTCCCCTTAAGCCGATATCACACAAGCACTTTTCCCCTCAACACTGGTCTGGCAGCTTATGAGGCTAACATTTAAAATATTTCGGTTACCTAAATAATATACAGTAAATATTATTTATCTATCTAGTTTCCGATACCAGTGTAAAATATTCCAGAAATATTGCCAGAAAAGTGTTGATTATTGAATGTTTGACCATAAAAGCTCTCGTGTGATACCGGCTTTAGGTTTATACATTCATATTAACACTATCTGGCCCGACGTCTTGGAGGTTATTATATTTTGTTTATTAATCATAGAGGATTTTGTTTGTTTTTGTCAGTTTCGAGCAATGTATTTTAGCTTGTTCCCTAGGCTAACAAAAAAGCCTTCTCAGACGTCCTTCAAACTAAAAGAATGTTCACCCACACCCCCTTCAAGCAAAATTTGTATATTTTTCGATAGAAAAGTATCCCAACCGAAGGCCAATTCCGTCTTAGTTTCAGATTCGCTATCGCTCGCCCAGAATAAAATCACCACCTGAATAGGGTGAAACGTCCTATTGTTGTCAAACTAATGGGGTGAAATGTCTCAAAATTCAACAAAACTACTGGGGTTAAACATGGGGGAGAAAGGGGTCCTGACAAAAAAACATCCCCTTAATCTACACAAAATCGTCTACTGATAGCCAGCACGAGAGGAAGGAAGCGTCAACGTATAATAGAAAGGCCAAAATAGGAGGATCGAACGGTGGGGGTAAACTATGATGGTGGGGAAGGGGTGGTGGGGGGTTGTCAGCTGATCCGTGCCTTATATACCCCGCCACCCATTGTCACCCCCTACCCCCTGGACCTGCTATTATCCCTGTCTGTCAGTTATGGCCCCTCATTACCCGATAGTTACTGATTTACGGCGAGGATTTGGCCTGGTAGGGAGGTGGGGAGGGGAGGGTTTGGTAGGGTAGGGTAGGGGGAGAGAGGGTAGAGTTTTGTAGGGGTGGTGATAGGGTAGGGGCTAAGGTGGGGGTAGGGTGGTAGGGAGGGGGGAGAGGGTAGAGTTTGGTACGGGCGGTGGTAGGGTTGGGGATAAGGTGGTGCTAAAGTTTGGTAGTGTAGGGATAAGGTGGTGGTCGAATTTGGTAGGGTGGTGATAGGGTAGGGGTGAGGTGGTGGTAGGGTGGTAGAGAGGTGGTGGTAGTTGGTAGAGTAGGGATAAGGGGGTGGTAGGGTAGGGATAAGGTGGTGGTAGAGCTTGGTAGGGGTAGGGGTGGTGGTAGAGTAGGGGTAAGGTGGTGGTAGAGTTTGGTAGGGTGGTGGTAGAGTTTGGTACGGGTGGGGGTAGGGTGGTAGGGTAGGGATATGGTGGTGGTAGAGTTTGGTTGGGTAGAGGTAAGGTGGTGGTAGAGTTTGGTAGGGTGGTGGTAGAGTTTGGTACGGGTGGGGGTAGGGATATGGTGGTGGTAGAGTTTGGTTGGGTAGAGGTAAGGTGGTGGTAGAGTTTGGTAGGGTGGTGGCAGGGGTGGTGGTAGAGTTTGGTACGGGTGGGGGTAGGGTGGTAGGGTAGGAATATGGTGGTGGTAGAGTTTGGTTGGGTAGAGGTAAGGTGGTGGTAGAGTTTGGTAGGGTAGGGATAAGGTGATAGTAGGGTGGGGGCATGGTAGTGGTAGTTTGGTAAGGGTGGTGGTAAGGTGTGGTAGTGGTAGAGTTTGGTAGGGTGATAGAAGGGCAGTGGTAGGGTGATGGTGGCAAGGCAAAGATGGTAGGTTAGGGATAAGGTGGTGGTAGAGTTTGGTAGGGTGAGGATAGGGTGGCGGAAAGGTTAGTCCCTTTCCGGGTAAGGATAGGGACAATGACAAAACAATTTTGCTCCATTTAGGGGGCTCATTTAATGAACATAGTTGCTACACCACTGGTGTAGCAACTTTACAGAGTATTCAGAGTAGGTACAATAATTGCCTTATTAACAGTAATAAATATCATAACACAATAGCTACAGCAGCTCACTACAGTTCTTCTGCAGTACTATACTGTATTAAAATTACAGTAATGTAATATACGCAGTAACATAATTATCACTGCACTGCCACTAAAATTCGATGTCACTAACATCACCAATACAATACAATACTACTACTACTACTACTACTACTACAATACACTACTACTACTACTACTACTACTACATCACCAATACAATACTACTACTACTACTACTACTACTACTACTACTACTAACAATAATGATAATAAAAACATCCATACAAAGTTACATATACCTGTACTGTATATATAGAGTTGGAATACTTTCCTTTGATTGAAATACTCATCCTAGGGACAAGTATTTGCAGTATATAAAATAAGTATATTTAATCAAGCATTTCAATGTTAAGGGGAGATGGGTCGTTTTTCTGGTCCCCCTTCTTCCTCATGTCTAACCCCATTAGTTTTCAGATTTTATGACGTTCGTCCCATTAGTTAGGCGGTTTTAAGAGTTTTTGCCCCTTTTTGTTGTCAATATTTAGACTGTTCGTGTCATTTAGGTGACGATTTTTCCCTGCGAGCGATAGCGAGCCTGTAATTTAAGAGAAACTGGTCTTCGGTCGGGACGTTTTTTGATCGAAAAATTTACAAATTTATTTTGGAGGGTCTTTTTTTATAAGCTTGATGGACGTCTAGGGAGAAAACTAAATAAATGATAAACATATACATAAATGAGGAAATAAATGATAAACATATACATAAATGAGGAAATAAATGATAAACATATACATAAATGAGGAAATAAATGATAAACATATACATAAATGAGGAAATAAATACGCCCGTCCCCCCTTAAATGCTCAATTTGGTCTCTGTGTATATGTGACCATGTGTGCACGTGCACGCGCGCGGGCACACATGTCTCTTATCTCCCTCTGTTGTTCATTCTCACGCCTCTCATCCTTATCTCTCTCTCTCTCTCTTTACTGAACCAATTTCCATTTCCACATTCTACACACACACACACACTCTCTCTCTCTCTCTCTCTGTATAGGTCTTTATTAGAAGTTAACGAGAGGGTGGCAAGCGATATCACTGAAGTGGTGAAGGGAGGGGGGAAGGGGGGGGGAGGTAAAGGAGATAGATAGATAGCTAGATAGAGAAGAGAGAGAGAGAGAGAGAGAGAGAGAGAGAGAGACAGAGAGAGACAGAGAGAGAGAGTGTGTGTGTGTGTGTGTGTGTGTTGTGTGTGCATGTGTGTATTTAATTGTATTTCGTGTGTTGGTATGAAAGAGTGGTAGGGCGAGTGTATGTGTGTATAAATGTGCTTGTATGAATATGTGTGTGTGAGAGAGATAGAGAAAGAGTTCAATTATTATAATGGGCTTACATTATGATTAATTAAGATTATCTGCGGTATATATATATGATTAACATTTTAGTTTAGCATGCAGTTGGGTTTGAGTACATGATTAGATTGATATTCAGTATTCGATAAATGGATATAAACTCGTAGTCATACTTAAGGGGAGGTTTTTACTGGAGGGATTTTTTTCTGGACCCCTTTCTCCCTCATGTTTAGCCCCATTGCTTGTGAGATTTAAAGACGCTTGCCCCATTAGTTTGGCGATTTTAAGAACCCTCGACCCATTTCTGTCAATTTTAAGACCATTCGTGCCATTTAGGTGTCGATTTTTTCCTGGCGAGCGATAGCGAGCCTGTAATTTAAGAGGAACCGTCTACCGAAAAATGTACAAATTTATCTTGAAAGGGGGTCATGGGGGTGTAATTTCAAGCTTGATGGAAGTCATATACAGTACTTAAGGGGAGGTTTTTAGTTAGTTCCCTAGACTTCCATCAATCTTAAAACTACACCCCCTAGACCCCCTTTCAAGATAAATGTGTACATTTTTCGGTAGAAAAATGTCCAGGCCAAAGGCCGATTCCTCTTAAATTACAGGCTCGCTATCGCTCGCCAGGAAAAAATCGACAGCTAAATGGAACGAAAGGTCTTAAAATTGACAGAAATGGGGCAAAAGTTCATAAAATAATCCAATTAATGGGGCGAACGTCTTAAAATGTCAAAAGCAATGGGGCTAAACATGAGGGAGAAAGGGGTCCAGAAAAAAAGTCCCTCAAGTGGAAATATCCCCTTAACCTTTATCTATGTTGATGGGGAATGGTTAGAGTATTTTAACCCCTTCACCACCATTACGTCATTGTCATCATATTATCTGCTCAACAGGTGGCGTTGTGTGTGTGTAAGTGTGAGAGTCCGAGTGTAGGGGGTGAGGCAGTGAAGCACGGAAACGAGGTGGCTTCAGAGATGGGGTCGTTTCGGGCCATGAGTGAGCACCGTGCCTCATGTGAAGGCAAGATGGCAGGTGCTCGTTGTACTCTACGTGCTTCACATGTCTCACTCCCTAGACTGGAACAAGACCTCACGGGCTTCACTGTTCATTGTAAAGCGGTGAATGTTAAGGCTCTCAGCCTATGCCCGAGAGGAACTAAGTTGGGGGAAAAAAAAAACAAAAAAAAAAACAAAAAAAATCTGGTTACCATTAGACGATTTTGTTTAGTTTGTAATCTACCTATTTGACTCAAATGGGTAAATACGATCTCAATACACCCTCTTATTAACATAGGTCCTGCTTAAGGGGAGATTTCCACTTGAGGGATTTTTGTCTTAACCCCTTTCTCCCTCATGTTTAACTCCACTGCTATTGAGATTTTAAGACGTTCGCCCCATTAATTTGGCGATTTTAAGAACTTTCGCCCCATTTATGTCAATTTTTAGAAATTTCGTGCCTTTTAGGTGTCGATTTTTTCCTGGCGAGCGATAGCGAGCCTGTAATGTAAGAGGAAACGGCCTTCGGCCGGGACATTTTTCTACCGAAAAATTTACAAATTTATCTTGAAGGGGGTCTAGGGAGTGTAATGTTTAAGCTTGATGAAGGTCTAAGGTACAAACTAAATACCTCCCCTTAAGCTGCATAAAAGCATCGAATTTTAGCCAGAATCAAAGCTAAAAATACGTCGTGGAGCTGAAGGGATTAAGATATGTATGTGGTAACCCAGGTTCGAATCCCGGTAGGATCACATGCTTTCATTAATTTGGGTGGTATTTGGTGTTGGGAGTGAAATTAATCAATTAGATTATAGGTTAATACAATATTATTATTAATATTATTATTATTATTATTATTATTATTAAACGGCCACCCCCCAGAAAAAAAAAAAAAATAAAAAAAAATATTAAAACAGAAAATAAAAATAAAAATAGGAAAGGTGGGGATTGGGCCTGAGTATATACATTTATACATACATACATAAATTATCATTATTATTATTTAATTGGACCCCAAATGGGCCTTGGTCGCTGGGGCTTTCTCCTGGACGACCTAGATGTGTGTAAATTTATATTATTAAATATATTGTGTTGCTTCTGTTCAAGCTCTGTCTGGAGGCGACCACCTCCAGCTATGGGGTATGTGCCGAATCTATACATACAGTATTATTATTATTATTATTATTATTATTATTAAATATAAGTAGTAGTAAAAAAAAAAAAAAAAAAAAAAGTAGTAGTAGTAATTTTATAGTTGTAATGATAATCTTAAGAGACTATTACTTCCGTAACTAATCATTTTGTGGAGCTTTATTTAACGCTTCTAATGTTCATTCTTCCAGTCCAATGAGTACTATAGGTAGCGCCAACCAACTTGACAATTATCTCGATCCCTTACCTCTTCGTAACTCAAAAGGACCTTGAGCAAACTGGCTATAAATTTCCACACCTATTTCCTCGTGGACTCTTCCCAAATGATAGAAACGTCAGCCCGATTGCTTTCATTCATTTTGGGTTATAAGAAGTTAAGGGGTCCAGATTATTGTCAAGTTCGTTGGCGCTACCTATAGCATTCTGGCTCCTTGTTCCTTAATTACCCCCCTCAACCTCCCTGTTTTTGTTCGTTCTCTCTCTATCTCTCTCTCTCTCTCTCTCTCTCTCTCTCTCTCTCTCTCTCTCTCTCTCTCTCTCTCTCATGGATTTAGAATTTCAGGTTACATGGTTTCAATTACAAAGTATTAATGATTACAGGAATAAAGCTACACGGTACATACTTCAGGGAACCAGGATTCCAGGTGACAAGTATTCAGGCGTCAGGGCTTAGAATTCAATTGTCGCATTTCAAGTTTCAAGACTAGATTTCAGGCTTCAGCTATAAAACTTCAGATTATTAGCCTAATATTTCAGACTAGGATTTAGACTTTTTATTTCAGATTTCTGTCTTCAGACCTCAAACTCTAGCTTTCAGACTAATTGCTTCAGACTTCAGGATTCGGACTTCACATTTCAGAAGTTACTATCTTCAGATTTCAGACTGCAGGATTCAGACTTCAGACCTCTACCTTCAGATTTCAGATTCAAAGATTCAGATTTCTGATTTGAGATTTCAGGTATCAGACTTCACACATCAGATTCCAGGATTCAGACTTCAGATTGCAGGGTTAATACTTCAGATTGCAGGGTTAAGACTTCAGACTTCAGATTCCAGGATTCTGACTTCAGATTCCAGGATTCAGACTTCAAGATTCCAGGATTCAGACTTGAGGCTTTATATTTCAGGTTTCATTTTTCAAGTGTTGGATATGAGACTTGAGGGCGGGTCTCGGTTACCTGGTTGGGAGAGGTTGAAAAGTTAGCCCCATTACTACCTTTGTGGGGGAGCTTGCTTACCTTCTGTCTCATCTCTCTCTCTCTCTCTCTCTCTCTCTCTCTCTCTCTCACACACACACACAAACATTCACATTCTTTCTTGCACATTTAAAAACCCATTCACTTAATCTATCATATACAGACACACACACACACACACACACACACACATAGGCTACATAGGAACGTACACGCTCTTGTATTTATACTGTATATATGACACACACACACACACACACACACACACACACACACACACCTTATAATTTCCACACTCTCTCTCTCTTTCCCCCTCCCCTCCCCTCTCTCTCTCTCTCTCTCTCTCTCTCTCTCTCTCTCTCTCTCTCTCTCTCTCTCTCTCCCCTCTTCATCACGCTGCAGTAAAGTGAATCTTAAGCAGAGAAATTAGTTTAGGCGCATAATGAGGCCGAACAAAGGCGGGGAGAAGTTTGTGTTGGTGGAGAGCGAGAGAGAGAGAGAGGGAAAGGGGGATATTTACATAGATTTACATAGATACACTGGCCACACAGATCTTACGATCCCTGCGAGGTGACCAGGACTTAATCCTAATAGAGATAGCAATCCTAAGATAAAGTGGAAGGAAAGGATAGCAAAGATGAAGGCTCTCTCCCCACCCTCCGCTCCCTCCGGCAATATGCCGTACATGAAAATAGTTAGAAGTGAATAACCTTGCAGGGCTTGGAAATCGCCTGAAGGAATTTATAGTATAGTTAGAAATGGAAAGGAAAAGGCATGCACACCTTCACTTTTTTTTTTTTTTTTTCCCTTTTTCTCTTCAACTGAATACGTTTTCATTTCCGCCAGGTTCTCTTATCAGTGATCAGCTTCTACTGCAGACCAACTTTTCTGTGATATGTGTCTAACCTTTTTTTAAATGTGTATATCGAGTCACTGTCAATAACTTCATTAGGGAGCTTATTCCACTCATTAATAATACTGTGGGTGAAGAAATGTTTAGTTATGTCTAGGTTCACTTTCCTGCCTGTTAGTTTTAATTTGTTTCCTCTTGTGGAACCTTCTTTGGCTATCTTAAATAGATTATTAGAATTTACGTTACTAAAGCCTTTTAGTATCTTAAAACACTCTATCAGCTGTCCCCTTATTCTCCGTTTCTTAAGCGAAAACAGGTCGAGTTCTCTTAATCTCTCATTGTATGGCTTATTTCTAAGGGAAGGGATTAACTTTGTTGCTCTACGCTGAACGGATTCTAGTTTCTCTGTCTTTTATTAAGTAGGGGGGAGAGAGAGAGAGAGAGAGAGGGTATGACTATCTGCAATTCTGTGTAACTTTCTCTCTCTCTCTCTCTCTCTCTCTCTCTCTCTCTCTCTCTCTCTCTCTCTCTCTCTCTCTCTTCCACGTTAGCTTATCTGAACATCAATAGATCCTTGGAGCGATAGTAGTTATACAATACTATAGGAGTGTTGGAGTTAAAGAGAAGTACGGCGGCCATTGTTGAGCTCCGTCTGTTTCTGTTGACACCACGCACGCGCACACCCTCCACGCCGGAGAGAGTACAAAGGAAAACAAGCAACAACAGATTCAGTGATCCTTACGAAGCTGTTCCTCGCTAATCTATCTAGCCAATGGGAAAGAAAGGATAGCACAGTATGGAGGGAGATTATTCGTCTGTAAGTGCAGGGTTAAGAGCTTTTTATCATGTCGATTTACTAAACTTTGGACAGCATAACACTCAATGGCATTACTAGGTAGTCCATTTCATAAGTTTACCACTCGACTAAATAATAAATGCTTTGCATTATATTAAGTGAAAAATGCCTTCCGATAATCTTACAATCGTTTCTTATTGTGTAAATTGATTGATCAAGTGCATAATTTTTGTTGACATCATATTAGATCCTTGTTTGACTTCTTTATTGCTTGTTCTGCGAATATTTTTGTGATACTCTCTATTGTACTCTCTCCAGATGTTCTATATAATTTTGATAATATGGATACCAAAACGGTGCAGTATTCCAGATGGAGAGAGAGAGAGAGAGAGAGAGAGAGAGAGAGAGAGAGAGAGAGAGAGAGAGAGAGCGAGACTAAAGATGAAGTAGCCAGATTCCCTTGAGATAAGCCACTAAACCCTTCTTATCAGGGACTGTTGTAGTGTTTCGGTAAGGGTGTAATAAGTGTGTTTATAGTGTGTTTGTGTGCTGTGTTGACATAACGAGAGGGGGACAGCTGGGACCGTGTGGCGATACTATTTGCAGCCTGATTTATTTTCCTAGACCCCCATCAAAATGTTAAAAATACCCCCCCCCCCCCTCCTCTTCAAGACACATTTGTTTATTTTTTAGTAGAAAAGTGTACCGGCCAAGGGATGTTTCCTCCTAAATTACAATCTCGCTTTCGCTTGCCAGGAAAAACAATTATACGTTAATGGCACGAAAGGTCTTAATATTGCCAAGGAAATGGGGTGCAAGGTCTTAAAATCGCCAAACTAATGGGGCGACCGTCTGAAAATCTCATAAACTAATACAATTAAACATGGGGGAGAAGGGGTCAAGAGAAAACACCTTGACCATACCAGATTGTTGAATGTGAAAAGTTTGTTCAGAGTAGTTCTATAAATTAGTTACGCCAATATGTCAAACTCCTAACGCTTATTGGCTTTATTATTGATTTTTTATATTATTCAAATACCAGCGCCATTTTTTAAATTATAGATTATGCTTGTAACTCATTCCTAAATTAATGTTTATGCTACTGTTACCGTGCCATGGATTACTAAAGAACTCACAATTAATTACATCCTTAATAACACTTGACCCCAAAACGAAATATATCCCAATTGTGTATTAAAATAATAATATTAAAAATAAAAATAAAATAATAATAATAATTTCTTCAAAACTGCACTGTGCGTATATGTCAAAATAATTCGGTAAAGTTAAATGTATTTGGGATACAATCAAATACCAAACATTAATTGAGGTAGTTTTATAGCGTGAATAAATATGATGTGTTGGATAATAAGACTACCAACCATACAGTGGATAATAGAATATTTATAAGAGGTAATATACCGCCGTGGATGATCGGAGCCAAAGGTAATAAATCCAGGTTGAGTGTTGGTATTATAACAGTCAATGAGGGGTGGTGGGTCCTCAGCTGTCTGTGTGTGTGTGTGTGTGTGTGTGTGTGTGTGTGTGTGTGTGTGTGTGTGTGTGTGTGTGTGTGTGTGTGTGTGTGTCCGTAATGTAGTGGTATGTATATGTGATGTTATTTGTAAGTGCTTGCTTATATTTATTGGAGGGTGAACAAAATGTGTGTGTATTTTACATATATATATATATATATAATGTAATATGCTCAAGATTTGCCTAAGTAAAATATCACACGTACTGTATACCAGTGCATGTCAGTGTGTGTGTGTGAGAGAGAGAGAGAGGGTGTATGTGTGTGTGTGCAAGAGAGAGACTGTGTGTGTGTGTGTGTATGTGTGTGTGTGTGTATGTGCCAGAGTGTGTGTGTAATGGTGTGAATGATGAGGTTACGCTCCCTTCAGCCCGTCAATGGTGTAAATTTGTTATTGTGGGTCCCATCCCATTGTGTAGCCTGGACCGTGAAATATGACGTGTGTGATAACCAGCCGTGGGTAACACAGACACCCACCTTAGACACTCTTAGGAGCCAGATTTATATGTGTGAAGGGTTTATATACACACACACACACACACACAAAAACAGAGAGAGAGAGAGAGAGAGAGAGAGAGAGAGAGAGAGCGTGCGTGCGTGCGTGCGCGTGTGTGTGTGTGTGCGTGTGTGTGTGTGTCAGGACGTTAGATACGAAATAATGTTGTGAATAGCAGAGGAAAACTTCCATTTTGTGATGATGTATAGTAGGCAGAGGGTTAACTGAAATAGTCTTTCCCCTTTTAATTTCCATACGAGTCTTTCTAACCTGTCAAAATCGTCTAAGTGTACCCTGAATCAAAGGAAGAAAATCGTCATTGCAACGAAAGGATTAACATACACGACCAAGGATTTGCAAATCTAAAAAAATAAATAAATAAATAAATAATAATAATAATAATAATAATAATAATAATAATAAAAACAAATCAGGAAGAGAAAAGGGAAACAGAGATGGGAAAAAACAAACGAGAAAATCAACAGAAAATGAAAGGCTCCCCAGAAGTAATAAATATGAACTTACTTTACAATCTCCGGGTATAGAGAAGCCGAGTATCACCGAGCCAATTGACCCCCCCCCCGCACCGGCCAGTGTTTGGACGTGGTGCTTTGTGGAGGCTCACAAATAATATCACCTTATCCGACCCCCCTCCTTTCTCTTTCCCTCCCCTTTGGTTCACCCTCACCCAGCCAGTATATTTTGCATAACCGAGTTCTGAGCATTTGCTGTCTCGTTCATGGTTGGTGGCGCGACACAAGAAGAAATGGAGTTTCTCAATGCTAGACAATTGAAGATATAACAAAGCCATAATTTGGTTGCATCCAAAAGTGGAGGCAACACAAAGTCGGTGACCAATTACAAGATGCTTATTTGTCTCTCGTCAGTTTTAATCGAGATAATTTGTATTCGGTAATCGGTATTGAGCTGCAGAATATTTATATTCGGTATTGAAGTGCAAAGTCATGTGCTGTACTGAGGCTGGCAACACGCACAAGAACACTTCCATCAACTAAAATTAAATGAAAAAAAAAAAAACATGTTAACAATATCAAGACATTGTTCGATACAACTTCACGTCATTGTCCAGTATACAGTATAATGAACAGGACACTCGCGAACACACATTGCTACGCATATATTCCAATCCGTATATAGCGAGGTAATGAGGCGAGAAGCGGTGTGGCCATAAATACGAATAATCAGAAGCGAGTTACCAAAAAAATCAACAAATCAACTGCTGAGCCGCCAGCCGCCGCGCCTTTGTTCCGGCTCAAGTACCCGCCATTACCCGCGTCCCAACCCTCGCCCCGGCTCTTTTGTTACCGCATCGATCCCTCCCTTTTATCCCGGCTCTACCATCTATCTCTATTACAATATCAACCCATAACAATTACGATCTACTCCCACGCGTCGTAGCAATAGCCGAGCCCGTAATCGTAAAAATCCGCGCGTTAATTGTTTGTGATTTAGCGCGGGGCGGCCGGGCAATCGAACACCATTTTCCCCTCCCCGATTTCCAACAGCTACTACTAATCGTAAATCAAAAAGCGCATCGGCAGCAGAGTTGCCAAATAAAAATCACAAACTACCGCTAGATTATTTCTCTAAAATCGCTAAATAGTATAAAAAAATAAAAATAAAATAAAAAAAACACACACACACACACATACGCAGAATATCACTAGCAAGAGCGGCACAATGTCCATATTATCGTTAAAGATGGCTTAAATCTCTAAAAGCTTAACTCAATTTATTGTCGCTAAATATCAATAACTTCTGATATATATATATATATTATATATACAGTATATATATATATATATATATATATATATATATATATATATATATATATATATATATATACAGTATATCATACACACACACATACATCTATATATATATATATATATATATATATATATATATATTATATATACACACACAGACACAATACATACAAATTGTGCCTCTTACTACTGTTTCCTCGATATGCGTATGCAAGATGTAAAACTCTATAGTATATGCTTGGTCAATATTTAAGGGGGGATGGGCCGGTTTTCTGGACCATTTTCTCACTCATGTTTAGCCCCATTAGTTTTCAGATGTTAAGATGTTTGCCCATTAGTAAGTCGATTTTAAGACCTTTCGCCCCATTTCTTCGTCAATATTTAGACCTTTCGTGCTATTTAGGTGTCGATTTTTTCCCTGGCGAACGATAGTGAGCCTGTATTGTTGGAAGAACCGGCCTTCGGCCGGAACATTTTTCTACCGAAAAATTTACAAATTAATCTAGAAGGGGATCTAAAGGATGGTTTTTTTTTTTTTTTTATTTGATGGAGGTCGAGGGAGGAAACTAGAAAAATAATTAATGCATGCAAAAATCGACCAAAAAGTGAACCATCCCGCCTTAATATGATTTGTTTGTTTTAGTGAACCATCCCGCCTTAATATGATTCGTTTGTTTTAGTGAACCATCCCGCCTTAATATGATTCGTTTGTTTTAGTGAACCATCCCGCCTTAATATGATTCGTTTGTTTTAGTGAACCATCCCCGCCTTAATATGATTCGTTTGTTTTAGTGAACCATCCCGCCTTAATATGATTCGTTTGTTTTAGTGAACCATCCCGCCTTAATATGATTCGTTTGTTTTAGTGAACCATCCCCGCCTTAATATGATTCGTTTGTTTTAGTGAACCATCCCCGCCTTAATATGATTCGTTTGTTTTAGTGAACCATCCCGCCTTAATATGATTCGTTTGTTTTAGTGAACCATCCCCGCCTTAATATGATTCGTTTGTTTTAGTGAACCATCCCCGCCTTAATATGATTCGTTTGTTTTAGTGAACCATCCCCGCCTTAATATGATTCGTTTGTTTTAGTGAACCATCCCCGCCTTAATATGATTCGTTTGTTTTAGTGAACCATCCCGCCTTAATATGATTCGTTTGTTTTAGTGAACCATCCCCGCCTTAATATGATTCGTTTGTTTTAGTGAACCATCCCGCCTTAATATGATTCGTTTGTTTTAGTCCCAATTGTTGTAGCTTTGGACATTTAATTCCTTGAGGATTATGACGCGTCTTAAGAGTTAATTATTAACAAACTTTAGGTATGCAACGATCTCATACAAAGCCTTTTATTGTGAACAATAAAGCAAACATATCCACATTATGTATTTTAAGTTGCTGAGAATCCCGGGATGGCCATATGTGTTCATTAGTTTAGTCCAGTACAATGAGGTTTGTATTTGATATTAATGTTAAGGGGAGGTTTTTAGTTGATTCCCTAGACCTCCATCAAACTTAAAATTACTCCCCCTAAACCTCCTTTCAAGATAAATGTGTACATTTTTCGGTAGAAAAATTTCCCGGCCGTAGGCCGGTTCCCCTTAAATTACAGGCTCGCTATCGCTCGCCAGGAAAAAATCGACACCTAAATGGCACGAATGGTCTTAAAATTTACTTAAATGGGGTGAGGGTTCTTAAAATCGTCAAACTAATGGGGCGAACGTCTTAAAATCTCAAAAGCAACGGTGCTAAACATGAGGGAGAAAGGGGTCCAGAAAAAAATCCTCCAGGTGGATATCTCCCCTTAAAGAACGGGGTGTTACTTATGGGTTAGAGTGACGATCTTCCTCAGGTTACGAAGGCCCTCTAGGAATCAAAGGGGTAAACTCTATCTCAATCAATCCTCTGACACCCACAACAAGATAATTAGTTACAATAGAACTTTAGAGGCTATCAACCTTTCTGGATTATTAAGCCAGCACACTGTAAGTCAAGAATAGCATCAGGACTGGAGCCCCTTTTCGAGAACTCCAGTCCCTTCGAATAGCAAGAATGAAGAGCCGAAAGGGCGCCCTCGTACCGCTCGACCTTAGCGATAAATTAGCCAAACTGGCAACACTGATGGGCCGTTAACCCCCCCCCCTCCCCCCCCCCCCACAGTGCTACCAACTCAACCGGCATGTATATCTTTCCAATTTTACAGCGCCGATCTCCAAATTGGATCCATGTGCCAAAACGTTTACGGGGTTTATAATATATTTCTAATGCAGGGTTGTAAAGTTGGGGGGACGTGGGGGGATGGTTGCCATGGCTACGGACACACACACGCAGATATACTGGCCACACAGACTTTACGATCCTAGCGAGGTGGTCAAGCTTTAACCTTAACCCCAGTAGAGATAGCAAACCCAATAGTAAGGGGAAACGGAAGGAAAGTATCGCGAAGAAGAAAAAGTAGAGAGAGAGAGAGAGAGATACATAGAATTACATAGATACACAGACTACACACACCTTGCGGTCCCTACTAGGTAGTCCGGACTTAATACTAAAATAAAATTTGCTACAAAGTGGAAGGCAGGGATAGCAAAGCAGAAGGCTCTCTCTCCACCCACCTCTCCCTCCGGCATGAAATTAAGTTGGGGAAAGAAGTCCCCCCAGCAGAATGAGACAAACTTATACTGGGAAATTTATAGTAAAGAACGAAGTTGAGGACAATTATATACTACTGATGCTTATTTTTATTTTTTTTAACCTATATTATTCCCACCTCCTCAAAATGAATGTCTAGACTTCTTTTGAATGTGCCTATTGTCTTGCATTGTACCACTTTGTTCTGGCAATTTGTTCCACTCGATGACCACACTGTAGGTGAAGAAGTGCTTTGTGACATCCAGATTCGCCCTCCTGGTTTTTAATTTCATTCCATTTCCCCGAGTTAATGAACTATTATCTATTTTGAAAAGTGCATCTACATCAATTTTGTCAAGTCCCTTTAGTATCTTGAAACACTCGATTAATTGACCTCGCAGCGGTGGGTGGGGAGAGAGCTACACCATATTAGCTTGAGTAAATATATCGTTGGTCTCGCCACAGCAGGTGATGGGGAGAGGCAGGTCCAAGGCTTCTAAATCAACACGGTAATTTCACAGCCACCCGTCTTAGTATAGAGCACACAGGAGAGAGAGAGAGAGAGAGAGAGAGAGAGAGAGAGAGAGAGAGAGAGAGAGAGAGAGCACAGCACTGCACAGCATCTTCTAAATGTAGCTAGAATAAAATGAAAAATACGTCGCTGGTACAGAAGGGGTTAACCAAAGGAAAACGGTGATTCGGGAACCTGAGGATAGGGAAACATTTCAATATAATGCATGTGTACCACCTCTCACTGCATGCAACTGTACTCTAAGATTCCTATCTCTGTCTCGTATAATGTACAGGGTGGTGCATAATTCCTATCTCTGTCTCGTATAATGTACAGGGTGGTGCATAATTCCTATCTCTGTCTCGTATAATGTACAGGGTGGTGCATAATTCCTATCTCTGTCTCGTATAATGTACAGGGTGGTGCAGAATTCCTATCTCTGTCTCGTATAATGTACAGGGTGGTGCAGAATTCCTATCTCTGTCTCGTATAATGTACAGGGTGGTGCAGAATTTGGATACTCATCTGACAGAAATTGACAACGCCGTCTGTCTATACACTTACGTAGCGGTAGACTGTGTAGAGTAGACCGTTTAAGGGGAGGTATTTAGTTTGTTCCCTAGACCTCCATCAACCTTAAAATTACACCCCCTTGAGTCCCTTTCAAGATAAATTTGTAAATTTTTCGGTAGAAAAATGTCCCGGCCGAAGGCCGGTTCCTCTTAAATTACAGGCTCGCTATCGCTCGCCAGGATAAAATCAACACCTAAATGGCACGAAAGGTCTTAATATGGGGTGAAAGTTCTTAAAATCGCTAAACTAATGGGGCAAACATTTTATAATATCAAAAGCAATGGGGCTAAACATGAGGGAGAAAGGGGTCAAGAAAAAAATCCCTCAAGTGGAGATCTCCCCTTAATGGGCTAATCTAAATAAAACCGTATACATAATGGTTGTGAAGATATTATTTATTGACGGTCTACGCAGTCTACTCCTTGGCTATACACAATGTATACAAAGGCAGCGATGACAATTTCTACCTAGTGGCTAAATTAAGTATGTGTCACCCTGTATTTCTACCTAGTGGCTAAACTAAGTATGTGTCACCCTGTATTTCTACCTAGTGGCTAAATTAAGTATGTGTCACCCTGTATTTCTACCTAGTGGCTAAACTAAGTATGTCACCCTGTATTTCTACCTAGTGGCTAAACTAAGTATGTGTCACCCTGTATTTCTACCTAGTGGCTAAATTAAGTATGTGTCACCCTGTATTTCTACCTAGTGGCTAAATTAAGTATGTGTCACCCTGTATTTCTACCTAGTGGCTAAACTAAGTATGTCACCCTGTATTTCTACCTAGTGGCTAAACTAAGTATGTGTCACCCTGTATTTCTACCTAGTGGCTAAATTAAGTATGTCACCCTGTATTTCTACCTAGTGGCTAAACTAAGTATGTGTCACCCTGTATTTCTACCTAGTGGCTAAACTAAGTATGTGTCACCCTGTATTTCTACCTAGTGGCTAAACTAAGTATGTGTCACCCTGTATTTCTACCTAGTGGCTAAACTAAGTATGTGTCACCCTGTATTTCTACCTAGTGGCTAAACTAAGTATGTGTCACCCTGTATTTCTACCTAGTGGCTAAATTAAGTATGTGTCACCCTGTATTTCTTGCCGTATCACGTACACAGTAAGTACTTCATGCACGTTGTCTGTATGAAGAACCCCCCCCCCCTTAATTAATGGATAAAGGAGATTTTCTTTAACCCTTTGAAGCTCTGACGCGTTTTAGCAGTTTATTTTGGCTATCATTAGACGATTTTATGCAGCTTAGGAAGGATCTGTGGGTATTAAAAGGGTGAATACTATCTCTATCAACCCTTTGACTTCCATATACCGTTACTAATCTGAATAATATCGTCGAATAGTAGCCAGAAACAGAACAGAAACGCGTATTGGAGCTTGAAAGGGTTAAGTTCCCCCTGACAGTACAAAAGGTGTGGGTCATACTACTGACACCGTCCAGGTGACCGACAAGTCCAACAGTCATCCATCAACAGGGCTGTTATAGCAGGCTGTTTAGTTAATGTTCACGGTAAATTGTCATGTCCGTATCTTCGTTACTTAGCTATTATGAAGATTTCGAAAGGATATACAGTATGGTGTTCTTTCATTTTTCTTTTTTTTCTCGAGCGCTAGTGAATTCTTCGGAAAAATTGGCGCTTGTGAGATATGTTACATGCTTATTATTATTATTAATTAAGAAACTTGGTACTTACTTGATGCAGAGATATAATACTTTCATAATTTTCCATCAAGTATCTCAAAATCAGCTGCTAAGGGATTCACTTTACCATCAGCTGAACTATAAACGTCTCTGAACTATTCCTTGTGACGCCTTGTATATCCCTTGCCGGCGGGCCAGGTAAGACAGTCAGCGGGCTACTGTCAGTATCTGAACGCCCTGCAAACAGTCAGTCCAAACCTGTTAATCTCTCCCTGTCTGTCTGTCACTTCCTAGGTCTCTCTCTCTCTCTCTCTCATTGTTACCTCCCTTTCTACCCTTTCTTCCTAGTCCTGCTCCCTCTCCCTTTCCTGAAGGGTAAAGACCGGATGGCTATCTTTACTCTTTTGAAACCATGTACACTCGGTCCAAGAAGTATCTGCACACCTACGCTGATCATCTGGTGTGTACAGCTTGGTAGGATTGGCACCTCTGCCTGCAACTATATCCATGTGTCAGACACGATCGTCTCTGACACCTGGATATAGTTGCAGGTATAGGTGCCAACCCTACCGAGCTGTACACACCAGATGATCAGCATAGGGGTGCAGATACTTCTTGGAGCGAGTGTACATGCACCTGTATATATACTGTATAATCTTATGTACTTATGCTATCTCAAAAACAGTCAAAAAATAAAATAAATAACAAATAAATAAAATCTCTCCTTCCTCCTCTTGCTCTCCCTTTCCTCTCTACCACCTTCTATCAATCTCCTTTCTCCCTATCTCTCTTCCTCTTTATCATCTCCATGTCCCTCTCTTCTCTCTACCTGCCCCCTCTTTCATGTCTTCCTCCCTCGCTTTCCTCCTTCCTCCCTCTCACTATTTCCTTCGTCTACCTCCCTTCCTTCCTTCACCCCACCTTCACCCCACCTTCCTCCCCCCTAACTCCCTTTCACCCTTTCCTCCACATCTACCCCCTTCCTTACTTCACCCTCCCCTTCCTTCATTCACCCCTCCTTTCTGCCTCTCACCCTGTCCTCCCTGTTTATTTTCCTTCCTTCCTTCCTTCACCTCCTCCCATTCCTCCCCGTCTACCTCCCTTCATTCCTCCCCGTCTACCTCCCTTCATTCCTCCCCGTCTACCTCCCTTCATTCCTCCCCGTCTACCTCCCTTCATTCCTCCCCGTCTACCTCCCTTCATTCCTCCCCGTCTACCTCCCTTCATTCCTCCCCGTCTTCCCCCCCCCCCCCACGTCTCGCTCAATTACTCAGACTAAGGTATTCTGGCACGCTGAGATACACTGCCCCCTGTCAGTCTTGTTCCTCCCCCCCCCCCCCCTCTCTCTCTCTCTCCACTCTTAATCTCTCTCTCTCTTACTGCCCCTGTCCCTCACATCACCTCTCTCTCTCTCTCAATCACTCTTAATCTCTCTCTCTCTCTTACTGCCCCCTGTCAGTGTTGTACCCCTCACATCACCTCTCTCCCTCTCACTCACCCACTCTTAATCTCTCTCTCTCTTACTGCACCCTGTCAGTGTTGTACCCCTCACATCACCTCTCTCCCTCTCACTCACCCACTCTTAATCTCTCTCTCTCTTACTGCAACCTGCCAGTGTTGTACCCCTCACATTACCTCTCTCCCTCTCCCTCTCTCTTACTGCACCCTGTCAGTGTTGTACCCCTCACATCACCTCTCTCCCTCTCACTCACCCACTCTTAATCTCTCTCTCTCTTACTGCACCCTGTCAGTGTTGTACCCCTCACATCACCTCTCTCCCTCTCCCTCTCTCTTACTGCACCCTGTCAGTGTTGTACCCCTCACATCACCTCTCTCCCTCTCACTCTCTCTTACTGCACCCTGTCAGTGTTGTACCCCTCACATCACCTCTCTCCCTCTCACTCACCCACTCTTAATCTCTCTCTCTCTTACTGCACCCTGTCAGTGTTGTACCCCTCACATCACCTCTCTCCCTCTCCCTCTCTCTTACTGCACCCTGTCAGTGTTGTACCCCTCACATCACCTCTCTCCCTCTCACTCTCTCTTACTGCACCCTGTCAGTGTTGTACCCCTAAATCACCTCTCTCCCTCTCCTCTCACTCACCACTCTTAATCTCTCTCTCTCTACTGCACCCTGTCAGTGTTGTACCCCTCACATCACCTCTCTCCCTCTCACTCTCTCTTACTGCACCCTGTCAGTGTTGTACCCCTCACATCACCTCTCTCCCTCTCACTCACCCACTCTTAATCTCTCTCTCTCTTACTGCCCCCTGTCAGTGTTGTACCCCTCACATCACCTCTCCCTCTCCCTCTCTCTTACTGCACCCTGTCAGTGTTGTACCCCTCACATCACCTCTCCCTCTCCCTCTCTCTTACTGCCCCCTGTCAGTGTTGTACCCCTCACATCACCTCTCTCCCTCTCACTCACCCACTCTTAATCTCTCTCTCTCTTACTGCACCCTGTCAGTGTTGTACCCCTCACATCACCTCTCTCCCTCTCCCTCTCTCTTACTGCACCCTGTCAGTGTTGTACCCCTCACATTACCTCTCTCCCTCTCCCTCTCTCTTACTGCACCCTGTCAGTGTGTAATCTCTCTCCCTCTCACTCACCTCTAATCTCTCTTGTACCCTTCACATCACCTCTCTCCCTTCTTCTCTTACTGCACCCTGTCAGTGTTGTACCCCTCACATTACCTCTCTCCCTTTCCCTCTCACTCACTCACTCTTAATCTCTCTCTCTCTCTTACTGCACCCTGTCAGTGTTGTACCTCTCACATCACCTCTCTCCCTCTCCCTCTCACTCACCCACTCACTCACTCTTAATCTCTCTCTCTCTCTCTCTCTTACTGCACCCTGTCAGTGTTGTACCCCTCACATCACCTCTCTCCCTCTCACTCATCCACTCTTAATCTCTCTCTCTCTCTCTCTCTTACTGCCCCCTGTCAGTGTTGTACCCCTCACATCACCTCTCTCCCTCTCCCTCTCACTCACCCACTCACTCACTCTTAATCTCTCTCTCTCTCTCTCTCTCTTACTGCACCCTGTCAGTGTTGTACCCCTCACATCGCCTCTCTCCCTCTCCCTCTCACTCATCCACTCTTAATCTCTCTCTCTCTCTCTCTCTTACTGCCCCCTGTCAGTGTTGTACCCCTCACATCACCTCTCTCCCTCTCCCTCTCACTCATCCACTCTTAATCTCTCTCTCTCTCTCTCTTACTGCCCCCTGCCAGTGTTGTACCCCTCACATCACCTCTCTCCCTCTCCCTCTCACTCATCCACTCTTAATCTCTCTCTCTCTTATTGCACCCTGTCAGTGTTGTACCCCTCACATCACCTCTCTCCCTCTCCCACTCACTCATCCACTCTTAATCTATCTCTCTCTCTCTCTCTCTCTTACTGCACCCTGTCAGTGTTGTACCCCTCACATCACCTCTCGCCCTCTCCCTCTCACTCATCCACTCTTAATCTCTCTCTCTCTTACTGGAGGTGTGGTGGAGTGGTCTTGCCACTGGCCTGGTAATCCAAAGGTCCCGGGTTCAAATCCCGATGTATCAATGGGAAGATATTAATGGGATGGAATTTGTGCTGTATCTAGTATCAGTGCATTACCACAAGCCCACCAAAACGTCAATAAAATACCCTCATTGTTCCCTGATTAAATAGCACTGTATGAATATTCCCATATTCAAAATATGGTATAGGGGTGCAATGCCTGGTGAGTTATCTGCTCAACAGGTGGCGTTGTGTGTGTGTAAGTGTGAGATTCCGAGTGTAGGGGGTGAGACTGTGAAGCACGGGAACGAGGTGGCTTCAGAGATGGGGTCGTTTCGGGCCAGGAGTGAGCACCGTGCCTCATGTGAAGGCAAGATGGCAGGTGCTCGTTGTACTCTGCGTGCTTCACATGTCTCACTCCCTAGACTGGAACAAGACCTCACGGGCTTCACTGTTCATTGTAAAGCGGTGAATGTTAAGGCTCTCAGCCTATGCCCGAGAGGAAGTAAGTTGGAAAAAAAAAAAAAAAAAAAACTGTCAGTGTTGTACCCCTCACATCACCTCTCTCCCTCTCCCTCTCACTCACCCACTCTTAATCTCTCTCTCTCTTAGAAAATTAAATCTATTTCCTTTATCACTAGATATGTTGTTGCTTGATTTCCTTTGTACTCCTTTGTACTCTCTCTCTTACTGCCCCCTGTCAGTGTTGTACCTCTCACATCACCTCTCTCCCTCTCCCTCTCACTCACCCACTCACTCACTCTTAATCTCTCTCTCTCTCTCTTACTGCACCCTGTCAGTGTTGTACCCCTCACATCACCTCTCTCCCTCTCCCTCACTCACCCACTCACTCACTCTTAATCTCTCTCTCTCTCTCTCTCTTACTGCACCCTGTCAGTGTTGTACCCCTCACATCACCTCTCTCCCTCTCCCTCACTCACTCCCTCCCTCTGCTACATCACAATAGCGAAAGGAGCCATTTTGGTTTGCGGCCGCAATGACATGGGCCGCCTCCTAATTCGCGGTCAGCATGACGTGGGTCGCCTACTAATGTATCACTATCCTTCACCTTCCTTCTTTACCCCCATCCTCATCCTTGACCATCCTATTCGCCTCCCCCCCCCCCATCACCTCCACCTCCATCTCCCCACCATTCGTCGTTAGCCTCATCATTCCATCGCCCCCACCCCCCCCCCCCCCCCCCATACACACACACACACACACACATCCATCCTCTGCCCCATCATTCCATCCCCCCCCCCCCCCCCCATACATACATACATACATACACACACACACACACATCCATCCTGTGCCTCATCATTCCATCGCCACCCTTCCCCCCCACCCTTCATCTTTGGCCTCATCATACCATCACCTCCCTACCCCCCTTCATCCTCGGCCTCATCATTCCATCGCCACCCCCCCCCCCCCCCCCCCCCCCCCATCACCTTCACCATCCCCTCATTCATCATACCATCGCCTCCCTACTCCCCCTAACGCCTCCCTACCCCCCTTCATCCTTGGCCTCATCATTTCATCGCCCCCTCCACCTCCCCCCCATTCATGCAGTCCCTCATCATACCCTCCCCTTCCCTCTCCCCGTCCGTCAGTTTTTCCATACTACATGGTATTTTTCTAATGTTTCCATGCCAACATTAGTTGGAGGGAGTGCTGGGAGGAGCCTTCTTCTTTGCTATCCTTTTCTCTACCTCGTAGTTAATAGATTAATAGTTTTAGATATCCAAACTGCCCCGTAAGGACCAATAGGTCTGTTGCAGTTGGTTCTCCTTTGTATTCCTTTGTATTCCTCCGTGGCCCAGTAAGTAATAACCATGGAGGGTATTTAATCAGTAATTACCCGGTCCACACAGCGGGAAGGGTGGCCAAATACTGTGGACGGGTTGTGTGCCCGCTGTCTCACACCACTCACATTTTTAAGCTACACGGAGAGTTGGCATAATTTGAGTGTTTTTTCTTTCTTTATGTCTCCCCCCCCCCCCCCTCTCCTCTTTTTATATATTTATTTTATGTATATCTTTACCTACATATGGATACTCATTCACTCACTGTATTCTTTAGTTTTTGTGTAGGTGCCGAGTAACTGACTCATCTCCATCTTAGTTACTCATCTATTTCCAAGTGTGCATAGCCAAATATGATGTTAATTGTGAACACCTGTCTATAATATAATGCAGACACATACAATAGTTTCATATTTCGCCAATAAGCATGGTCAAATCAACTGCCATGGGATTAAGGGGAGGTATTTAGTTAGTTCCCTAGACCTCCATCAAGCTTAAAATTACACCCCCTTGAGTCCCTTTCAAGATAAATTTGTAAATTTTTCGGTAGAAAAATGTCCCGGCCGAAGGCCGGTTCCTCTTAAATTACAGGCTCGCTATCGCTCGCCAGGATAAAATCGACACCTGAATGGCACGAAAGGTCTTAATATGGGGTGAAAGTTCTTAAAATCGCTAAACTAATAGGGCAAACGTCTTAAAAGCTCAAAAGCAATGGGGCTAAACATGAGGGAGAAAGGGGTCAAGAAAAAAATCCCTCAAGTGGAGACCTGCCCTTAAGCTTTCCGTAGCTGCACTCCCCCTCCAACTCCATTCCCGGGGGTCTCTCGGCGCGAGACACGAATGATCGGCTTTCCTCAATCATGGGTTACGTGGTATTCCTCGAGGTTTCTTTGACTCAGTGGATAATGTGTACTCACTCTCTCTCTCTCTCTCTCTCTCTCTCTCTCTCTCTCTCTCTCTCTCTCTCTCTCTCTCTCTCTCTCTCTCTCTCTCTCTCTCTCTCTCTCTCTCTCTCTCTCTCTCTCTCTCTCTCTCTCTCTCTCTCTCTCTCTCTCTCTCTCTCTCTCTCTATGCTACAGTCCCACATCAGCGGTGATTAATTGCTTGAGCGACGTGCCTTGCCTCCCCCGCCTTACAGTGGACTCTCCCTCACCACACTGATAAAACACACACAACACAGACACACATAACACTGATTAAACACACACACACACAACACTGATAAAACACACACACACAACACTGATAAAACATACACACACAACACTGATAAAACACACACACACACAAACTGATAAACCACACATAAAACTGATAAAACCCACACACAACACTGATAAAACACACATAAGACCGATAAAACACACACACACACATAACACTGATAGAGCACACACATACACCACACTGATAATACACACACCACAACACAGATATAACACATACACTACAACACTGGTTTAACCCCTCTGAGGATCGATACCACATTTCTTTAATGTTTTCTGGTTATTTTTAGAAGACTTTATTCAGATTAGGAAGGGTATATGAAAGTCAGAGGGTTGATTCAGATAGCCTTTACCCTTCTAATTCCCACAGATCCTTCCTAAGCTATATAAAATCGTCTAATGATAGCTAAATAAGAAGGCTAAAACGCGTCATATCATCAAGGGATTCATGTCCTTTTCCATTACACTGCAGTGGCTCAGATAAGGTTGTCCTTTCCAATTTCGCTTCTCCTATCCTATACCACCTAGCCTTCTAACCACAATCCTTCTTTACTAATTTACCTCTCCTTATCATCCCATCTCGCTTCTCCTATCCTATACCACCTAGCCTTCTAACCACAATCCTTCTTTACTAATTTATCTCTCCTTATCATCCCATCTCGCTTCTCCTATCCTATACCACCCATCCTTCTAACCACAACCCTTCTTTTTAATTTCTCTCTCCTTATCATCCCATTTTCTCTTCTCCTATTCTCACTATTTATTATCATACATCCCCAACCCATTTTGTTTTGTATTTATCTCTCCTTCCAATACCATTCTATCCCCTCCTATTCTCATACATCTCCCCCCTCCCCAACCCATGATTTGTATTGCATTTCTTTATTGATCTCTCCTTCCCATCCTATGTTCTCTCTTCTCCTATTCCCACTATCAATTCCTATATATCTACCGCTCCCCCAACCCACATTTTCTTATAATTTATCTCCCCTTCCCATCCCATTTTCTCCCCTCCTATTCTCACTATCTATTCTCAACCCCCAACCCCCTCCTCCACCCCTCACCCCCTCTCGTAGTATTGACTCTTCACCCCTGCCCGCCCCGCCCGTCCCTCCACCTGACATGGGCTTAAACATGGGCTGTGGGCTGAGCATACACTCCCCTCCCCCCTCCCCATATACCCCCATCCCCTTCCACTTATACCCTTATACCCCACCAACTATCTCACACTCCTCCCATACCTTACTCTCATCTCATTAGCCTATCAAATTTCATTAAGTACACTTCCTTAACCTATCACATTTCATACAGTAGCCCCCCTAAACCCCGATTCCAGTTATACCCTTATACCCCCAACTATCTTAAACACCTCCCACACCTTACCTTCATCTCATTAACCTACCACATTGCATACAGTAGGGGCGCCCCCCTAAACCCCCCTTATACCATTATACCCCCTCTCCAACCATTTCACACACCTTCCATACCCTACCCTCAGCTCATCAACTTAGCAAATTGCATGCACTAAACTCCCCTCCTACTTTGTGTTCCAATCTATACTCTGTCCCCAACTATCTCACGCCACTCCCATACCCTACCCACATTTCAGTAACTTATCAAATTTCATGCAGTATCCCCCCCCCCCCCCAACCTTGGCAGTTATACCCTCATACCCCCACCCCCAACTATCTCACATACCTCCCATACCCTCCCCCTCATCTCATTAAGGGGAGATTTCCACTTGAGGGATTTTTTCTGGACCCCTTTCTCCCTCATGTTTAGCCCCATTGCTTCTGAGATTTTAAGACGTTCGCCCTAGTAGTTTGGACATTTTAAGACATTTTGCCCCATTTCTGTCAATTTTAAGACCATTCGTGCCATTTAGGTGTCGATTTTTTCCTGGCGAGCGATAGCGAGCCTGTAATTTAAGGGGCACCGGCCTTCGGCCGGGAAATTTTTCTACCGAAAAATGTACAAATTTATCTTGAAAAGGGGTCAAGGGGGAGTCGTTTTAAGCTTGATGAAAGTCTAGGGAATCAACTAAAAACCTCTCCTTAACCTATCAAATGTCCTAGTGTAACTCCCCTAAACCCTCATTCTAGATATAGGCTACCCTCTTACCTCCAAATATCTTACTCCTTAACCTATCTAACCACCTTGTGCACCGCCTCCTATAACTTCACCCCTCCTGCCTCAACTAGCTCACACATCTCCCATACCCTACCCTCACCTCATTAAGGGAAGGCAGACCGCTTTTCTGGACCCCCTTCTCCCTAATGTTTAGCCCCAATAGTTTTGAGATTATAAGACGTTCGGCCCATTAGTTTGGCGATTTTAACACCTTTCGCCCCATTTCGTTGTCAATTTTAAGACCTATCGTGCCATTTAGGTGTCGATTATTTCCTGGCGAGCGATAGCGAGCCTGCAATTTTAAGAGGAACCGGCCTTCGGCCGGGAAATTTTTCTACCGAAAAATGTACAAATTTATCTTGAAGGGGGGGTCTAGGGGGTGTTTTTCTAAGCTTGATGGAGGTCTAGGGAGGAAACTAAAAAGAATAAATGAATTAATAGACCAAACAACCGGCCAGTCTCCCCTTAACCTATCCAACACCGTGCACTGCCTCTTATACCTTGACCCCTCCTTCCACAAATGCCCTTATACCCTCCTTTATTGATTTGTACTTTTTTTTTTTTTTTTTTTTTTTTTTTTTTTTTTTTTTTTTTTCTATATTCCAACTTACTTCCTCTCGGGCATAGGCTGAGAGCCTTAACATTCACCGCTTTACAATGAACAGTGAAGCCCGTGAGGTCTTGTTCCAGTCTAGGGAGTGAGACATGTGAAGCACGTAGAGTACAACGAGCCATCTTGCCATCTTGCCTTCACATGAGGCACGGTTCTCACTCATGGCCCGAAACGACCCCATCTCTGAAGCCACCTCGTTCCCGTGCTTCACTGTCTCAACCCCTACACTCGGACTCTCACACTTACACACACACAACGCCACCTGTTGAGCAGATAACTCACCAGGCATTGCACCCCTATAGCATATTTTGAATATGGGAATATTCATACAGTGATATTTAATCAGGGAACAATGAGGGTATTTTATTGACGTTTCGGTGGGCTTGTGGTAATGCACTGATACCAGGTACAGCACAAATTCCATCCCAATAATATCTTCCCATTGATACATCGGGATTTGAACCCGGGACCTTTGGATTACCAGGCCAGTGGCAAGACCACTCCACCACACCTCCCCTATACCCCTATACCCCCAACTACCTCACAAACCTTCCATACCCCTTCCCTCATCTCATTAAGGGGGGTCACCGTTTTTTATTTTATCTTTCTCTCCTTTTCTCTCTTTCCCTGGCTTGTATCCATTCGGCCCCATTCAGCCAACTGTTTAAGACGTTTATCCCCATCCAGGTGTCGATTTCTTCCTGGCGAGCGATAGCGAGCCAGCATTGTATGGAGAAATCCGGCTTTGCCGGAGACGTTTCGCCCCAGTTCTTTGTGAATATTAAGACCTTTCGTGCCATTAAGGAGTCGATTATTCCTGGCGAGCGATGGCGAGCCTGTAATTTAGGAGGAACCGGCCTTCGACCTTCGGCCGGAAAACTTTTCTTCCGAAAAATAAATAAATTTATCTGGAAGAGGGATCGGTGTTATATTTGAAGCTTGATGGGGGTCTACTGTAGGGAGAAAACTAAAACAATAAAGAAATAAACAACTAAACAAATAAATATCACCTACCCCTTAAGGGGAGGTTTTTAGTGTGTTTCCTAGACTTCCATCAAGCTTGAAATTACACCCCCTTGACCCCCTTTCAAGATAAATTTGTACATTTTTCGGTAGAAAAATGTCCCGGCCCCTCTTAAATTACAGGCTCGCTATCGCTCGCCAGGAAAAAATTGACACCTAAATGGGACGACAGGTCTTAAAAGTGACATAAATGAGGTGAAAGTTCTTAAAATCGCCAAACTAATGGGGCGAACGTCTTAAAATCTCAAAAGCAATGGGGCTAAACATGAAGGAGAAAGGGGTAAAGCAAAAAAATCCCTCAAGTGGAAATCTCCCCTTAAACTCATACTGTACCGGTGACGTCTGGTTCATTCCATTGGGACACCTATAACACGATTTTATTTAGCTTAGGAAGGACCTCTTGCAATAATAAGGCTTCAAACTATCTCAACCAACCCTTTAACTACCACAGATCCTTCCTAAGCTGCATAATATCGTCTAAATATAGCTAGAATAAAAGATAACACACGTCGCTGGTACTCAAAGGGTTAAGGGGAGATTTCCACCTGACGTTCGCCCCATTATTTTGAAAATTTTAAGAACTTTCGACCTATTTCTGTCAATTTTAAGACCTTTCGTGCCATTTAGGTGTCGATTTTATCCTGGCGAGCGATAGCGAGCCTGTAATTTAAGAGGAACCGGCTTTCAGCCGGGACATTTTTCTACCGAAAAATGTACAAATTTATCTTGAAAGGGGCTCAAGGAGGTGTAATTTTAAGCTTGATGGATATATAGAGACCAAACTAAAAACCTCCCCATAACCACTTCAGACTCATATGACGCAGAGGTTGGCAGATTAGCAATAAGTAATAGAGTTCTCTCACTCTTTATTACCTCTCCAAAATTAGTGTTCTGCCCACAGCTAAATCAGACAACTGCAGAGGTTGAAGTAACTAAACTAAAGGTTTGTAAATACCCCTGATGGTAATAAAGGCTTTAAAGTATCCCTAATAGGCTCAACATTGCGTCATATGTCGGAGAGGGTTAATGACGCCACAAGGCCAACCAAGAATTACGACATACATTTTATTCACACTCCATTGACAAACATACACCCAAACCTAATGATACGGATTTATACCGGTGCTATCCCTTCAACTTTATACCGGCGCTATCCCTTCAACTTTATACCGGCGCTATCCCTTCAACTTTATACCGGCGCTATCCCTTCAACTTTATACCGGTGCTATCCCTTCAACTTTATACCGGCGCTATCCCTTCAACTTTATACCGGCGCTATCCCTTCAACTTTATACCGGTGCTATCCCTTCAACTTTATACCGGCGCTATCCCTTCAACTTTATACCGGCGCTATCCCTTCAACTTTATACCGGTGCTATCCCTTCAACTTTATACCGGTGCTATCCCTTCAACTTTATACCGGTGCTATCCCTTCAACTTTATACCGGCGCTATCCCTTCAACTTTATACCGGTGCTATCCCTTCAACTTTATACCGGCGCTATCCCTTCAACTTTATACCGGCGCTATCCCTTCAACTTTATACCGGTGCTATCCCTTCAACTTTATACCGGTGGTGCTATCCCTTCAACTTTATACCGGTGCTATCCCTTCAACTTTATACCGGCGCTATCCCTTCAACTTTATACCGGCGCTATCCCTTCAACTTTATACCGGCGCTATCCCTTCAACTTTATACCGGTGCTATCCCTTCAACTTTATACCGGTGCTATCCCTTCAACTTTATACCGGCGCTATCCCTTCAACTTTATACCGGCGCTATCCCTTTATACCGGTGCTATCCCTTCAAATTTATACCGGTGGTGCTATCCCTTCAACTTTATACCGGTGCTATCCCTTCAACTTTATACCGGCGCTATCCCTTCAACTTTATACCGGTGCTATCCCTTCAACTTTATACCGGCGCTATCCCTTCAACTTTATACCATCCCTTCAACTTTATACCGGCGCTATCCCTTCAACTTTATACCGGTGCTATCCCTTCAACTTTATACCGGCGCTATCCCTTCAACTTTATACCGGTGCTATCCCTTCAACTTTATACCGGCGCTATCCCTTCAACTTTATACCAGTGCTATCCCTTCAACTTTATACCGGTGCTATCCCTTCAGCTTTATACCGGTGCTATCCCTTCAGCTTTATACCGGCGCTATCCCTTCAACTTTATACCGGTGCTATCCCTTCAACTTTATACCGGTGCTATCCCTTCAACTTTATACCGGCGCTATCCCTTCAACTTTATACCGGCGCTATCCCTTCAACTTTATACCGGTGCTATCCCTTCAACTTTATACCGGCGCTATCCCTTCAACTTTATACCGGCGCTATCCCTTCAACTTTATACCGGCGCTATCCCTTCAACTTTATACCGGCGCTATCTCTTCAACTGTATACCAGTGCTATCCCTTCAACTTTATACCGGCGCTATCCCTTCAACTTTATACCGGTGCTATCCCTTCAACTTTATACCGGCGCTATCCCTTCAACTTTATACCAGTACTATCCCTTCAACTTTATACCGGTGCTATCCCTTCAACTTTATACCGGTGCTATCCCTTCAACTTTATACCGGCGCTATCCCTTCAACTTTATACCGGTGCTATCCCTTCAAATTTATACCGGCGCTATCCCTTCAACTTTATACCGGTGCTATCCCTTCAACTTTATACCGGTGCTATCCCTTCAACTTTATACCGGTGCTATCCCTTCAACTTTATACCGGTGCTATCCCTTCAACTTTATACCGGCGCTATCCCTTCAACTTTATACCGGTGCTATCCCTTCAACTTTATACCGGTGCTATCCCTTCAACTTTATACCGGTGCTATCCCTTCAACTTTATCCCGGTGCTATCCCTTCAACTTTATACCGGCGCTATCCCTTCATTCGCTCTTAAGGGGAGATCTCCACTTGAGGGATTTTTTTCTTGACCCCTTTCTCCCTCATGTTTAGCCCCATTGCTTTTGATATTATAAAACGTTTGCCCCATTAGTTTAGCGATTTTAAGAACTTTCACCCCATATTAAGACCTTTCGTGCAATTCAGGTGTCGATTTTATCCTGGCGAGCGATAGCGAGCCTGTAATTTAAGAGGAACCGGCCTTCGGCCGGGAAATTTTTCTACCGAAAAAGTGTACAAATTTATCTTGAAAGGGACTCAAGGGGGTGTAATTTTAAGCTTTATGGAGGTCTAGGGAACAAACTAAATACCTCCCCTTATTCCCAGGGATTCTTCCAAGGGTAAATAAAATCGTCTGGCATTGGATAACAAAAAGCAGTGATCTAACTAAACTGCTTGCTACCCACCCTTCTTCTTCGTCTCCTTCTCCTCCTTCTGAATAAATAAATAACCCCCAATTAAGGGGAGACACACCGTTTTTCTGCCCCCCCCCCCCCCCCCTCACCTTTCTCCCTCATGTTTAGCCCCACTACTTTTGAGATTATAAGATGTTCGGCCCATTAGTTTGGCGATTTTAACCTTTCGCCCCATTTTGTTGTAAATTTTAAGACTTTTCGTGCCATTTAGATGTCGATTACTTCCTGGCGAGTGATAGCGAGCCTGCAATTTTAAGAGGAACCGGCCTTCGGCCGGAACATTTTTCTGCCGAAAAATTTATAAATTTATCTTGAAAGGGGGTCTAGGTTTTTTTTCTAAGCTTGATGGAGGTCTAGGGAGGAAAGTAAAAACATATATGAATAAATGAATTAATAGACCAAACCAACGGCCAGTCTCCCCTTAACACTGTTTCTTTCAGAATAACGCGCAACGAAGTGACAACGCATACCGCAATGTGTATTGATATTCATACACCTGTTCCCTTTCAGAATTGTAGCAATAGTTAGCTTAGATTACAAATCAACTTCATTTTCTCCAAGTCCTCTCCAAAATTCCGTGTCAGTTTTTCCACACGACATGGTATTTTTCCAAGTGTTTCCATGCCAGGAGGGAGTGGTGGGTGGGAGGAGCCTTCTTCTTTGCTATCCTTTTCTCTACCTTGTAGTCAGTAGATTAGTAGTTTTAGACATCCAAACTGACCCGTAAGGACCAATAGGTCTGTTGCAGTGTGTTCTCCTTTGTATTCCTCCTCCTCCCCCTACTCCTTGTTTTTTGTTTTCTTCTTCTTCTTCATCTTCATCATCTTCTTCTTCTTCGTCCCTTCTTCTTCTTCTTCGTCCCTTCTTCTTCTTCTTCGTCCCTTCTTCTTCTTCTTCGTCCCTTCTTCTTCTTCTTCTTCATCATCTCCTTCTTTTTGTTTTCTTCTTCTCGCAACCCTTCTTCTTTTTCTTCTCCTCCTCCTCCTCTTCCTCCTTCTTCTTCCCCTTGTTCTTGTTCTCGCTACCCTTTTTCTTCTTCTCTCCCAGCCCCCACCACCACAACAATGGGTGTAAAGTGTGCTGTGTGTCTGTCCATCTGTCTCTCTCCGTCACTCTCTCTCTCTCTCCCGTCCCGTCACAGGTATCTTTTTCCCCGTCAACCTGTTCTTTTCTTAAGGGGGGATGGGCCGGTTTTCTGGACCACTTTCGCCCTCATGTTTAGCCCCATTAGTTTTCAGATGTCAAGATGTTTGCCCCATTAGTTAGTCGATTTTAAGACCTTTAGCCCCATTTCTTCGTCAATATTTAGACCTTTCGTGCTATTTAGGTGTCGATTTTTTCCCTGGCGAACGATAGTGAGTGAGCCTATAATGTTGGAAAAACCGGCCTTCGGCCGGCACTTTTTTCTACCGAAAAATTTACAAATTAATCTAGAAGGGGGATCTAATGGATGTTTTTTTTTCAAATTTGATGGAGGTCTAGGGAGAAAACTAGAAAAATAATGAATACATGCAAAAATTGCCCAAAAAGTGAACCATCCCCCCTTAAACTCATTGCTATTCGGTCGCTCAGATTTTTCCTCCGTTGTGGTCATTATAAGGGTAAAGACTGTCTCAATTAACCCTCTGCCTTCCACATACCCTTCCTAATCTGAACAAAATCGTCTAATAATAGCCAGAACACAGAACAGAAATGCGTAATCGGATCTTGAAAGGGTTACTACTACTAAATCCTGTCTTTCTATACTTGGTCTTTTGTAATCTCCTTTTCTGTTCGGCCCCTCAGTTTTTTCCCCACGCGTACTTCCCGTTTTAAGGGGAGACTGACCGTTTGTTTGGTCTATTAATCAATTTATTTATACATTTGTTTAGTTCCCTCCCTAGACCTCCATCAAGCTTAGAAAAAAAACTCCTAGACCCCCCTTCAAGATAAATTTGTACATTTTTCGATAGAAAAATGTCCCGGCCGGAGGCCGATTCCTCTTAAAATTGCAGGCTCGCTGTCGCTCGCCAGGAAATAATCGACACCTAAATGGCACGAAAAGTCTTAAAATTGACAACGAAATGGGGCGAAAGGTGTTAAAATCGCCAAACTAGTAGGGCTAAACACTAGGGAGAACGGGGTCCACAAAAACGGTCTTCCTCTCCTTAAGTTGGAAGTTAGCGATAGCACATACTTCTTCACTCTTCTACAAATATTGTTTGCTTCAATTTAACACTATTATACCAGTTTCCTTTGTTATGTCCTTGTGTCTTTTTATTAACATATACTTCTTCCTATTCAGCCCTGTCCTGTTAACCAATAGGAGAGTCGCAAAACATAAACAAACGATGACGTCACGAGGATATTCACCCAATGAGCGCCTCGAGGCATAAACAATCGATGACGTCACGGGAATATTTAGCCAATGAGCGCCTCCAGGCATAAACAATCGATGACGCCACAGGGAGCATCAACCAATGAGCGCCTTGAGGCATAAACAATCGATGACGTCACAGTGAGCATCAGCCAATCAGCGCCTCCCAGGGCCGCCTCAACACCACAACACACGAAGCTAAACACTCCATCATGCGGTTCAAACACTCGCCCGAACTCATATTTCCAATCTAATACCCGCCACCCCTTCTTCAACTCTCGGGTATTTTTTGTCAACTCGGCGGTATTTACTCGCGGGAAACGTGAGTAGCAGCGAGTAAGCAGATAATTTTCCAAAGCCAAGTACTCGTGGACGCATGAGACCCTAATCATTCCTCAATTCTCGAGCCGCAAGCTGTCTGCCGCGCATATATTAGGGCCCCTGTACAAACACGGCCTTACATTCTATCCTTCCTTAAATATTTTCGTTTGGGAGAGAGCGGGAGGGAATGGGATGGTGGGAGAGGTAGTGGTGGGGGATGGGGAGGGAGGATAGAACTTTCGAGGAATGGGAGCATTGGAGAGAGAGAGAGAGAGAGAGAGAGAGAGAGAGAGAGAGAGAGAGAGAGAGAGAGAGAGAGAGAGAAGGATGGTGGGATAGGTGGAATGGTGGGGGATGGGGAGGGAGGGTAGAACTTTAGAGGAATGGGAGCATTGGCGAGAGATTTACATAGATACACTGGCCACACAGATCTTAAGATCCCTGCGAGGTGGCCAGGACCTCGCAGGGATCTTAAGATCTGTGTGGCCAGTGTATCTATGTAAATCTCTCTTTCGCCAATGCTCCCATTCCTCCTAGTAGAGATAGCAACCCTATGATAAAGTGGAAGGAACGGATAGCAAATATGAAGGCTCTCTCCCCACCCTTAGTTTTCTCCAGCTACTGTACGTACATGAAAACAGTTAGAAGTGAACAACCTTACAGGGCTTGGATATAGCCTGAAGTAATTTATATAGTATATTATTCATAGTATAATAAAGAGAGAGAGAGAGAGTTTACTATTTATTATGAAAACAAATAATGTATTATACTAGAGACGACACGGAGATATGAAAGGATAAAGACATATGATTTACAAGATGCGAAAACAATTATAAAGATGCAGAGAGTATAACCTGGTAAAAACAGTAATATCAAAAACAATAAAACAGAGACAAAAAAAGCAGTATATGGAAAATTATCATATATATAAAAGCGAAAAAAAAATAGTAGGAGCTAAAGATGAGTCAAACGAAAATAACAGTAACAAAAGAAAGCCCAGAGGTAACTTATAAAATCACAACATAGGACAGAAATTGGTATGCAGAATAAGCTAGAAAACGTTGGTCAGAATTAGGGATAGATCAAAGAAGCGAGGATGAGGAGGAAGAAGAAATGGAGGAGGGCGGAAGGAGAAAGAGGATGACTACAACAAAGGAAGGAAGGAAGGAGAAGGAGAGAAAAGTGCCCAAAGAAACGAAGAACAGAAGGAAACACTCAACCCATGCAGTACCGGTGACGTCCTTTCCATCATATTCTGGCTACAATTAAACGATTATATTTAGCTTAGGAAGGGTATGCAGTAGATAAAAGTATTAAATGAGATAGTATGTAGCCTTTTAATTGTTAGCAGTCCTTCATAAGCTGAATAAAATCATAAAATAGTTGTCAGAATATCATGAAAATTACATCACCGGTACTGAATGGGTTAAAATGCAGTATATATAACAAGTAAGACAAGAAGGAACAGAAATATAGGAAAACTGAAGAAGGTATAAGAGAGGTTTACATACATGTATACATAATATACACTGACCACAGACCTCACGATTCAAACGAGGTGGTCAGGAATTATATCTAGTAGACGTAGCAGAACCCCAAATAAAGGAAAGTGAAATAACAAAAAATAACAGAGAGAGAGAGATAGCAAAAGAGAGCGAGCGAGAGAGAACAATAGCCTAGAGTAACAGACGCAAGTGAGACAAAAGAAAGAACAAAAAAGAAACGGTCAAAAAGATACAAGGTAAAGAGAAAAATGAAGCCGAGAAAGAAAGAAAGAGAGGAAATCAGGAGAAGGGGTGGTGGTGGTGGTTAGGGATGAATAGTAGTACAAAGGAGAGCAAGCAACAACATTTATATTGACCCTTACGAGGCTGTTTGTGTCTTGTAAACTCAGTCAGTCGGGGATTAAGGGCGAGATATTTGTATAAGCAGTTTTTTATAAGGTTTCAAGAGTGCTGCAGTCTATACTATTGCTATACAGGCCATTCCATAAGCTTACTACTCGGTTGAAAAGGATGTTTTGCTTCACGAGAGTGAAAGGGCTTACGGATGATTATACAGCCATTCCCTCGTGTGTAATTTGAATAATCGAATGTGACGTATTTGTTTGCATCCTTATTGTCGATACCTTTAATTATCTTAAATGTATTTACAGTATATGAATGCCAATACCCAGTGCTGGGGGTAGCCGGCCCGAGACAGAGCCAATTCTTAGGGTCCGGGACCACTTTCGCGTTCCCTTGCCCCTTTCTCTGTCTCGTCTAGTAGGGGAGGAGGATTCCTAGCCTCGCGCCCCGGCCCTTTCAGCCGCCTTTTACGCCTCGCAAGGAAATACGGTGGTGGAAGTTCTTTCCCCTCCACCACAGAGGAGGCTATCTGCACCAGATAGTGACGGGCACTGGGGTCGCCGCATCCCTACGCCATTAGAAATATAGGAATGTAAAAAGATAAAAAAAGAGAATAGGCTATGGGAAGTAGAGGACACCAACCCTCACTCTGAATTATATCCCCTCGTAATTTGCGCTTAGTCAAGTTGAAAAGGTATAATTGGTTTAGACGTTCTTCATATGGCTTATTTCTTGGTCTGGGAATATTTTGTGTTATTCTTCGCTGTACTCTTTCAAGTTTTCTATATCCTTTTGATAGCAAGGAGACCAAAATTGAACGCAGTATTCTAGATTTTATACAACTTGGGAAGGATTTATGGGAATTAAAAAAAGGGTACAGACAATCTCAATTAACCCTCTGACTGCTATATACCCTACCTAATCTAAATATAATCGTCTATTACTAGCCAGAAACACACAAGACATGCGTAATAGTGTCTTGAGGGGAAGGGTATATTTTTTGGTTGATTATTCTATATAATTTAATATTTTTCAATCT
Source organism: Paralithodes platypus (assembly GCA_032716605.1). NCBI lineage: Eukaryota > Metazoa > Arthropoda > Malacostraca > Decapoda > Lithodidae > Paralithodes > Paralithodes platypus. Next base: position 52,190,967 of record CM064519.1, on the reverse strand, counting down.
CTCTCTCTCCCCCCTCTCTCTCTCTCTCTCTCTCTCTCTCTCTCTCTCTCTCTCTCTCTCTCTCGCTGTCTGTCTGTATGTCTCTCTGTATGTGTCTCTCTCTCTCTTTCCTCAGGCCTCTCACAAATTAGATAAGCCATTGTATGTGTGTTTGTCCGCGTGCGTGTTAAGGGGGGGGTGCTGATGGGATAAAGGTCTGCGAAGGGCTGCCAATGGGTCTTATAAGGGGGCTATATCTCGGCCAACCTACGCCATCTTGGTGCCATTGGTGATATATATATATTCCCCTCTTTAAAGTCCAATATCTCCATACCCTTAACCCTTTCTGTACCGCACACGTATTATGTGTGTTTATTTCAGTTACATTTAGATGATTTTATGAAGCTTAGGGAGGATATATGGTAGCTAAAAGGGTAATTTGAGATAGTCTGCAGCCTTTTTATGTGTAGACGTCCTTGTTAAGCAGACTAAAATCGTGTAATAGTTGCCAGAATATTAAGAAAAGGACATCATCGGTACTGAAGAGGGAATACTGGGTTAAAACACATTTGATGGATACCAGAACATGATATCTAGTTTGGTCTCTACACCATCAATAATATAATAAAAACTTGTTCTTTGACAATTGAGGCCCCAAAATGACGTCAAAATATAAAGATAGCCACTTTCTCTCTCACTACAGGAGAGGTTTGATGAAGGTTGGAAGATGTGTGAAGAGGTGTGATTATATTGTATTATTTTGTTAATTATTATGTTTTCTCCACTAACCAGCTTCACTCCTAAACTCGATTAATGAACTTAACAAACACATGTGGCAGTCCGGGGATTCGAACCCAGGATGCTCACACCGAAAATCAACACACTTATGCATTGCACCACGAAGACAGTTTGAAGATGTGTGAAGTGGGCATTATACTCGAGTTGATTATATTGTATTATTTTGTTAATCTGAAGGTTGGAAGATGTGTGAAGAGGGTTATACTCGATCATATTATATTTGTTTGTATTGTGAAGATGTGTGAAGAGGGTTATACTCAGATTATATTATATTTGTTTGTATTGTGAAGGTTGGAAGATGTGTGAAGAGGGTTATACTCGATCATATTATATTTGTTTGTATTGTGAAGGTTGGAAGATGTGTGAAGAGGGTTATACTCAATCATATTATATTTGTTTGTATTGTGAAGGCTGGAAGATGTGTGAAGAGGGTTATACTCATTCATATTATATTTGTTTGTATTGTGAAGGTTGGAAGATGTGTGAAGAGGGTTATACTCGATCATATTATATTTGTTTGTATTGTGAAGGTTGGAAGATGTGTTAAATGGGCTATACTCGATCATATTATATTTGTTTGTATTGTGAAGGCTGGAAGATATGTGAAGAGGGTTATACTCGATCATATTATATTTGTTTGTATTGTGAAGGCTGGAAGATGTGTGAAGAGGGTTATACTCGATCATATTATATTTGTTTGTATTGTGAAGGTTGGAAGATGTGTAAAGAGGGTTATACTCGATCATATTATATTTGTTTGTATTGTGAAGGCTGGAAGATGTGTGAAGAGGGTTATACTCAGATTATATTATATTTGTTTGTATTGTGAAGGCTGGAAGATGTGTGAAGAGGGTTATACTCAGATTATATTATATTTGTTTGTATTGTGAAGGCTGGAAGATGTGTGAAGAGGGTTATACTCAGATTATATTATATTTGTTTGTATTGTGAAGGCTGGAAGATGTGTGAAGAGGGCTATACTTTATGTAATGTATTTATTCTGTATTTGTATTTATTTTTTACCTGGCGATAGGTTTACTCCCATAGCAGGTGATTTATCGATAATGGATGGACAAATATGCAACTACTCTATTACTGCATCATAATAGTAATAAGTTTTAACAAGTAACAACTAATTTGGCTATAAGGACCTTGTTATAACAAAGTACTGTAATTAGATCAGAACAAGGTCATTTATCGCATTTATCGCCAACTTAAGGGGGAGGTAGTTGTTTTTTCTCCCTCACGATAAGACCCATTATTTTTTAGATTTTAAGACGTTCGTTCCATTAATTTGGCGATTTTAAGAAAATTAGCTCCATTTCTTTGTCAATATAAAGACCTTTCGTGCCATTTAGGTGTCGATTTTTTCCCTGGCGAGCGATAGCGAGCCTGTAATTCTAAGAGGAATTACCCTTGAGCCGGGACATTTATCTACCAAAAAATTTACAAATTTATATAAAAGACGGGTCTAAGGGGTATTTTTTAAAGCTTGATGGAGGTCTAGCGAGGTTACTATAATATATACAGTATATATATATATATATATATATATATATATATATATATATATATATATATATATATATATATATATAATTGGACCAAAAAATCTCCACTACCCTCTTAACCCTAATTAGACCAAGGGTGATCTTTTTTTGGATGTTTCCTGTTTCTCTACATTAGTTTGGAGATTTTAATACGTTTCATCCCATTGGTTTGGCGATAACAAGACGCTTCATCCCATTCAGGTGTCGATTTTTGGTGGGCGAATGATAGCGAGCCTACAACATATAAGACATCGGCGGGACATTCTTCTATTGAAAACATGTACACATTTAGCTTGAAAGGGGGTCTGAGTGGGCTTTCTTTTTTTTTAAGCTTAAATATATTCTGGGAAGGCGTTTTTGTTAGCATAGGTGACAAACTAATATATATTGCTTGCAAATAGCAAAAACAAGCCAAATCCTCAGAAGCGATTAAACAATATATCATAACCATCAAATGTCTCCCCCCAAAGTTGAAAGAGTAATGATCGCCATTATGTTTGTGTGTTAATTTATCTATTAACCATTGTTTTCGATGTATTGGGAAGGATGGTGTGCTTGTTTAGTGTAGTGAAATGAATAGGAGGAGGAGGTGTTTGTGAGAGCTAGCTGGATTACTTTCAGTGTAGGTGAGACACACAGAAACGGTGAAGAAAGCCAGACAAACGAAACAGGAGTTCCAGCAACTCCTTATCACATGCCTATGAGGCCTCCCCTGGGTATTGCCCTGCTTGATTGGTGTCAACAATCGTATGAGAAGGTTGGGGCTGGTACAGGAAAGGGCTGAGAGGGGCCTGAAATAAATGAGTGGTGGTGGTGGTGGTGATGGTAGTGGTGGTGGTAGTAGTAGTAGTAGTAGGGGTAGTGGTGGTAGTAGTGGTGGTGGTAGTGGTGGTGGTGGTAGTAGTGGTGGTGGTGGTGGTGGTGGTAGTGGGGGCTGGTAGGAGAGGGATGGGAGAAATAGGGCTGGGGGCTGCTATAGGAGAGGGCTGAGAGGGGCCTGAAATAAATGAGTGGTGGCGGTGGTGGTGGGGAGGGCTGGTTGGAGAGGGATGGAGGCTGGGAAAGGAGAGGGCCGAGGGGTCTGAAAAAAGTGGATGTGGTGGTGGTGTTGGTGGTAGTTGTGATGGTGGTGGTGGTGGTGATGGTAGTGGTGGTGGTGGTAGTGGTGGTAGTAGTAGTGGTGGTGGTAGTAGTGGTGGTGGTGGTAGTAGTAGTGGTGGTAGTAGTGGTGGTGGTGGTGGTAGTAGGGGTGATGGTGGTGGTGGTAGTAGGGGTGATGGTGGTGGTGGTAGTAGTGGTGGTGGTGACGGTGGTGGTGGTGGTGATGGTAGTAGTGGTGGTGGTGGTGGTGGTAGTGGGGGTGGTGGTGGAGAGTGGTAGTGGTGGTGGTGGTGTTAGTGGTGGTGGTGATGGTGATAGTGGTGGTTGTGGTGATGGTGGTGGTGGTGATGGTGGTGATGGTAGTGGTGGTGATGGTGATGGTGGTGGTGGTAGTGGTGGTGGTGGTAGTGGTGGTGATGATGACGGTGATGTTGGTGGTGGTAGTGGTGGTGGTGAGGGCGGACACCATGTTAGCTCCCCGGTGTTATGATTTCCCCTGTAATAATATTGACCCCTGGGGGTTACCTCAGGGGGGGTGGGGGGGGGGGAGGGGGAGAAAAATATAAAGATACAGGGGCAAGAGGGATGGAGACGGATAGAACGGAGAGAGAGAGAGAGAGAGAGAGAGTCAGTTAGTAAGTCATTAATTATTATGTTCCTTCCAACAACCAACTATACTCCTAAAATCGATTAATGAAATTTACAAACACATGTGGCAGTCCGTGGATTCGAACCCAGGACGCTCACACCGAAAATCAACACCTTATGCATCGCACCACGAAGACAGTTAAAGGATGGTGGACACTGCCTACGATTTATTATGCAACTTCGAATAAGAAAGAAAAGAAGGTAAGTTTAGTGATATGTAAACAATACATTAAATACAGAAAGGAATATAAATTGTAACCTTTTATATGATCAATTAACGGTTTAACAGTATATAGAATATACAGTATTTGTATAAGACACTCCAAACTATTTTGTACCTATATGTATACTAATCAATGTGGCCACCTGTACGTATAAGTATACTAATCAATGTGGCCACCTGTACCTATATGTATACTAATCATTGTGGCCACCTGTACGTATAAGTATACTAATCATTGTGGCCACCTGTACGTATAAGTATACTAATCATTGTGGCCACCTGTACCTATATGTATACTAATCATTGTGGCCACCTGTACCTATATGTATACTAATCAATGTGGCCACCTGTACGTATAAGTATACTAATCATTGTGGCCACCTGTACGTATAAGTATACTAATCATTGTGGCCACCTGTACGTATATGTATACTAATCAATGTGGCCACCTGTACCTATATGTATACTAATCATTGTGGCCACCTGTACCTATATGTATACTAATCATTGTGACCACCTGTACCTATATGTATACTAATCATTGTGGCCACCTGTACCTATATGTATACTAATCATTGTGGCCACCTGTACCTATATGTATACTAATCATTGTGGCCACCTGTACCTATATGTATACTAATCATTGTGGCCACCTGTACCTATATGTATACTAATCATTGTGGCCACCTGTACCTATATGTATACTAATCATTGTGGCCACCTGTACCTATATGTATACTAATAATTGTGGCCACCTGTACCTATATGTATACTAATCATTGTGGCCACCTGTACCTATATGTATACTAATCATTGTGGCCACCTGTACCTATATGTATACTAATCATTGTGGCCACCTGTACGTATAATTCCTCTAGGCACAGTTGGCCACAAATATTCGTATATACAGTATACAAGTACAAAATAGCATGAGTGTCTTATATTACTACAGTATATTTGTTATACTGTTAAACCGATACTTGATCATAATAAAGGGACACAGGTTCTTTTTCCTTTCTGCAACCAATATATTTTTTCACATATCACAAGACTTATATACCTCTTTTTTTGTCTTTAATGACTGAATAACTAATTCTCTCTCTCTCTCTCTCTCTCTCTCTCTCTCTCTCTCTCTCTCTCTCTCGTTAAATGATCATATGAATAATAAACTAAGCTTGTGATATATTCGTTGTATTTTTCCTCCAAAATCACGGAGCGGGAACGAATTCATGCGGGCAACTGTACAAGCAGGAAAAATATACACTATATACAATGATGGGTTTAAGGGGGGAGGGGTGTTCTGGCCCACCATCTCCCTCATGTTTAGCCCCATTAGTTTTCATTTTTAAGACGTTTGGTTCATTAGTTTGGTAATTTTAAGACCCTTTGCTCCATTCCTTTGTCAATATTAATACTATGCTTGCCAGTTAGGTGTGGGTTATTTCCTGGCGAGTGATAACAAGCCTGGAATATAGGATGAATCGACTTTCGGCCGGGATATATTTCTACCAATTGTGTTTTACAAATTTGTCAACAAAGGGGATCCTTGGGATATTTTTAAAAATTTTGATGGAGGTCTAGGGAGGAAACTAAAATAATACAAATCAATAATAAATCGACCAATAAATATACCCTTCCCACCTTGAAGAAGGTATGAAAAGAGTACTTAAGGTGCCCATAATAGTACGTCCATTAAAGTTATATTGATAGTGATAATTCCATGTTATATACAGAGAGAAATACATAGGCTAAGTCGATGTTAAGAGAAGAAAGGAGCAGGGGTTTATATAAGAAGAAATATACCACCTCCCTTACAGCCGCCGCCATTGTGCTACCTTATGGGGTTTCTATTAGATGTATACCACCTTCTTTACAGCTTCCACCATTGTGCTACCTTATGGGGTTTCTATTAGGAGATCTATACCACCTTCTTTACAGCTGCCACCATTGTGCTACCTTATGGGGTTTCTATTAGGAGATGTATACCACCTTCTTTACAGCTGCCACCATTGTGCTACCTTATGGGGTTTCTATTAGGAGATGTATACCACCTTCTTTACAGCTGCCATCATTGTGCTACCTTATGGGGTTTCTATTAGGAGATGTATACCACCTTTACAGCTTCCACCATTGTGCTACCTTATGGGGTTTCTATAAGATGTACACCACCTTCTTTACAGCTTCCACCATTGTGCTACCTTATGGAGTTTCTATTAGATGTACACCACCTTCTTTACAGCCGCCGCCATTGTGCTACCTTATGGGGTTTCTATTAGATGTATACCACCTTCTTTACAGCTGCCACCATTGTGCTACATTATAGGGTCTCTATAAGATGTACACCACCTTTCTAACAGACGCCGATAAAAACTTGTCCCGGTCGACGACCGATTAATTCTAATGTACACGCTACCTATCACTCGCCCAAAAAAAGATCGACATGTGAATGAGGTGAAGCGTCTTTTATCGCCAAATTAATGATTATGCTTACATTGCCTTGATAGGTGAGATCAATATGATATATCTATCTATCTATAGACAGACAGACAGACAGACAGACAGACAGACAGACAGAGATGGAGTTACATAGATTCAGACTGCACAGACCTTGCGGTCCCTACTAGGCAGTCCGGACTTAATATTAACATATTTGCTACAAAGTGGCAGGTAGGGATAGCAAAGCAGAGAAAAGAGAGAGAGAGAGAGAGAGCGAGAGAAATTTGCTTAGAGAATATAGAAGCTAAAGAAACTCAAGTGTAGAGGAATAATGCAACAATATTATTAAATACTATTTTCTCACACCTCCATGAGAAAGGTAAGTCTGGGGTAGGCTGGGGGGCGGGGGGTATAAGTGCAGGTGTGTGGGGGAGTGGGAGTGAGGGGTATAACCACTCCAGACAAGCCCCCCCCCCCCCCCCTCCCACCCCCCACCACACACACACACACACACACACATTCAGTAATTAATCTTCCCTCCTTTGTTTTTTCTTCGTTCACCCCCCCCCCCCCCCTCTGGCTCTCTCACCAATGTTTACATATTTTTTCTCACGCCTTGTTAGAGTGTGTTCTGGTGTAGAGAGTGTGTGAGGCGGCGAGGGTACTGGGGAAGGACCACGTTCACTTCAACAATAATCATATATTACACTGGGTTTTCTTGGGGATTTACCAGTACTGGGTATACGGCAAACTATTATATATTTACCAGTGCTGGGTATACGGCAAACTATTATATATTAACCAGTGCTGGGTATACGGCAAACTATTACATATTTACCAGTGCTGGGTATACGGCAAACTATTATATATTTACCAGTGCTGGGTATACGGCAAACTATTATATATTTACCAGTGCTGGGTATACGGCAAACTATTATATTTTACCAGTGCTGGGTATACGGCAAACTATTATATATTTACCAGTGCTGGGTATACGGCAAACTATTATATATTTACCAGTGCTGGGTATACGGCAAACTATTATATATTTACCAGTGCTGCGTATACGGCAAACTATTATATATTTACCAGTACTGGGTATACGGCAAACTATTATATATTTACCAGTGCTGGGTATACGGCAAACTATTATATATTTACCAGTGCTGGGTATACGGCAAACTATTATATATATTTACCAGTGCTGGGTATACGGCAAACTATTATATATTTACCAGTGCTGGGTATACGGCAAACTATTATATATTTACCAGCGCTGGGTATACGGCAAACTATTATATATTTACCAGCGCTGGGTATACGGCAAACTATTATATATTTACCAGTACTGGGTATACGGCAAACTATTATATATTTACCAGTACTGGGTATACTGCAAACTATTATATATTTACCAGTGCTGGGTATACGGCAAACTATTATATATTTACCAGTACTGGGTATACGGCAAACTATTATATATTTACCAGTACTGGGTATACGGCAAACTATTATATATTTACCAGTACTGGGTATACGGCAAACTATTATATATTTACCAGTACTGGGTATACGGCAAACTATTATATATTTACCAGTACTGGGTATACGGCAAAGTATTATATTTACCAGTACTGGGTATACGGCAAACTATTATATATTTACCAGTGCTGGGTATACGGCAAACTATTATATATTTACCAGTGCTGGGTATACGGCAAACTATTATATATTTACCAGTGCTGGGTATACGGCAAACATTATATATTTACCAGTGCTGGGTATACGGCAAACTATTATATATTTACCAGTGCTGGGTATACGGCAAACTATTATATATTTACCAGTGCTGGGTATTCGGCAAACTATTATATATTTAGGGATTAATGAGTTTTCTATTAGACAGTGTATTCAGAGATTCCAGACTATTCTAATTAATTATAATGCACACATATCAATAGGGATTCCAGACTATTTTAATTCATTCTAATGCACACATTAATAGGGATTCCAGACTATTTTAATTCAATCTAATGCACACATTAATAGGGATTCCAGACTATTTTAATTCAATCTAATGCACACATATCAATAGGGATTCCAGACTATTTTAATTCATTCTAATGCACACATGTATATAGAAATGTATCATTACACAGGAATACAATACTAATAATATTAATGATAATAATAATTACAATAACCATAATAATAACCATAATAATAATAATAATAATAATAATAATAATAATAATAATAATAATGATAATCATGATAACAATAAAAATAAAAATAATAATGCATATAAATTTGCATTACTTATATATTGATGAAGAACCCCAAACTGTCACTATAATGCAGGTGTCGATTAAAGTGATATGCCTCCGTCTTAACAGGCCCTGGATGTTCACCTAAGGTTTGTATGAAGGACTAATGAGGCGTGGCGCCACAATGGCGGAGAGAATTCCTAATATTGTTGTCTGGGAGGTGTTGGGGGGGGGGAATGGTCTCTTTAAGAGGGGGTGACCTACCTTTTTTTCCCTCCTTTTCACTCTTTCTCTGGCTTGTATCCATTCGGCCCCATTCAGCCTACTGTTTTAAGACGTTTATCCCCATCCAGGTGTCGATTTCTTCCTGGCGAGCGATAGCGAGCCAGCATTGTATGAAGAAATCCGGCTTTGCCGGAGACATTTTTCTATCGACAAATGTACAAATTTAGCTTGCTGTCAAAACAAAATTATTGACACCTAGATGGGGGTAAACGTCTTAAATCAGTAGGCTGAATGGGGCCGAATGGATACAAGCCAGAGAAAGAGAGAAAAGGAGAGAAAGATAAAAAAAAAAAGCTAGGTGGGCTCCCTTAACAGGCCCTGGATGTTCTCCTTAGGTTTGTATGAAGGACTAATGAGGTGTGGCAATGGTGGAGATAGTTCCTAATATTGTTGTCTGGGAGGTGTTTGGGGGGGGGGGGGGAGGGGGGGTATGGTCTCTACAATGTGTGTGTGTGTGTATGGGAGTGTGTGTGTGTGTGTGTGTGTGTGTGTGTGTGTGTGTGTGTGTGTGAAGTTCCTAATGCTGTTGTCTGTAGATGTTTGGAGGGTTGTGTATGGATCTCTTTACTTGAAGGTTAGTGTGTGTGTGAACGTGTATGAGTGTGTGTGTGTGTAGAGGGGGGGGGGGGATGTAGTTCCTAATGTTGTTGTCTGGAGGTGTTTGGGGGGTTGTGTATGGTCTATTTAATGTGTGTGTGTGTGTGTGTGTGTGTGTGTGTGTGTGTGTGAAGTTCCTAATGCTGTTGTCTGTAGATGTTTGGAGGGTTGTGTATGGATCGCTTTACTTGAAGGTTAGTGTGTGTGTGAACGTGTATGAGTGTGTGTGTGTAGAGGGGGGGGGGTGTAGTTCCTAATGTTGTTGTCTGGAGGTGTTTGGGGGGTTGTGTATGGTCTATTTAATGTGTGTGTGTGTGTGTGTGTGTGTGTGATTAACGTGTGTGCGAGAGAAGGCTGTATACAGTATATTAATAATGAAAGAGAGAGATGTATATCTTAATAATGAGAGTAGTGTTAATGAACCGTAAGACAGGTGTTATGGCTGACTCAATGCCTATTGGTGTGTGAGAGAGAGAGAGAGAGTATATCTTAATAATGAGAGTAAGGTGTTAATGAGCCGTAAGACAGGTGTTATGGCTGACTCACTGACTGTCTGTGTGTGTGTGTGTGCGTGTGTGTGTGTGTGTGTGTGTGTGTGTGTGTGTGTGTGTGTGTGTGTGTGTGTGTGTGTGTGTGTGTGTGTGTGTGTCCGTCCTTATATTTGACCCACGCCATATCGAGTATCTAGCACATAACTATAGTATATTTATTGGCAAATATATTGTTGCAGTGAAAGGCGGAAGAGAGAAAGGAGGAGGAGAAGGAATGGAAGAAATGGAAGGGGAAAGATAATAGGGAGAAGGGGAAGAGGAAGGGAGAGTGGGAACAGAACATAAACAGAAAATGAATAAGAAAATAGGGAGAAGGGAAGATGGGGAAAGACAAAATAAGAAAATGACGGAGAAGGCCATGAAAGTGTCTTTGAGTTTAAGGGAGGCGTGACAGGAGTAAGAGGATTAGAGGAAGAAGAAGGAAGAGGAGGAGGAGGAGGAGGAGGAGGAGGAGGAGGAGGAGGAGGAGGAGGAGCAGCATCATCTATCAGGGCCAGGCGTCAGACAAGGCTCGTGCATCATGAAGGAGAAGGAAGTAGGAGGAAACGAGGAGAGCGGGGGAAGAAGGGGAGATAAAATAATATAATAAAGAAGGAGGGGAAGAAAGAAGTGGAAATTAAGAACAAAAACACAAAGGCTAGAGTATATAGAATGGGGAAGCAAAACAAATAGAAGATAAAAATACAATACAAAGGACTTACAAACTGCAACATACCTATTGGTCCTTTCGGGGCAGTTTGGATATAATATACACTGCTAAGCCACTATTAGGATGGAGAAAAAAACAAAAAACAAAAACAAAAACAAAAGCAGAAGGCCACCTATCACTCCCTCCAGCTTACACTGGCAACACCTGCACCCTATACTCGGTTTCTTTTCAGCTGACGGTAAATTGAATTTCTTAGCAGCTTATGTCTCGGTACTTAATGGAAAAATATGAAACTATAGTACTATGTCTCTGCATCATAAGACCAAGTGTATATAATTAGCACCATATTTCACTAGAAAATCTTCAAAAATAACTGAGAAATCTTGATGGGAACTTTGCAATTTACCGTCAGTTGGAAAGAAACAGACTATAGTCCCGATTCCCTACCTCCTGATCCCTGCCTAGTACCCTGTTATATAGCCTTGCTTTCTTCCCCCTGCACTTGCCCCCCTCATTCCCTGCTCCCAACCTCCTCACCCCCTGTCCCAGCCCCATCCCCCCTCACTCCCTGCCCGTCCCGTCACCCCTCCCCTCTGACTAATCCGTGCCCCTACCCCCTCTCCGTCCCCTCACCTCTACTGTACCTACTCTCTGCTCAGACCCGTTTCACTCCTAGCCCCATCCACCCTCACCCCTTAACCTATCCCCCTAACCCATCCCCCCTCACCCCACAACACATCCTTCCTCACCCCTGCCTACTCCCTGCCCCTACCCACTTCACTCATATAGCCCCATCCACCCTCACCCCCTAGCCCAGCCCCCCTCACCCTCTGCCCCCTGCCTCCCTTGCCCCATAACCCAGCCCCCTTGCCCCCTACCCCACCACCTCTGTTACTAAAACTACTTATGGATGCAGGTCACCCAACACAATCCTGCCGCCCCACCACCCTTCGTCATGATGCCTAGATACCTCCCTTCCTACTCCCCTCTCTCTTTCTCTTATATATATATATATATATATATATATATATATATATATATAACTCAAAGGCGAATATGCTTAGGGATGCACAGAGAGCAATAGAAAGATTAATGCTAGGAATATATCTTAGAGATAGAGAGCATCGTGGGTAAGAGAGCAAACCAAAGTCAAAGATATTCAAGATATGATTAAATAGCAGAGTGGAGATGGGCAGGAAAATGTAGCAAGAGGTGTAGGGACAAGAAACAAAAACTAAAGTCTCGGGAGTCATGGGCAATGTTTAGGGAGGCCTTTGTCCAGTAATGGACTCCCAATGGCTGCTGCTGATGTTTATATATATATATATATATATATATATATATATATATATATATATATATATATATATATATATATATATATATATAATTATATATATATATATATATATATATATATATATATAAAAAAGAGAGAGAGAGACTAACATCATAGATAACACTAATCACGCCCCCCACTCCCTCCTCCCACACATTGTCAATTCTCTATCCATCTATTTGTACTATTAACTTACACATTCTTCAGTCCCTATGCTTCTTAATTTACTTTTTTCTTCCCTTATGTAAGTATGTTTACTTGGGCCTTACGTTGACACTTTCCACTTCTTTTTGAAGCTCTTTGTTATCAAGTACTTTTAACAACTTTACCATACTCTTTCTTTCTCGCAAAATATATATACATGAATATATATGTGAAGGCATTTACGCAGTTTCCTTTCCATTTCTAACTTTCTAAAAATTCAACAAGACCTTTAAGGGTTTTCACCTCAAATTGTCTTCATTGCACGTTCATTTGCCGGAAGCTGCTGAGGTCTCAAGAGAGCCCTCGGCTTTGCTATTCTTTTCTTCCACTTTCTCTTACTCTGGGCTTTGCTATCTCTACCAGAGTCTAAGACCTGGCCATTTCGCCAGGATTGTAATATCTGTGTAGCCTTTGTAGTTATTAAATAATGCACTGTTATGTAAATATCTCGTCACTAACAACCCTGAATACTTGAACTCGGCTTATATTATCCGTAGACTGTTATATATATATATATATATATATATAACTCTTAATGCTTAGGGGAGAGAGAGAGAGAGAATGTGAGAGAGGCAACGGAGTGAGGGAGGAGCCGAGGTCAAAGACTCTTGTTACCAGTCTGACCTTAATTGTGGGGGGAGGGGAGGGGGGAGGAAGAAGAGGAAGTGGTGGTGGTGGGGGGGAGGGGAGGGAGGAGGCCGAGGAGGAAATACAGAGATAGATATACAGATACAGAGATAAATAAATATATAGATAGGTAGATGGGTAGATAGATACAGAGAAAAACACAAATTTATCTCGGACGGGCGTCTTTTGGGGTATTTTGTTAAACTTGATGGAGGTCTAGGGAGAAACCTTGAAAACACAAAATAATAATAAACTGATAAATAAACAAATATATATAAAACTCACCTTAAGGGGAGATTTCCACTTGACGGATTTTTTTTTTGGACCCCTTTCTCCCTCATGTTTAGCCCCATTGCTTTTGATATTTTAAGACGTTCGCCCCAAAATTAAGAACTTTCGCCCCATTTCTGTCAATTCTAAGACCTTTCATGCAATTTAAGTGTCGATTTTTTCCTGGCGAGCGATAGCGAGCCTGTAATTTAAGAGGAAGCGGCCTTTGGCCGGGACATTTTTCTACCGAAAAATGTACACATTTATCTTGAAAGGGGGCCTAGAGGGTGTAATTTTAAGCTTGATGGAGGTCTAGGGAACGCACTAAATACCTCCCCTTAACATCATTTGTATAGCATGTCTTTCTTTCCATGATGAACGTATGTATGTATGTATGTATGTATGTATGTATGTATGTATGTATGTATGTATGTGAAAATAGGTTATTGTAACGGAATCAGTGACATTACACAGAACAATACAAATCACCATAGAAGGGCAAACCAAACTCCACCTTCCTTCAAAAGTATAGTCAACAACATTAGTCTGGTAAAGCCGGTATCACACGAGCACTTTTTCACTCAACATTTATCCTCAACACTGGTCTGGCAGCTTGTGAGGTCAACATATAAGATATTTCGGTTGCTTAAATTAATCTACCATCAGTCTAGTTTACGATAACAGGGCAAAATACTCCAGAAATATTGCCAGAAAAATGTTGATCATCGACTGTTGACTATAAAAGCTCTCGTGTGATACCGGCTTTAGTCTCCCTTTCCTTTACGTATACGTGTATGTATCTATGCGTATGTATCTGTGCGTATGTATCTGTGCGTATGTATCTGTGCGTATGTATCTGTGCGTATGTATCTGTGCGTATGTATCTGTATGTATATGTGCGTATGTATCTGTGCGTATGTATCTGTGCGTATGTATCTGTGCGTATGTATATGTGCGTATGTCAAAGAAACTCAGCGGTTATTGAAAGATAGCCGTCACTGAATGAAACGATACAGGAAACATCAAACTTCACCTTAAGGCGGGTGACCTGTTTTGGTTCTGTCCTTTTCTGTCTTTCTCTGGCTTGTATCCATTTGGCCCCATTCACCCCACTGTTTTAAGACATTTATCCCCATCCAGGTGTCAATTTTTTACTGGTGAGCGGTATCGAGCCAGCATATTTTTTAAATGTTTTTGACAGCAGGCTAAATTTGTACATTTTTCGATAGAAAAATGTCTCCGGCGAAGCCGGATCTCTTCATATAATGCTGGGCTCGCTATCGCTCGCCAGGAAGAAATCGACACCTAGATGGGGATAAACGTCTTAAAATAGTTGGCTGAATGGGGCCGAATGGATACAAGCCAGAGAAAGAGAGAAAAGGAGGAAAATTAAAAAAAACAGGTCACCCTCCTTAATGTATATATAGTAATTATGATAAGTGAGACCTTCCTTCAATGATGTATTCAGCACCATTATTTCTCAAGTTCCGAAATGTAATCCGTAACAAAATACAAAGTAATACACAAAATACGTTGCCATGAAAGGAAACATCATACTTCATCATATCTTCAAAACATAAATTCGACGTAATTATTTTTTCAAGTTACGGAAATAGAGTCTTAAATAAATTAAAAATCAATTCCCCGAACGCCAATAAATAAAACGATAATTACATAAATACACAAAAATCATACATTACCTTCCTCCAATGATACATTCAATTACACCATTAGTTCTCAAGTTCCGGAAATATAATCCCTAACAATATACAAATAAAATCCCTGGACGTCAATACATAAAAATCTGACAAAAGAGAGCGATAAAAAGGGGAAGAATCGCCCCCCCTACCAAAAGACCCCGAAATGTAATTGGATTAAACAAGAACAGAGAGTTTCCGAAAGCCGGTTCCTCTCTGTGTCCCCTCCTCCTCCTTCCCCTCGTCTCTCTCTCTCTCTCTCTCTCTCTCTCTCTCTCTCTCTCTCTCTCTCCAGTCAGCTTACATGTGTCTGTCTTTCTCTCGCTCCTTTTTTAACCTCTTCTTCTCTCCCCTCTCCCTCTTTTTGTTATTCTTTTCTCCCTCCTTCTTTCCCCTCGTCTTCCAAACTCTCTCCCTCTTATCTTCCTTCTTCACTTATTCTTCAATTGTCCTTCCTAATTTTCTTTCCTCTTACCCCTTTCCACCCCCTCCTTTATCTTCCTCTTCTCCCCTCTTCTACATTCGTTCCCCTCTCCCTCCTCTCCCCTCCCTCCCTCCCTCGACGTCTAATGCACCAATCACCTCGCTCGCCCAATGGACATGAAAGCCGTAATGTGATTGGCCGAGGCTCCTCTACTGGCCGGGTAATGGACCAATCATGGGCCTGCGACGTGAACACACTGCTAATGGCTGGCGGGAGATGTCGAGTTACCTCTTCGTTATTTCAATCTCCAATATTGCTCTTCCGGGAGGAAGTAGGGATGAATATCGGGCGTTAAAGTTAAATGAGGAGTGGCACAATGATAAAACATAAATGAAGAACTAACAAAATGACAAGCAACAGAAGAGAAACGGAAATATCAGTTTAAGTATTATCGTGCGTCTGGAACCTCAATCACCGGGAGTAGGGACCCGTCGTCTTTGTTTTTTAGCGGGAGAAAAAGGGCGGGAAAGGAAAAGGAAAAAGCGCTCGAATCAGGAAAAGGGGAATAGAAACGGGATTAAAGCACCCCAAGAAGCAATACTATAAAAGCAAAACTAATAATTCCAAAAGGCACATGAGAAACGCAAGATGAACTACGGAAAAGTTTAAGACCAGAGCTCGGAGACGTTTGCTAGTGAAGACGACATGAAGAGGCTGGCGGGCAAGAGGGAGAGGGAGGAAGAGGATCAATTAATCCAATTACAGCGATTGTTCTGCCTCAGACCGGTTGGGGGGGTTGCTGATTGCTCCAGTTCTGAGTGCTGGGACGTGGAGGGGGGAGGGGGTTTCATCTCTCGCTTCGAAGCTTCATATGTATGATGTCTAAGCTGTATTTGATCTTAGAAATGTGTGCTTATCTTTCGATTTTGTTGCATAATGGCTAATCTGCATTTGATCTTGAAAGGATAATGTTTTGTTTATCATCTCTCGCTTCGAAGATTCATATTATATTGTATAATTATGATGTTTAAACTGTATTTGATATTGAAATGATAATGTTTTGTTTCTCATCTTGCTCTGAACCTTCATATTACGATGTACTGTACGAGGTTTCTCTCATCGCAGCTTTATATACTGTAAGATGTCAAAACTGTATTTAATCATATACATACAGTACTAGCAATACTGTATTATAATTATCTTAAAAGTGCCATTATAAGCTTAGTTATTTTATCAACTTTATCTATAGCGTATCCTGTTAAAGAAGTATTATCATCGTAAGAGGGTCACTCTTTGAAATCTGGGGGAGGCACTCGCTGCAGGCAGTTATGCCTGTTGTCTCCCTCATTCACATAGACCAAAAAATAAGTGTACAAGTATTGCAAGCTTCATCCATCTCTTCGAAGCAAGAAATTACTATTGTTAAGACACAATTTTATCTTGGAACAAGTTATTGTCTATTTCTATCTATTGTTTTATTTATCTCCGTATCTATCTATCTATGTCTATCTGTCTATCTATCTATCTCTGGTGTATGCTGCCTACTTCATTCCACGACAACTGTCTATCTCTCTCCTATTTGTGAATTCTCTTTCTCCCTCTCTCCTCCTCCTCCCACTCTCTCCTTGAATTTCATTACACCAGGAATCATGTTTCTCTCTCTCTCTCTCTCTCTCTCTCTCTCTCTCTCTCTCTCTCTCTCTCTCTCTCTCTCACCCAATACATATATTGTTGCCCTTTTCTCCCAACAATACCTCATTAAACCGAAATAGCTGCAGTGAAATCGTCTTTTGTTTTACTTGTCAACTTGTCTATAATATTGTACACTCTGATGCCTTAATAATAATAATAATAATAATAATAATAATAATAATAATAATAATAAAGAATTCGTGAAGCTCCTATGTTTTTCTTCAGACAATTATAACCATCTGGATATGGATATTTTGGATATAACTTGTTTTTCAAAGAATAGTATATACAGTTTAATAGTTGATGCATAGAAAACATATATTCATAAATTCGTTTCCAGAACAATATTTCATAATCAGAAATAGTTGAAGTCCACGAATATTTATGAGTGGGCTAGAGACTACGACATCCGAGTGTACCTTTGGCTACTTAAATTACTTACATTACCTGATAATTATATGTTATCATTGAAGTGGGAGTGCAGTTTCTAATGAAGTAGTTAGTTTATTCACATGACCAATTAACAGCATTATAGCAAATTTGTCTTGTAAATCAATCACACTATTTATACTTCCATACTTAAGGGTTATTGTTCTGGACCCCCTTCTCCCTCATATTTAGCACCATTATTTATATAAATTTAAGACGATTGCCCCATTACTTACTGATTTAGTGCCATCTAAAGGTGTCGAGGATTGAAGTCGAGGATTCTAGCATACCAATAATGAACAGGGTATGGTATATTCCTGTCAACCTCTCTCTGTCAACCTCTCTCTCTCTCTCTCTCTCTCTCTCTCCGCCGTGTAACTATCTGAGTTAATTACTCGGCCGCTCTAACCAGCCCGCTAACGAGTGTAAACTGTGGCGCGCTAGGATCGCTGGGTGGGTTGGGGGCGGGGGGGGGGGGGGGGGTCGACGGAGGAAGGTTGCTAAAATATAGACAGTTAGCTATGGAGATAGACAGAAATAGCTATTTATACAATACTATATTTATCTATATACTGTATATATATATATATATATATATATATATATATATATATATATATATATATATATATATATATATATATATATATATATATAGGCATAAAGATAGATAGATAGATAGATAAATAATTAGATACACAGATGTGGCAGTTCCTAAAATAGCATGTATAATAATTACTTGTGGTAAAATATAATATACGCATTAATATTCAGAGAGAGAGAGAGAGAGAGAGAGAGAGAGAGAGAGAGAGAGAGAGAGAGAAGAGCGGGGCAGGAAAATAAAGAGTACAAGATTGATGAGAGGCGAGGCGCAGCGGGACAGACTAAGACAAATTGACGCCCCCCCCCCCCCCCCCCGCCACATAATACAAACAACACTCGTAATGCCTGCTCAAACATTCACCAATACATTAAAATAACACCTCAATACATTAATGTAATATGCATAATATTCTCATCGTACACATTATGCACATATTACACATGGTAGTACACATAATGCACATAGTATACATGATACACATAATACATATAATACACACATAATACATAATATACATGATACACAATATACATACACAATATACATACACAATAATATAAACACATAAATATCGCTCAATCGCACGCACATACAGTAAAATAACACCAGAATACTTTACCAATAAAGGAGTTTAAAGACAGTATGACTAGGCCTATTACACTGTCAACAAACAGTATACTTTTTAACACTATCGGAGCAGACGTGTTGTGGGTTATTATTTTGGGTTTAATTAGTATGGAAGATTCCCCCCCCCCCCCCCCACTTTCGAGTACTGTATTGTTTAGTTCGTCCCTTAGGCTAATATAAACGCCTTCCCAGACTTCGTTCAAAATAAATAACTGCTCACCTAAACTACCTTCAAGCTAAATCTGTAAATATTTCGATAGGATAATGTCCCGGCCGAAGGCCGAATTATTCAAAGTTACAGACTCGCTCTCTCTCTCTCTCTCTTCCAGAACAAAATCGACACCTGAATGGGGTGAAGCGTCTTATTGTCGCTAAAATAATGGCGTGAAACTTGTAAAAATGTCTAAACTAATGGAGGTCCAAAAAGACCCCCTCGGTCCAAATAATGTTTATAAGATTTGGCAGTAACTATCTTTATAAAACATGGATAAGTAATCCAGATTAGTTTTTTTGTTTTTGTATTATAACCGTTCTTTATAATAGATTGATTGATACGATCTAAATCATCTAATTTATGTAGCCAGGATGCCAGCTAGCCTCCCCGTTTTCTTTGTATGTTAGCCGTTCTTTATAATAGATTGATTGGTATTGTCTTTATAACCAGGAATCCAGACTTCCCGTTTTCTTTGTATGTTAGCCGGTCTTTATAATAGATTGGTTATTATTGTCTTTATAACCAGGAATCCCGGCTTCCCGTTTTCTTTGTATGTTAGCCGGTCTATATAATAGATTGATTGGTATTGCCTCTATAACCAGGATTCCAGACTCCCCGTTTTCTTTGTATGTTAGCCGTTCTTTATAAAAGATTGATTGGTATTGTCTTTATAACCAGGAATCCAGACTTCCCGTTTTCTTTGTATGTTAGCCGGTCTTTATAAAAGATTGATTGGTATTGTCTTTATAACCAGGAATCCAGACTTCCCGTTTTCTTTGTATGTTAGCCGGTCTTTATAATAGATTGATTGGTATTGTCTGTATAACCAGGAATCCAGACTCCCCGTTTTCTTTGTATGTTAGCCGTTCTTTATAAAAGATTGATTGGTATTGTCTTTATAACCAGGAATCCAGACTTCCCGTTTTCCTTGTATGTTAGCCGGTCTTTATAATAGATTGATTGGTATTGTCTGTATAACCAGGAATCCAGACTCCCCGTTTTCTTTGAATGTTAGCCGGTCTTTATAGTAGATTGATTAGTATTGTCTTTATAACCAGGATTCCAGACTCCTCGTTTTCTTCACACCCTCACTTTTTTTCCAGCACGTCCTCAACTATTATTTTAGTGTATTTGTTAAGACATTATGGCCACTCTCGCAGGTCACTTTAGGGTTTATTTTGTCTAGGGGTGAGGTAATATTATAATTTTTTTTTTTTTATTATTTATTTATTTTTTTTTTTGTGTACATAATAGTAATCTCAAACAGCGAAATATTTTGAATTATACAACTAATATTTATCACATCAAAATTAACTGATCTAAGTCTTGGCATGATTTTATAATTATATATATATATATATATATATATATATATAGTATATACATGAAAATTAATGTTTTTTTTTGTGTATATGTGTGTGTGTGTGTGTGTTTGTGTTTGTGTTTGTAAGTATGATATGCTAAAACAAATAACACCATTTCACAAATATAACCCAGTTAATTAAATGAGTGGATAGCCAGCAGCAGCACAACATATACACCCCAATACAAGTCCTCTATCATACAATTGAGGAAAGATTAACGATTCTACTCCAATTACAGACACACCCATAACTTTCATGACTGCATTATTCTCGGTCTCATTCTGTATTCCCCCATTCATTGGCTCTCATTCTTCACATCCATTGTTATTAGTCTCATTCATTATCTCTTAACTGTAATTACTCCTTTAATTCATGACTGTTCCTAATCCCGCATTGTCTACACTGTAAACCATAATAATGGGTGTGGATAAGAGTTTAAGGGGAGGTTTTTAGTTGATTCCCTAGACTTCCATCAAGCTTAAAATTACTCCCCCTTGACCCCCTTTCAAGATAAATTTGTACATTTTTCGGTAGAAAAATGTCCCGGCCGAAGACCGGTTCCCCTTAAATTACAGGCTCGCTATCGCTCGCCAGGAAAAAATCGACACCTAAATAGCACGAATGGTCTTAAGATTGACAAAAATGGGGCGAAAGTTCTTAAAATCGTCAAACTAATGGGACAAACGTCTTAAAATCTCAAAAACAACGGGGCTAAACATGAGGGCGAAAGGGGTCGAAAAAATAATCCCTTAAGTGGATATCTCCCCTTAACCGTTTCTGAACCGGCGCCATCTTTTATATTTAATTTCATCTACATTTAGACGATTGTATGAAGCTTAGAAAGGATATATGGAAGCTAAAATTATTATGTGGAAGTCTATAGCTTTTTATGTGGAAGTCTATAGCTTTTTATGTGGAAGTCTATAGCTTTTTATGTGGAAGTCTATAGCTTTTTATGTGGAAGTCTATAGCTTTTTATGTGGAAGTCTATAGCTTTTTATGTGGAAGTCTATAGCTTTTTATGTGGAAGTCTATAGCTTTTTATGTGGAAGTCTATAGCTTTATATGTGGAAGTCTATAGCTTTTTATGTGGAAGTCTATAGCTTTTTATGTGGAAGTCTATAGCTTTTTATGTGGAAGTCTATAGCTTTTTATGTGGAAGTCTATAGCTTTTTATGTGGAAGTCTATAGCTTTTTATGTGGAAGTCTATAGCTTTTTATGTGGAAGTCTATAGCTTTTTATGTGGAAGTCTATAGCTTTTTATGTGGAAGTCTATAGCTTTTTATGTGGAAGTCTATAGCTTTTTATGTGGAAGTCTATAGCTTTTTATGTGGAAGTCTATAGCTTTTTATGTGGAAGTCTATAGCTTTTTATGTGGAAGTCTATAGCTTTTTCATTTCCTACGCAGAAACAAAATCGTCCACTATTTGCCAGAGTATAATGAAAAGGACATCAACGGTACTGAAGGGGTTAAGGGGGGGTGTGACCTGTGTTTGTTCTGTCCTTTTCTATCTTTCTCTGGCTTGTATCCATTTGGCCCCATTCAGCCTACTGTTTTAAGACGTTTATCCCCATCCAGGTGTCAATTTTTTACTGGTGAGCGGTACCGAGCCAGCATATTTTTTATTTTTGTTTGACAGCAGGCTAAATTTGTACATTTTTCGATAGAAAAATGTCTCCGGCGAAGCCGGATTTCTTCATATAATGCTGGCTCGCTATCGCTCGCCAGGAAGAAATCGACACCTAGATGGGGATAAACGTCTTAAAATAGTTGGCTGAATGGAGCCAAATGGATACAAGCCAGAGAATGAGAGAAAAGGACAGAAATAACATAAAGCAGGTCACCCCACTTAGTCCAATTGTTACAGGCCCTTTATGAAAGGAGGATGCCATGTTTACACTTTACTTACATTAAATTTGTTGTTCATTCCTCTTTTCTTTTAAATAAACAATAAATAATGTGTTCATAATTATCTACCCATTTAAAGGTATATTGGTGAGAATTTCACCAATCGAGCAAGGCAATACCCAGGGGAGGCTTCATAGGCATTTGATAAGGAGTTGTTGGAACTCCTGTTTCATTTGTCTGGCCTCCCTCACTGTTTCTGTTTGTGTCTCACCTACACAGAGAGTAATCCAGCTAGCTCTCACAAACACCTCTTATTTATTCCACTACACTAAACAAGCACACCACATTTCTTTTCAGAACACCAACATATGAAGATGACCACCAACCGCCATTAATTTGGCTCCGTCACTCTTTCAACATTTGGGGAGACACTCGTTACAGGCAGCTGCTTTTAGTATCCCTAACACAAATAGAAAACACAAAATGAACCTATCTAATACAAGGATAGACAAATAAATCAATGTCAATATACCCAATGATTCTATAGACCTCTGTCATACTCAATATATACCCAATGATTCTATAGACCTCTGTCATACTCTATATATACCCAATGATTCTATAGACCTCTGTCATACTCTATATATACCCAATGATTCTATAGACCTCTGTCATACTCTATATATACCCAATGATTCTATAGACCTCTGTCATACTCTATATATACCCAATGATTCTATAGACCTGTCATACTCTATATATACCCAATGATTCTATAGACCTCTGTCATACTCTATATATACCCAATGATTCTATAGACCTCTGTCATACTCTATATATTACCCAATGATTCTATAGACCTCTGTCATCTATATATACCCAATGATTCTATAGACCTCTGTCATACTCTATATATACCCAATGATTCTATAGACCTCTGTCATACTCTATATATACCCAATGATTCTATAGACCTCTGTCATACTCTATATATACCCAATGATTCTATAGACCTCTGTCATACTCTATATATAACCTAGGTTACAGTGTAGCCAAGGATTAATTATACCAAATATTGACTTAGTTTGACTAATATTATTGTGTGTGTGAATCGACCATGTTCTGCACACCACCAGGGCCAGTACTTAGGAAATAAGCCATAGATACATTATTACCTTAAATATTATATTAGCAATAGCGTTTGCTATCGCTAGTCCAGAAAATAATATACTTCTGAATGGGGTGAACCATCTTATTATCACCAAAATAATGAGGTGAAACGTGTTAATACCTCCAAACTAATGGAGCAAAACAGGGGGGAGGGGGGGGGGGGATCTAAAAAGAACCCCCTAGGACCGAATTGGGTTAATCGACCAATCTAAGCTCCCTAATTTATCCAATCCAATAGCCTCTTGGTTTATTTTTCTGGCCCCCTTTCTCCTTCATGTTCAGCCCCATTAGTTATCAGATTTTAAGACGTTCGGCCCATTAGTTTGGCGATTTTAAATGTACAAAGTTATCTTGAATGGGGTCTAGGGGGTGTTATAATTATTAAGGGGAGATATCCACTTGAGGGATTTTTTTTGGACCCGTTTCTCCCTCATGCTTAGCCCCATTGCTTTTGAGATTTTAAGACGTTCGCCCTAGTAGTTTTGACATTTTAAGACATTTTGCCCCATTTATGTCAATTTTAAGACCTTTCGTGCCATTAAGGTGTCGATTTTTTCCTGGCGAGCGATAGCGAGCCTGTAATTTAAGAGCAACCGGCCTCCGGCCGGGACATTTTTCTACCGAAAAATGTACAAATTTATCTTGAAAGGGGGTCTAGGGGGTGTAATTTTAAGCTTGATGAAAACGTAGGGAACAAAATAAATACCTCCCCTTAAGATTGATGGAGGGAGGAAACTAAAAGAATAGTAAATAGTAAATAAATACATCGATCAATAAATATACCCTCCCCCCTTCAGCTGTCTCCCCTAAACCGTGCCTACAAGTTCTATCGCCTCTGCTCCCTAAACTCCAATTAGTAATAATTTCCTTAAAGGGTGATTCTCCCCCTCAAGCCGTCATCTTCAAACACCACCACCTCAACTACCCTGCTCTCTCTCTCTCTCTCTCTCTTTATCTTACATACACACACACACACACACACACACACACACACACTATCTCTCCCTCACGCACACAGGATATCTGCCTGCCTATCTCTACTGTAAATATCCATTTATATATATTGCTCAAGCATCTCTCTCTCTCAATCTATCCATTTATCCATCTTCTCTCGCTCTCTCTCTCTCTCAAAGAATCTCCCCTCCCTCACCGGACTGCAGAAGCGAGTTACCGTATTTTTGCGAAGTATAACGAACAGTTGAGGGTCGACTTGCGTGTGAGGAGGAGGGGGGGGGATGGGGGAGGGGGTGGGGCGAAAGAAAAGCGGAGGGGAGGGAGGGGGAGGGGGGTAAAAAGCCTGATTGTCCCGCTGTTTTCCGACTTGAGCTGCTACACGCGCGTTAATTGGAGTCAACACCTTGTCCGATTCCTTCCCCTCCGACTTCCTCCCCCTAGTACCTGCTTTAACCATTTACCTGTATATCTATTTTCCTAACGTTATCAACCCAACACAGACTGGAAATCCTGGCCCTTTATCCCGTATCAATTAGCGAGATCGGATTGGTAAATAAATGGTTAATGAGTGAATGAAGCCAGGGGTTGAGGTTTCGGACGCTCTGTTGATCACCCACCCCCTTCCTGGTCCCCCCCTAAAAGCGCGCGCAACTGGCCCTCGAGGTAGTGGCAACACGAATCCAAATTATATTAAACTCGTTACCGCCAATTCGTGAAGTTTGTAGCAGCAGCAGCACGAGGGAGGAAGGAGGGGGAGGAGAGGAGGAGGGGGAGGAAGGAGGGAAGGAGAGGAGGAAGAGGGGGGGGGGGGAGGAGAGGAGGAAGGGGGGGGGGAGGAAGGAAGAGGGGGGGAGAGAAGAGAAGATGAAGAGGAAGGCGTTAGAAAATAAAGGGGAGAATTTTGATTTTCATTTGTCTATTAATTTCTTAGTTTCCTCCCTAGACCTCCATCAAGCTTTACAAAAAATAAAATAAAACCAAAATACCGACCCCCCCCCCCCCTGTGTCATAATACATACATGGCACGAAAGGTCTTAAAATTGTCAAAAATGGGTCGAAAGGTCTTCAAGTAGCCAAACTAATTGGCCGAACTGTCCTGATATCTCAAAACTAAACATAAGGGAGAAGGGTGTCCAGAAACCCCTGCCCCCCCCCCCCCCCCCCTCAACACACACACACACCTAAATAGAGGGTATACATTTTGAAAGGATAAAATAGGATAAGGGAGGAGGCGAGAGAGAAATGAAGACGACGAGGAAGAAGGAAGGGCGAGACGAGACATGAGGAGGAAAGAAAGTGAGAGGAAATGAGAAGAGGAGGAAGGAAAGGGAAGACGAGTGATGAGGAGGAAAGGAAGTGACCGGAAATGAAGAGGAGGAAGACCCAGAAGGAGATGAGGAGGAAGACCCAGAAGAGAGAGATGTGAGGAGGAAAGGGATGAGAGAAGGATAGGAGGAAGATTTAGAAGAGAGAGAGAGAGAGATGTGAGGAGAGGAAGAAGAGGAGGACCCAGAAGAAGAGAGAGATGCGGAGGAAAGGAAGAGGCGGAGGAAGACCCAGAAGAGAGAGATGAGGAGGAAAGGAAGTGAGAGAAACTAAAGAAGAGGGGGGAAGGGTAAGGAAGAGAAGAAGTGGAGTACACACATAAAAAGAAGACGTGGGAGAGAAATAAATATGAGAAGGCAGATAATTACAACCCCTTCCAAATACGTAGGCCAAAACTCTTGACCATTAACCTCTAGAACTCGCAAACGACTAGAATAATCGAGCTAAAATTCCTATACCATTTGTGAAGTGTGTGCAAATTAACCACTTGCGAGTTTTAGGCTATAAGGAAGTTGGAGCTGTAGACATCGATAGTACCGGGTAAATAAAAATGCAATAATTATGTATCTTTTTTTGTATACCTAAAGAGTATGTTGACTTGGGTTTGTTGTATTGAAAAATGTATTACAACCGCATTTTAGCATATAAATCTGCTGACTATCGATGTCTACAGCTCCAACTTCCTTATAGAACGAAACTTGCAAGTGGTCAATTTACAGCCCATTAGCTCAAGGGCGGACATCAGAGGTACAGAAGACCAGTGTCGCATTAATAATATGAATGCGAACACCTGATCACCAAAATAATGGGAGATGGGTCGTTTTTCTGGTCACCCTTCTCCCTCATGTTTAATCCATTAGTTTTCTTCTGATACAACCTTTGAGAACAAACAGACACCGTTGATGACATAGCTTATCCCATCACCATTGGCAGAGACAACAAACAGACACATTATTTGGGTACAATATAAACACGTATATATAATTCAAGTACGAACACTTATACAACTAATTATATTCCAATATTTCATTTATGTTCAGATTCTTCCCACTCTCATTACCCCATAATTACCCCCCCCCCCATCACACTACCCCTCCTCTCTCATAATCAACCCCCTCCCACTCCCTCTCTTGATCACCCCCCCCCTTCCCACTCCCTCTTTTGATCACACCCTCCCTCTCCCTCTCACTCTGTTGATCACCCCACCCTCCTCCCTCCCTCTCCCTCTCTTGATCACACCTTCCCTCAGCCTCTCCCCCCTCTCTTGATCACACCTTCCCTCACCCTCTCCCCCCTCTCTTGATCACACCTTCCCTCGCTCTCTCCCCCCTCCCTCAATCCGGACAAATCCACAACGTAAGTACCGCGTTCGTCTCGGCTTAGCGGGTGAATCCGACCCCCGGCTCAGCTACACCGACCCAGGGACCCTTCACAGTGTAAAGATTGGATAATGTTTCACCAAGACAACGTATATGATTTTCAAAATCATAGAAAAGCCATATATACTTTTAAAACCTCGATAATTCTCCCATGTTCTATATCATTGGTACCTGTTTTACAAAGACAACATTTATGATTGTCAAAGGCATAAACAAACACTTATATATACTATAATACCCTGATAATTCTCCCATGTTCTATATCATTGGTACCTGTTTCACCAAGACAACATTACCATTATTAAAGACATAGAAGAAATCCATCTATCTATCTATCTATCTATTGCCTGACGCCGTGATCCCCGAAGGGGTGGCCACGAACGAACCGCCCCCATGCACCTCTGTCCCCAGTCAGTCGACGCCCCTCCCCCCAACCAGCACCGCCTTCGTTCATGTACTTCCTCACTCCATCCTTCCACCTCTCATTCGGTCTATCTCTCCCTCTCTGT
This sequence comes from Paralithodes platypus, assembly GCA_032716605.1. Classification (NCBI taxonomy): domain Eukaryota; kingdom Metazoa; phylum Arthropoda; class Malacostraca; order Decapoda; family Lithodidae; genus Paralithodes; species Paralithodes platypus. The sequence goes on along the minus strand of CM064519.1, from coordinate 52,163,204 downwards.
CCCTCCTCCTCGCTCTCGTACACCCTCTTAGTCATTCTCTCGCTTTCCATACGTTCCATATGGCCGAACCATCTCAAGTTGTTCCTTTTCACACTTTCCAGCACATCTACCTCCACACCACACCTCCTTGTATATGTATATGTATATGTATATGTATATGTATATGTATATGTAAATCCATACATATTTTTAATACCCTGATAATTATAGGCTTTACATCAATATGGTACCTATACCAAGACAACATTTACGACTATTAAAGACAGCATAAAACCGTATATATTTTGAAATCCCCGATCATTCTTCTATGCTTTATATCATTGGGGTCTGTTATACCAAGACAACATTTACGATTATTAAAGACAGCATAAAACCGTATATATTTTGAAATCCCCGATAATTCTTCTATGCTATATATCATTGGGGTCTGTTATACCAAGACAACATTTACGATTATTAAAGACAGCATAAAACCGTATTGAAATCCCCGATCATTCTTCTATGCTTTATATCATTGGGGTCTGTTTTACCAAGACAACATTTACGATTATTAAAGACAGCATAAAACCGTATTGAAATCCCCGATCATTCTTCTATGCTTTATATCATTGGGGTCTGTTATACCAAGACAACATTTACGATTATTAAAGACAGCATAAAACCGTATTGAAATCCCCGATCATTCTTCTATGCTTTATATATCATTGGGATCTGTTTTACCAAGACAACATTTACGATTCTCAAACACATCGTACAAGAGCTAATATTCTAGTTATACCTTGATAACCTTCTATACTGTACTTCAGAGTTGCTTAAGGGCAGATTTCCACTTGAGGGATTTTTTTTCTTGACTCCTTTCTCCCTCATGTTTAGCCTTCATTGTTTTTCTAATTTTAAGACGTTTGCCCCATTATTTTCACGATTTTAAGAACTTTCAACCCATTTCTGTCAATTTTAAGACCTTTCGTGCCATTTAGGTGTCGATTTTATCCTGGCGAGCGATAGCGAGCCTGTAATTTAAGAGGAACCGGCTTTCAGCCGGGACATTTTTCTACCGAAAAATGTACAAATTTATCTTGAAAGGGGCCCAAGGGGGTGTAATCTTAAGCTTGAAGGATATCTAGGGACCAAACTAAAAACCTCCCCTTAACTAAAAACCTCCCCTTAACCCTTACAGTACCGGTGCCATCCTTTTAATGTTTTACCTTTGATTCCGGCTGACATTAGACGATGTTATGCAGTTAAAGTCCGACCTATATTACTCAAACGGTTTATGTAGATGGTAATTACCCCTTTGAGTCCTCAAGGTAGATAACAAGCTAAAGAAAATCGTCTAATGGTAACCAGAAACCTATTTAAATTACGCCATCGTGTTGAAGGGGTTAACCCCTGTTGTACCAGCGACGTCTTTTTAATTCTATTGTAGCTAAATTAGACGCTGTTGTGCAGTTAAATAAATAATCTGTGGTAGTAAAAAGGGTTAAGTGACTTAGTACGAAGCCTGTTCACCGCTGGAGGCCCATTTTAACTGAATACAATCGTCTAATAGTAGCCACAATAAAGCTAAAAGGACGGCACCGGTACAGAAGAGGTTAACCTCATTGACACACACCGCCCACCACCTTCCCTTCCGCCCATACACGCGTTCCCTTAAGGAGAGGTTTTTAGTGTGTTTCCTAGACTTCCATCAATCTTGAAATTACACCCCCTTGACCCCTTTTCAAGATAAATTTGTACATTTTTCGGTAGAAAAATGTCCCGGCCGAAGGCCGGTTCCTCTTAAATTACTGGCTCGCTATCGCTCGCCAGGAAAAAATCGACACCTAAATGGCACGAAAGGTCTTAAAACTGACATAAATGGGGTGAAACTTCTTAAAATCGCCAAACTAATGGGGCAAACATCTTAAAATCTCAAAAGCAATGGGGCTAGACATGAGAGAGAAAGGGGGCCAGAAAAAAAGTCCTCAAGTGGATATCTCCCCTTAAAGAACACCGCCCACCACCTACACGTGCCGCCCACTTGAAGGTCACCCAGGCACGTGGCTCGTTTTTCTGGTCACTCCTATAAGCCCCGCCCATACGTGTTTCCTTATAAGAACCCGCCCATACACGATTTGAAACCTTCCGCCCACTTGCAATATTTAGACGGTACACAGGTGCCACCTGGCGAGCGAATAGGGTCACGTGTTTCCTTATAAGACTTGATTCTACGTGGAAACTTGAAAAGTTACACAAATGAGCCACTACACACGTGCCATCCCCCCTTATAGAGCCCGCCCATACACGTGTTTCCTTAAAGAACCCGCCCATACACGTGCCGCCCACTTGAAGGTCCACTACACACGTGCCACCCACCCTATAAGCCCCGCCCATACACGTGTTTCCTTAAAGAACCCGCCCATTCACGTGCCGCCCACTTGAAGGTCCACTACACACGTGCCACCCACCCTATAAGCCCCGCCCATACACGTGCCGCCTATATAGGTTATGGGTGTGGAGGAGGAAGTCTGGCGGTCAGTAATGGTGTTATAAGGGCCAGTATGTCCCCTCAACACTTAGGACTAGGAAAAGGGAAATTGAGGGGAGTCAGCGGCTTTTTTTATCTTTCTCTCCTTTTCTCTGGCTTGTATCCATTCGGCCCCATTCAGCCAACTGTTTTAAGACGTTTATCCCCATCAAGGTGTCGATTTCTTCCTGGCGAGCGATAGCGAGCCAGCATTGTATGGAGAAATCCGGCTTCGCCGGAGAAATTTTTCCATCGAAAAATGTACAAATTTAGCTTGCTGTCAAAACAAAAATATATATGTGCTGGCTCGCTACCGCTCGCCAGGAAAATTTTGACACCTGGATGGGGGTAAACGTCTTAAAACAGTAGGTTGTCGGTATGTCCTGTCAACACTTAGGGCTAGGAAGGAGGAACTTAAAGTGTCCATATTACTCTACCCATTTAGGTATATTGGTGGTAATAAACCCATCTACTACAAGGATAGAGAGGTAAATAACCATCAATATACCCAATGATTGTATAAACCCTTTTGATACCATTTATAAACCCCTCATTTTAGTGGTTTACATCTACAGTGTCGTGATGCCTTAAGGGGAGGTTTTTAGTTTGTTCCCTAGTCCTCCATCAAGCTTAAAATTACACCCCCTAGGCTCCCTTTCTAGATAAATGTGTACATTTTTCGGTAGAAAAATTTCCCGGCCAAAGGCCGGTTCCTCTTAAATTACAGGCTCGCTATCGCTCGCCAGGAAAACAATTGGCACCTAAATGGGACGAAGGGTCTTAAAATGGGGCAATATTTATTAAAATCGCCAAACTAATGGGGCGAACATCTTTAAATCTCAAAAACAATGGGGTTAAACATGAGGGAGAAAGGGGTCCCGAAAATGATCCCTCAAGTAGAAATCTCCCCTTAATAAACACATTATATATGCCCTGTAAAATATAAAGGCTATATCAAAGAGGTCAAGTAATGCCAGCTGGGTATACTGTTGGTTGGTGGTCTACCATGATTATAGGATGGGCCTACATCTTCCTCGTCTTCTAATACATGGGTTTAAGGGGGGTCACCTGCTTTTTTTATCTTTCTCTCCTTTTTTCTCATTCCCTGGCTTGTATCCACAAGCGAGGTGACCCCCCCTTAACACTACCAACATTCATATGAAGGTTATTGTATTATGGACACATACACTTTCTATGACCCTATTTGGTCCGACGTCTTGTGGGGTATTGTGATATTTTGTTTAACTATTATTGAGGATATTGCTTGTTTTTGCTATTTTCAAGCAATGTATTTTAGTTTGTCCCCTAGGGCTAGGGCAGCTAGGCTAACAAAAACGCCTTCCCAGACTTTCTTCAGAGAAATGCCCACCCAGACACCCTTTACTGCTTCTTTCACCTCATTACTTTCAATCCTATCATTCAATCCCTGCCACCTGGGTAGCCTGGGTAACCTACCTCCATCAACCACTGCTTCAATCACTACCTCTCTTCCATCATCTCTTACATTTAGCAAAGATTAAAAATACTCAACATATCTTTTCCTCACTTGCACACCTTCCAACAATAACTCTCCAGGAAGTAGTCACACAATATACTTAATCAGAGTTACTAAATGGTCAATAGTCGAGAGTGTGAGTTAATATACTGAATCAGAGAGAGTTAGTAAAGTGGCAAGAGTCAGTAGAAGAGGGAGTGTGAGTCAATATAGTGAATCAGGGAGAGTAACTAAATTGTCAAGAGTCGTTAGAGTGTTAGTTATTATACTGAACCAGTGAGAGTTAGTGAAGTGACGAGAATCCGTAGAGGGCAGGGAGAGTTTTTAAATCGTCAAGAGTGAGTAGAGGAGATAGTGTGAGTTAATATACTGCACCAAGGAGAGTTACTAAATTGTTAAGAGTCAGTAGAGGAGGTCGCATGAGTTAATATAATGAACCAGGGAGAGTTACTAAAGTGCCAAGAATCCGTAGAGGGGAGAGTGTGAGTTAATATATACTGAACCAGGGAGAGTTACTAAAGTGCCTAGAGGAGATAGTCTGAGTCAATATACTGAATCAGAGAGAGTAAACTGACAAGAATCTGTAGAGGGGAGAGTGTGAGTTAATATACTGAACCAGGGAGAGTTACTAAAGTGCCAAGAATCCATAGAGGGGAGAGTGTGAGTCAATATACTGCACCAAGGAGAGTTACTAAATTGTCAAGAGTCAGTACAGGAGGTAGTGTGAGTCAATATACTGAACCAGGGAGAGTTAAGTGCCAAGCATCTGTAGAGGGGAGTGTGAATTAACCCTCTCACGTTCTTGACGCAATTTTGAGCCTATTAGGGATACTTTAAAGACTTTGTTACCATCAGAGGTATTTAGAACCTTTAGTTTAGTTACTTCAACCTCTGCAGTTGTCTTTGAGTTAGCTGTGGGCAGAAAAATAATTTTGGAGGTAATTATAAGAGTGAGAGAACTATATTTATTATTGCTAATCTGGCAACCTCTGCGTCATAAAAACGTGAAAGGGTTAATATAGTGAACCAGGGAGAGTTACAAAATTGTCAAGATTCAGTAGAAGAGATGGGAATCAATATACAAAATCAGAAAGAGTAAGTAAAGTGATTGGTAGAGTCAAGAGTTGTATTCAATATACTAAGCCAGAGAGCTATTCCCTGTTCCAAACAGGTAGTCCAGAAATCGTGAACCCTAACCTCTGTAACTAAAAAAACGGCTAGAACAAATGGGCTGTAAGTATCCACACCTATTCCCTGGCTGACCCTTCCCAAATGGTAGAAATGTAGGTTCGATTACTCTAGTAGTTTGTGAGTTATAGAAGTTAATGATCTTGAATTTTGGCCCACTTACTTGGAACAGAGTATGGCAAATTGGTCAGGTTTCAGTCAAGATGCGACATACTACAGAATATAACAGAAAGGTAGGGTAGAGTGTGTGAGGCAATATGATGAAACAAGTGTGAATAATGAGTGAAGGAGAGTGTGGGGTTGCATGCTGAATAATGGAGAGTTATTAAGGTGTCTAGAGTAAATGGAGAGTGCGTAAATTGATGCAAGGAACCAGAGAGACAGAGATTGTGTGTGTGTGTTAGTGTGATGAACGAGGGGGAAATGAGAGTACAGTATGAGAAGTGAATGTACCGTATATGACATTGTGTGTGTGTGTGTGTGAGAGAGAGAGAGAGAGAGAGAGAGAGAGAGAGTTAACATGTGGCCACAGTCAACAAAGGGAAGAGAGGGGAGAGAGAGAGAGATGTACACGTGTCTCCTCTCTTCTCTCACACTCTCTCTTCTTACTATCTCTCTTTCTCTCTCTCTCTCTCTCTCTCTCTCTCTCTCTCTCTCTCTCTCTCTCTTTTACATAGTCTTCTTCACATATACACACATACCGGTACTCCTCTTACCTCTCACTCTCTATCTTTTTTAATATCTACCTATTCATCTATATACATAAATCTACATCTATTTTTCTTCTATCTTACTCTCCCTCACTTTGACTCTCACTCTCTCTTTCTCACACACATTCTCTCTCTCTCTCTCTCTCTCTCTCCCCCCCCCCCCCCCCATTGGTCCATTTCCATGCATTACCGTTTATGACTTCCCTCTGCTTTCTTTTACTGTTCCAATTTTCTATCGAGAGAGAGAGAGAGAGAGAGAGAGAGAGGGAGAGAGAGAGAGAGAGAGAGAGAGAGAGAGAGCGAGAGAGAGAGGGAGAGAGAGAGAGAGAGAGAGAGAGAGAGAGAGGAGAGGGCGAGGAGGAGGAGAGAGAGCGAGAGCGAGAGAGAGAGGAGAGAGAGAGAGAGCGAGAGAGAGAGAGAGAGAGAGAGAGAGAGAGAGGAGCGAGAGAGAGAGAGGAGCGAGAGAGAGAGAGAGAGAGAGAGAGAGAGAGAGAGAGAGAGAGAGAGAGAGAGAACAAAAAATAATCACAAGGCTAAGTAACCTAGAATGGCCCTTTCCATCCTAACACCTACCCCTACCCCCCTCCCGGCTTTGCCATCTGTGACGTGTGATGAGGGGAAGAGGGGGGAGGGAGGGGAAGAAGGGGGGACTGGTGGAAGCAAGAGAAGAGAGAGGATTGGACAAGAGTGGGTAAACAAATATATACATATACTGTATATAAATAAATAAACAGGAAGCATAGAAGGATTAGGAGAAACAGTGAAGACGAAGAAGACGAAAATAAGATAGGAAGACGAAAAAACAGGAGAGAAAGAGAGAGACGAAAAAAACAGGAGAGAAAGAGAGAGAAAGAGCGAGAGAGAGAGATTAAGGAGAGATCTCTACTTGAGGAATTATTTTCTGGACCCCTTTCTCCCTCATGTTTAGCCCCATTGCTTTTGAGATTTTAAAATGTTCGCTCCATTAGTTTGGCGATTTTAAGAACTTTTGCTCCATTTAGGTGTCAATTTTTTCCTGGCGAGCAATAGCGAGCCTGTAATTTAAGAGGAACCGGCCTTTGGCCGGGACATTTTTCTACCCAAAAATGTACAAATTTATCTAGAAAGGGAGCCTAGGGGGTGTAATTTTAAGCTTGATGGAGGACTAGGGAACAAACTAAAAACCTCCCCTTAAATGAGAGAGAGAGAGGGAAGGGGAAATCCCTGATCGTTTAGCGTGAAGATAAAAATAACTGGGGGTGGCTTAATAACCCCCCCCCCCCCCTTCCTATGACTCCAGTGGATTACTAACACCCGGCCACAGGAGATCAATACCTTGTTGTTGTTGTTATTGTTGTTGTTATTGTTAATATGGATTTTAATTACATTATGTACTGTCGGTCAAATGGGTGATATCGCGGCACCAAGTATATTTATTTCTATAATTGGTATCGGCCATATCGAAACATGATTGATTCAATTCGAGTGAGATATACAAGCATCTTCCTACACTTACCCACCCTATTCAACATCTGACAGACATGAATACAGCACAGAGCGAGCCAAACGTAATGACAGCTGAGACATGACTTATTAGCGCCACCGTACTGTCGGCAGCCAAAGTCCCGTCGCCCCTTTGCCTGACATATCTAAAGCCGGTGTCACACGAGCGATTTTTCCGTCAATTTTTACGAGCAATTGTAGTCTGGCAGGCTTAAAATTTCAGTAATATCAGAAATCAACCACCTAACATAATCTACCTTCAGTCTAGTTTCCGATCCCAACGTGAAAAAGCCTCAAAATATCACGAGAAAAAACCTGCTCATCGAAAATTGCCGGAAAAACCGCTCGTGTGACACCGGCTTAACCCTATTAGGTGTAGGGCGGGCCAATTTCGACCCTCCCTGTTTTACTCCATTAGTTTGTAGATTTTAAGACGTTTCACCTCATTAGTTTGGCGATCATAAGATGCTTCAACCCAATGAGGGGTCAATTTTTCCTGGGGCGAGCTGACAGCGAGCCTGCATATTTGGTAAGAGGGAAAGCGCAGCCTTCGGCCATGACATTTTTCTACCGAAAAATGTACATAGTAACCTTGAATGGGGTCTGGGTGACGTTTTCTTTATGTTGAAGGGGGTCTGGAGAGGCGTGTTTCTAAGTCTAAAAACACATTGTTCAAAAATGGCTAAAACAATGAAAACCCTCAATAATAATTATGCAAAATATCATAATAACCCCCAAGACGTCGCACCTAATAGTGTTAACCCTTGCTCTCCCCTATCACCCTACGGCGCCCTCACAATGTGTGTGATAACCCGGGTTCGAGTCCCGGTGGATCATATATACTTTAATTAATATCATTGGGGGTGTGGTGGTGAGATTAATAAAAATAATATTATTAGTAGGTTTAGGGATAATTTATTTATTCGAGATGTAGCGCCGGTCTATATGATCTGTTCCCCATGAATATTCTGTCCTCTTCTAAAAACTTAAACATGTTAGGCTACCATAGTGCGGTTGGGGAATATGACATCGATTAGGATTAATATCCAGTATTAGAGAATGGATAATAAGTGTCGTGGGCGTGGACATAAAACCTTTAACCGTCCTGGTGGGGTAAGGTTTAAGATGGCAACAATATGTGGGTGGATAACCCGGGTTCGAGTCCCGGTGGATCATATATACTTTAATTAATTTCATTGGGGGTGTGGTGGTGAGATTAATAAAAATAATAATATATTATGCACGTTTTGTACACCTAACATTTTCGAGTTCATGAATATCGCGAGTCACGGTGAGGAAGGCGAGGCAACAGGACTTTATGCCGCCGACTGTACTGTTCAGATAAGAGCTATAGTAGTAGTAGTAGTAGTAGTAGTAGTAGTAGTAGTAGTAGGAGTTAATTTGGTTTTCATTCTTAATTGTCCCTTAAGGGGAAGTATTTAGTTTGTTCCCTAGACCTCCATCAAGCTTAAAATTACACGCCCTTGAGTCCCTTTCAAAATAAATGTGTACATTTTTCGGTAGAAAAATGTACCGGCCGAAGGCCGGTTCCTCTTAAATTACAGGCTCGCTATCGCTCGCCAGGATAAAATCGTAAACATGAACTCGGCATGAAAGGTCTTACTATGGGTTGAAAGTTCTTAAAATTGCTAAAAGAATGGGGACAAACGTTTTATAGTATCAAAAGCAAATGGGGCTAAACATGCGGGAGAAAGGGGTCAGAAAAACCATCCATCAAGTGGAGCTCTACCTTAATGGCATTTCGAATCAGCATCGCAACACAAAGAGAGAAACAGTACATAAAATGATTCTATTATACGCCAAATGCTTCAGATCTTGGCGTTAAAGAATCAGAGATTAATAGTGGTGTAACTATTTAAATGCTGAAAACTGTACCAATTAAATTATGTTTACTATTCTCTAATTTTGCCCACTTATTGGCTATACATATTTTCCTTACAATTGATGATGACAGTCTAAATGCTAAATGGCGGCGTTCCAGACAACCCTATTCAGAGCTGCCTTTCCTGCCATTATATTTAATTTGAGATAAGTGTATGGAATAACAACTATCAGATAACTCTATCTCCTATATCTCTCTCTCTCTATCTATCCCTAATCATCTCTCTCTATCGCCGATCTAGTTATCTCAGTAAACAGCAGGTGACAACCCAGGTTATGGGCCAGATTAAGATTTCATCTTCCATTTTTCCACTTGAAGGTTTTCTACTTATCTGTAACGAGAGCAATAGCAATCAATCAAAACCCTCATCTTTTGGCCAGATTTAGAGAACACTCATAATATTTGGTAATTCTCTCCCACAAATCCTCCGCCTAACTCTGAGGCATACCTAACAAGATCAGCCTATCCCCCACCCACCCCTTCACTTATAGTAAAACCACCCCACCAACCACCCCCCCCCCCCCCCGACCACCCCCCCAACAAGAGCAAAACTATAAGTAAGTCAGTAGGAATAGTATAGTAGTAGTAGTAGTGATCGTGGT
>CM064519.1:52134973-52153218 GCA_032716605.1 Paralithodes platypus | reverse complement strand
CAGCATCGAACACAAAAGAAATATTACTACAATGATTTATTATAGGCCAAATGCTTCAGAACTTGGCTTTAAAGAATCAGAGATTAATATTGGTGTAACTATTTAAATGCTGAAAACTGTACCAATTAAATTATGTTTACTATTCTCTAATTTTGCCCACTTATTGGCTATACATATTTTCTATTACATAATTTTGATGACAGTCTCACTGCCTAATGGCGGCGTTCCAGACAACCCTATTCAGAGCTGCCTTTCCTGCCATTATATTTAATTTGAGATCAGTGTATGGAATAACAACTCTCTCTCTAACTCTCTCTCTCTCTCTCTCTCTCTCTCTCTCTCTCTCTCTCTCTCTCTCAGTAACAGCAGGTGCCAACCCGGTATGGCCAGATTAAGATTTCATCTTCCATTTTCCACTTGAATGTTTCTATTTATCTGTAACGAGAGCAATGCAATCAATCAAACCCTCATCTTTTGGCCAGCTTTAGAGAACCCTCATAATATTTTTCTATTCTCCCCAAATCCTCCGCCTAACTCTGAGCTCTACCTAACAAGATCAGCCTCCCCCACCCTCCCCTTATAGTAAACCCCCCCCCCCCCCAATAAACCTAGTAGTAATAGTATAGTAGTAGTAGTAGTGATCGTGGTAGTAGTAGTAGTAGTAGTAGTAGTAGTAGTAGTAGTAGACTGTAGAAGTAGTAGTAGTAGTTATTTTGGCTTTCATTCTTAATTTTCCCTTCAATCAAACTCTCTTTTTTGGCCAAAGTAATTTCGTAATAAATGTCTATTCTGCCTTATTCCTTCCCCTAACACTGATCTCTACCTAACAGGATCATCCCCTCCCCCTCCCCTGCCCTTATAGTAAACAAACCCCCCCCCCCCCCCCTGGAACATTTGGACGACAATGAGCATCATCAACACGGCCGCGGTGCATCAATTAACTCTACAAGATTATTATGATTACCTAGGTTATTAAGGCTGTGTGTGTGTGTGTGTGTGTGTCTGTGTGTGTGTGTGTGTGAGTGTGTGTGATTATTAAGATTAGCTAGGATATTAAGCCTGTTAGCAGCGAGCTCCAGACTCCCTTAAACGTTCACGGGTTTTCGGTAGGGAGCAGTTTACGTGTGTGTGTGGATGTGTGGATGTGTGTGTGTGTAATAAACCCCACCCTCTCCCTATCTAACCGTCCCCCTACCTTAACCCATCGCCAACCAACCTATCTACACACCTCCCCCAAACCAATCCTCTCCCCTACCTATCCCCTATCACATCAACCAAGTCCCATCAGTTCTCTAGTACCGCTCTGGGAAGTGCGGTGTCTAATAAACCCCACACTTCCATACCTATCCCCCTCCTACCCCCAAGTCAATACACCTAACCTACCTATCCCCCTATGACAAGCCCGCCCCTCCCCTTACCTATCACCCCCCTCCCTCCTCCCTCCCCAGCCAGCCCTTCCCTACCCTACCTATCACCCCCTCCTCCTCCCTCCCTAGCCAGCCTTTCCCTACCCTATACCTATCACCTACAACCCACCACCCGCCAGTCTACACCTGCCCTACCTATCACCTCCCCCCTCCCTCCCTAGCCAGTCCACATCCTCCCCACCTATTCACCCCCCTCCTCCTCCCTCCCTAGCCAGTCCACCGATCCCCACCTATCACCCCTCTCTCTCCTCCATACCTAGCCAGTCCCCCTCCTCCCCTACCCCTCCCCTCCCCCTCCCTAGCCAGTCCGTTCAGTGTTGACCGACCGGCTGAGCCAGTCCGCCTGAGAGACACTAGTGTCAACACACACACACACACACACACACACATACACACACACACAGACCTACACTTACACATATAGACACACAGTCACACACATACAGCCTATTACACACACAGTCACATTCACACACACAAATACATATACACACGCACACATACACATCCACACACACACGTAAAATACTCCCTACCGACACACAGGTAATAAGGAAGTTCAAATCCTGGACATCAATATATAGCCCTACAAGCTCATATACGTTTGCAGTGCACATATAATACGTTTAATTCTAAATCATTTTCATCCCTCATAAACCCACATGTGTTTTATTAATTCTACTTAATAAACCTCTGGCGTGATACCTTCTTTACTACTGCAGTCCAGCTAGCCAACGAGCCTAAACGTGGTAGTAGTAGTAGTAAGACTCGCTTTGAGCCCGGCCAATGTAAACAAAGCCGCGACTCATCTCGGTGTGTTTTACGGGTTAACTAAATACACCTTTCGCGCTCTTAATGATGGCTTAAAATAGGCTTAGTCTTACAGTGTGTGAAGGATAAATGTGGGGCCTTGGTGGAGGAGAGTGGGTGGTGGTGGTGGTGGTGGTGGTGGAGGAGAGTGGGTGGTGGTGGTGGTGGTGGTGGTGGTGGAGGAGAGTGGGTGGTGGTGGTGGTGGTGGTAATTATGGTGGTGGTAATTATGGTAATTATTAACATTTGATGAGTTTTTATAATCAAGGTAATATTTTTCACTTTACTACTGTCAGAACTACTAATGTGATACTGTTGAGGTTAAAGAGTTACATCACACCCACTCACATACTCATACGCTCTCTCTCTCTCTCACACACACACACACGCACCATTTGCGGCCTAAATATTCCTGCACCAATAAAAGGCTAGATTAACAAATCTAGTGTGCGGCTAAATTCCCCCTCCCTCCCTCCCTCCCCTACTCTCTCTCTCTCTCTCTCTCTCTGTCTCTCTCTCTCTCTCTCTCTCTCTTAAAAAGGTACAAATTAACAAATCTAGTGTGCGGCTAAACTCCCCCTTCCCTCCCCTACACTCTCTCTCTCTCTCTCTCTTCCCCTAACCCCCCACCCCTACCTATCTCTCTCTCTCGCTTTCTTCCTCTAACCCCCCCCCCTCTCTCTCTTCCCCTACCCCTACCTCCCTCTTCTCTCTCTCTCTCTCTCTCTCTTTCTCTCTCTCTCTCTCTCTCTCTCTCTTTCTCTCTCTCTCTCCCCAGGCCGTAAAGCCACCAATAAATCAATTAGGTATTCATTACACTGGTCAGGATTAGTCTCTCCCTGATGGTCCATATCATCGGGAGGGGGGGAGGGAGTTACTAGGAGTTACTGGGAATAGTTGGTATATCAAACCCCTATGCGGACGGATATAATTATTCTAAAGCAAAAAGAAGAAATACGTAAATAAATAAACAAATAAAATATGAACTAAAATTAAATAAATGCATTAATTAATTACTAATTATAATGAATTATATGCTTAGTGGAGGACATTCAGCACATATTGTGCCAATGCTATCTACCTTTATGTACAGACTTTTACTAAACAATTGTTAATAGTGTCATGGGAACGTTATTTACAAACGGCAGATCTTTTGAGAAAACAATTCCAAATAACATACAGGTACTCTCTTACGTCCAGCCATAGCTATATACTGTATATATATATATATATATACAGAGAGAGAGAGAGAGAGAGAGAGAGAGTGAGAGTAGGGTGGGGAGGATCACATGTAAATACACCAGCAGTGACGCTCTCAATTAATGACCTGATAAATGGTGCCCGCCATCTGCGACCAACCCTGGGAGGAGAGAGAGAGAGGGAGGGGGGGGGGGGGGAGATAGAGGAAGGAGGAGCAGGAGGAAGAAGAGGAAGGGGAGAAACAAGGAGATAGAAGAGAAGAAGGGGAAATACAAGGAGAGAAGGGGAGAAGATAGAAGGAATGTGGAAGAAAGGAAGTGTAGAGGAGAAAACGGTGGAAAAGGAGGGGATGAGAGTTAAAGTGTAGAGGGGAAGAGGGGGGAAATGGAGGGGGGAGGAGAAAGGAGGTGTAGAGGGGAAGATGGGGGGAAGTGGAGGAGGGGGGAGAACGAAAGGAGCTGTAGAGGGGTAGACGGGGGAACTGGAGGGGGGAGAGAAAGGAGGTGTAGAGGGGAAGTGGAGGGGGGGGAGAGAAAGGAGGTGTAGAGGGGAAGATGGGGGAAATGGAGGGGGGAGAAAGGAGGTGTAGAGGGGAAGATGGGGGAAGTGGAGGAGGGGGGAGAAAGGAGCTGTAGAGGGGTAGACGGGGGGAGTGGAGGGGGGGGGGAGAAAGGAGTTGTAGAGGGGAAGATGGGGGAAGTGGAGGGGGGGAGGAGAAAGGATGTGTAGAGGGAAAGACGGGGGAGAGTGGAGGAGGGGAGAGAAAGGAGCTGTCTAGAGGGGTAGACGGGGGAAGTGGAGGGGGGGGGAGAGAGAGAAAGGAGGTGTAGAGGGGAAGACGGGGGAAGTGGTGGGGGCGAGAAAGGAGGTGTAGAGAGGAAGACGGGGGAAGTGGAGGGGGGGGGAGAAAGGAGTACAAAGGAGTACAAAGGAAATCAAGCAACAACAGATCTAGTGACCCTTCTAGGTTGCTTGTCCTCCAAAACACTGAGGATCAAGTGTCCAAAACAGTGGTTTAGAGTGGGTAAGGGAACATTGGAAAGGGAATTACTGCCCTGGAACTAATGTCCGTGGCAGGATTAGGAAGTTAGTAGGGGACAGATGGGTTAGTAACTGAGGGGGGGATAAAATAAAGTTATTCATTTACAAACGCAGTCAGTCGCGGGTTTGATGCGAGATATTTGTCTAGGCGGAGTTTAAATGAATCAACGGTGATGCAGTCTATAACGTTTCGGGGAAGCCCATTCCACAAGTTGACAACTCGATTGAAGAAGAAATTCTTAGATTCGTGTGAGTTAAAAGATTTACAATAATTTTGCAACCGTTTCCCCGCGTGTAATTAGATTGGTCGATAGTGAAGTACTTACTACAGTTCATATTGTCGATGATTTGATGATATTGAACACTTGAATTAAGTCACCTCTTAATCTGCGCTGGGTTAAAGGAAATAGATTTAATTCTCTAAGACGCTCTTCGTATGGTTTGTTCTTTAGGCTAGGTATCATTTTGGTAACTCTACGTTGAACTCGTTCTAGCTTGTTCATATCTTTTTGGTAATAAGGGCACCAAGCTTGAACGCAGTATTCCAGAAGAGGGCGGACTAATGAATTGTAAAGGGTTAGGATAACTTCTTTTGGATTTATGCTCAAATGACCTGCCTATAAAGCCAATTATTTTGTTTGCCTTCTTAACAACTTCTGAACATTGTTGACTCGGTTTTAGGTTACTCGATATGTTACTCCCGATCGGTTTCTCTGTTTACATTCTTAAGCTGAGTGCCATTCATCGAATAGTTTTCTTTTCATTTAGGTATCCGATATGTAGTACTTTACATTTATCCGCATTGAACACTCATTTGCCAAATTTGGGCCCAACATGACAATTTATCTAGATTGTGTTGCATATCGTCAACTTGTTCTTTTGAGAGTACGCTATTTGCAATTTTTGTATCGTCATCAAATTTTGAGATTGTACAGGTGAGACCCTCATCTATGTCGTTGATGTAAATTATAAAGAGAATTGGTCCTAGTACCGATCCCTGGGGTACCCAGCTAACATTGGTCCATTTTGATGCCTTACGTTTATGAATACTCTTGCTCTCTGTCGCTGAGCCAATTTTCTATCCATTTCAACACACCGTCTTGTATTCCATGCGCTTTGTAGTTTTAGCAGTAAACGTTTGTGGGGAACTTTGTAAAGGCCTTTTGAAATTCAAGGTATATAATATCTACAGCTTTACTCTCATCGTAGAGGTTGAGGATATCGTGGAAGAAGTCTAAGAGGTTTGTTTAAACAGTAACGTTTTTTACGAAAGCGTGTTGAGTATCTTTAAGTATGTTATTTTCCTCTAAGTGATTTACGAGTCTGTCTCGTATGACGTTCTAGCAGACATACAACTGAGGTTAGCTAATTGCTAGGGGGGGAGAAAGAGAGGTAGGGGGGGTGAGGAACGTGTGTACATGGAAAGGAGGTTGTTGGGGGGAAGTGGAGGGAGGTGATGAGAAAGGAGGTGTACTGATGAAAGGGTGTAGATAAGGGAAGTGGAGGGGGACCGAGTTGTAGAGGGGAAGATGGGGGAGTGGAGGGGGGAGAAAGGAGGGTGTAGAGGGGAAAGATGGGGGAAGTGGAGGGGGGGAGAGAAGGAGGTAGTTTGTTAGGGGGAAGTGGAGGGGGGGGGGGAGAAAGGAGGGTAGAGGGGAAGAGGGGGAATTGGAGAGAAAGGAGCTGTAGCAGAGGGGGGAAGTGGGAGGGGGGGGGGGAGAAAGGAGGTGTAGGAGGGGGGAAGACGGGGAAGTGCGGGGGGGGGAGAGAAAGGAGCTGTAGAGGGGTAGACGGGGGGGAAGGGGAGGGGGGGGGGAGAAAGGAGGTGTTAGAGGGGAAGACGGGGGAAGTGGAGGGGGGGGAGAGAAGGAGTGTAGAGGGGTAGAGGGGGAAGTGGAGGGGGGGGGAGAAGGGAGGTGTAGAGGGGAAGACGGGGAAGTGAAGGGGGGGGGGGGGAGAAAGGAAGGTAGAGGGAGGAAGGGGGAGGTGGAGGGGGGGGGAGAGAAAGGAGGTGTAGGGGGAAGAAGGGGGAGTGGAGGGGGGGGGGGGAGAAAGGAGCTGTAGAGGGGTAGACGGGGGGAGTGGAGGGAGGGGGAGAGAAGGAGGTGTAGAGAGGAAACGGGGGAAGTGGAGGGGGGTGGGAGAAAGGAGAGAGGTTAGAGGGGGAAGTGGAGGGGGGGGGAGAAAGGAGTGTAGAGGGGTAGAAGGGGGAAGTGGAGGGGGGGGGGGAGAAAGGAGCTGTAGGGGGGAAGTGGAGGGAGGGGGGGAGAAGAAAGAGGTGAGAGGGTAAGCGGGGGAAGTGGAGGGGGGGGAGGAGAAGCGAGGTGTAGGGGGGAAGTGGAGGGAGGGGGGAGGAAAGAAGGTGTAGGGGGGAAGACGGGGGAAGTGGAGGGGGGGGGGGAGAAAGGAGCTGTAGAGTGGGGTAGGGGGGGAAGTGGAGGGGGGGGGGGAAAGGAGCTGTAGAGGGGTAGACGGGGGAAGTGGAGGGGGGGGGGGGAGGAAGGAGGTGTAAGGGGAAGTGGAGGGGGGGAGAGGGAGAAAGAAGGTGTAGAGGGGAAGACGGGGGAAGTGGAGGGGGGGGGGAGGAAAGGAGCTTTGTAGAGGGGGAAGACGGGGGAGTGGAGGGGGGGAGAAAGGAGTTGTAGAGGGGAAGTGGGGGAAGTGGAGGGGGGGAGAGGAAAGGATGTTGTAGAGGGGAGAGGAGGGGAGGGGGGAAAAGTTTAGAGGGGTAGACGGGGGAAGTAGAGGGTGTGAAGGAGGTGTAGAGGGGAAACGGGGGAAGTGAAGGGGGGAGGGAGAAAGGGTTAGAGGGGAAGAGGGGGAAGGGGGTGGGGGGTGGGGGGAAAGAAGTGTAGAGGGGAAGAGGGAGGGGGGAAAGAGGGGAAGGTGTTAGAGGGGGAGAGAGGGGGAGATGTGTGGGAGGGGGGCGAGTGAGGGGGAAGGAGAGCAAGGAGTGTAGAGGGGAGAGAACGGTGAGAGAGTAGAGGGGGAAGAGTGAGGGGGAGAGAAAAGTTTAGAGGGAATAGAGGGGGAAGTAGAGAGGGGAGGGAGGGAAAGTTGTAGGAGGTTTGAGGGGGTGTGAGGATGGAGAGGAGGAAGGTGAGGGGAAGTGCGTGGGAAGTGAAGGGGGGGGGGGGAAAGGAGGTGAGAGGGGAGACATGGGAGGGAGAAAGGATGAGGAGAAAAGGGTGGAGAGGGGAGAAAAAGAGAAAGTCGCGGGAGAGAAAAAAAAAGGTGAGAAAGTAAGAGAGAGATGAGAGGAGAGAGAGGGGAGAGAGAGAGAGAGAGAGAGAGAGAGAGAGAGAGAGAGAGAGAGAGAGAGAGATCATTCATACAGTCGAACCTACTGTAGGACCAAATATAGTGAGGGCACAACAACCACCAGTCACACCACCACACTCTCAAAACTAATGGGCATGGCAAGGGTAATTAAAGTGTACATAATACAAAAAAAATAATCCATCCTTTTAATAGTATATTGATAGTAATAAACTCCTTCAATATAAGGGTATAAAGGTAAATCACTATCAATATACCCAATGATTTGTATATACCTTTGTGATACCTTAGATTTCTTGCCCCATTTCTCCCACAACAAACTATCCATATAATAATTTATTCTTTTACTGATATATTGAAAACTAATAAACCCATTTTATATAAATTATATAAAGGTAAATAACTATCCAAATATACAATGATGACATAATTATACCTTTGTTATACTTTAGTTAGATTTCTTACCACACTTCCCCCACATCAAACCATCCATAAAATAATGTTATCCTATTGATGGTATATTGATAGTAATAAACCCATACAATTACAATATAAGGATATATAAGTAAATGACTATCAACATACCCATTGATTGTATACCTTTACAAGCCCTCCTCCTCCACACCGAACCATCCAACCATCCATCTTCTCTCTGTGGCCTCTCCTCTCTTTATCATCCCTTTGTCGTGTCTTATTTATTCCCCTGTGTGTGTGTGCCCGTATATTGACACCTTCCTCATTCCCCTCTTTACTCTCTCTATGTCTCTCTCCTTCCTTTGTTCCTCTCTGCCCCTCTCACTCCTCTGTTTATCAATGTATCTGTGTATATCTACTGGTTGGCCGTCTTCCGCCCTCTTAGTATACAAGGGTGGGATAACTTTTCACAATACAGCCATTTTGGGGACTCGTATCCATATGTAGGAAGGAGGTTGTTTATCGCATATGAAACAAATATATACTGGAGAAACCATGACAAACTAGCATTAACCCCTTCTGCACCGGGGACGTCTTTTGTAGTTCATATCAGCTACATTTAGACGAGTTTATGAAGCTTAAGGGGAGGTATTTAGTTTCTTCCCTAGAACGCCATCAAGCTTAAAATTACACCCCCTAGACCCCCTTTCAAGAAAAATGTGTACATTTTTCGGTAGAAAATGTCCCGGCCGAAGGCCGGTTCCTCTCAAATTACACGCGCGCTATCGCTCGCCAGGAAAAAAATCGACAACTAAATGGCACGAAAGTTCTTAAAATTGACAGAAATGGGGCGAAAGTTATTAAAATCGCCAAACTAAAGGGGGCGAGCGTCTTAAAATCTTAAAAGCAATGGGACTAAACATGAGAGAGAAAGGGGTCGAGAAAAAAATCCTTCAAGTGGAAATCTCCCCTTAAGAGGGGTAAATGGTGGCTAATATGATGAACGGAGATAGTCGGTAGCCTTTTCATGGGTAAACGTCCTTCCTAAGATGAATAAAATCGGCTAATAGTTGCCAGAGTATATTGAATAGGATGTCACCGGTACTGAAGGGGTTAATCAAAACAGTATATTGCCTGCTTCTTGCTTCACGAGTAAAACTTAGAAATTACTAAACAAAATGCACATTACCCTGAATACACGACTGGAAACTTACGGTAACCCACATATGGAAAATAGTGCTTATTTGTGGAAACTCGACCTATACAGAGAGTAATCCAGCTAGCTCTCACAAACACCTTCTCCTATGCATTTCACTACGCTAACCTAGCACACCACACTTCTTTCCAATACACTAACAAACTATTGTTTTAAGCTGACCAACAACTGCCCATAATTTGCCTGTCGCTCTTTCAACTTTAGGGGAGACACTCGTTACAGGCAGCTTTGCCTTTTGTCTCCGTCATACACATATATAAATATGTACTGTATAATTATATAAAGCATGTATATAACACTAGATTATCAGAAAACACCCTACTTAGTGTTTTTCCATTTACATGATAAAGTTTATAGTTTACAGTGATTTACAGAATGCCATGGAGGAGGTTTACAGTGATTTACAGAATGCCATGGAGGAGGTTTACAGTGATTTACAGAATGCCATGGAGGAGGTTTACAGTGATTTACAGAATGCCATGGAGGAGGTTTTATATATTATGTATTAGTAATCAGTTTTTTCACTATTCTATTTATTTTATTATTATTTTCTTTTCTTTACATTATTCATCGTTGGAATTGGGTGATTCCTCTGTATTATAGATGTATAGGTACTGGTATTGTTCTCTCTCTCTCTCTCTCTCTCTCTCTCTCTCTCTCTCTCTCTCTCTCTCTCTGTCTCTCTCTCACACACACACACACACACACATTAAGAATATGAGAGGTTGTAAAGAAACAAAGTCAACACACCATAAATAACGATAAATCACCATTATTGCCACTACACTCTCGCAACGCTAAACTTTCAAAGACTTGTTTTTTTCTTTTTCGTTTTTTTCTCTCTTTTTTCGTGTGTGTGTAAGTGGCTAATCTGCGTAAATCATACCGGATGAGCGAAGATTTCAAGAAATAAATCATTCTCAAGTACTGACGTAAATAAATATTGTAATGGCAAGGAGCTTCATTGCAGTTCTGGAGAGTATTTTAGACCCAGTGTGCGTTATTAATAATTAAGATAAACAAATATATGTTGATTAGTTAATTAAATAAGTGTGAACTAGTAACCACAAGGATCTGGTTAATGTGTACAAGGGAAGATGAATATAAACACCAATTGAGGAAGAGCACTTTATTGACAACGTTTCGCAGAGAGCATCTGCGAAACGTTGTCAATAAAATGTTCTTCCTCAATTGGTGTTTATATTCATTCTGTCAACAATTCAAAGTTATTTGAACATCAAGGACATATATTGGGATAGATATGTAGCACTTAGCTTCATTACTTCACCATAATCCTACCCACACGTTATTTTATAATAACACTCTTGCGATCGCCAAAACAAAGGTAGTGTATGAATATTCTCATATTCAAAACATGCAGTGGGGGACAGTACTGGACGTAGTAAGAGACCACTAGGTGGCATAGAGAGTGAAAGTCTGAGATGACGAGATAGTGGCGCAGCTGGTTTGGGATGCCACAAAACACTGAACAGTGAGGCACCACAATACTGACAGTGAGGCACCACAATACTGACAGTGAGGCACCACAATACTGACAGTGAGGCACCACAATACTGACAGTGAGGCACCACAATACTGACAGTGAGGCACCACAATACTGACAGTGAGGCACCACAATACTGACAGTGAGGCACACTACTGACAGTGAGGCACCACACTACTGACAGTGAGGCACCACAATACTGGACAGGGGACCACAATACTGACAGTGAGGCACCACAATACTGACAGTGAGGCACCACAATACTGACAGTGAGGCACCACAATACTGACAGTGAGGCACCACAATACTGACAGTGAGGCACCACAATACTGACAGTGAGGCACCACACTACTGACAGTGAGGCACCACAATATGACAGTGAGGCACCAACAATACTGACGTGAGGCACCACAATACTGACAGTGAGGCACCACAATACGTGAGGCACCACAATACTGACAGTGAGGCACCACAATACTGACAGTGAGGCACCACAATACTGACAGTGAGGCACCACAATACTGACAGTGAGGCACCACAATACTGACAGTGAGGCACCACAATACTGACAGTGAGGCACCACAATACTGACAGTGAGGCACACTACTGTAGCTTGGAAGGCCAAACGAGCCTCGATCTGGCTGTAAAATCCTCCTCTAAACTAAGACATCCACTTCTTTATGTTCAACAATAGAACGTGCAGTCTATAGAAAGCTTATATACAGTATGAAGAGATAACAAATAAATATGTAAATAAATATATACATGGTAATGCCAAAGTATTTAAGCTATATTCAATATATAATCCATGAATAAGTGTGTAGTATATGAATAGTTCTAATAATTATGTAGTACTGTATCTAGCAAAATCACACCCACACCATTCGCAAAGGTAATACTTGAAATAGTTTGGATGATAAGACTGTCTTGTCTATAGAGCACTGGGAACAACATTTTAAAGGGGGGATGGTTGTTTTTTTGGCCCCCTTTTCCCTCATGTTTAGCTCCATTAGTGTTCATGTTTCAAGACGTTCGGTCCATTAGTTCGGCGATTTTAAGGGTTTTCGACCCATTTCTCTGTCATTAGTAGTACCCCCCTTAACTTCGAGTGAGTTCTATAAATGTTGTCTACTTTTTCAACTTCAACTACACTATTTATCTCTTTTCCTCCCATCTCTCCCTCCACCTTTCTCTCCCTCCTCCCTCCCTCTCTTTCCTTCCCTCCCCTCCACCTCTCCCTCTCCTCCCTCCCTCCTTAATGATCTCCCTCTCTCCCTCACCCTCCTCATCCTGTTAGCAACGAGAGAGAGAGAGAGAGAGAGAGAGAGAGAGAGAGAGAGAGAGAGAGAGAGAGAGAGAGAGAGAGAGAGAGAGAGAGAGAGAGAGAGAGAGAGAAATGTGTGTATAAATATGTTGATCATGTATAGGCAGTAAACATATATACAGTACAATAAGTGAGTGAGTGAGTGGGTGTGTGTGTGTGTATGGCTGTGAGTGTGACTGTCTGTGTGTGTGACTGTGTGCGTGTGTGTGTGTGTGTGTGTGTATGGCTGTGTGTGTGACTGTGTGAGTGTGTGTGTGTGTGTGTGTGACTGTGTGAGTGTGTGTGTGTGTGTGTGTGTGTGTGTGTGTGACTGTGTGTGTGTGTGTGTGTATGGCTGTGAGTGTGACTGTCTGTGTGTGTGACTGTGTGTGTGTGTGTGACAGTCATACAGGTGGGTTGGTCAACATCATTACCATATAAGCCAATATTGCCAACTGGGAGGAAGGGTGTGTGACGGTGTGTGTGTGTGTGACTGTGTGTGTGTGACTGTGTGTGTGTGTGTGTGTGTGTGTGTGTGTGTGTGTGTGTGACAGTCATACAGGTGGGTTGGTCAACATCATTACCATATAAGCCAATATTGCCAACTGGGAGGAAGGGTGTGTGACTGTGTGTGTGTGTGTGTGTGTGTGTGTGTGTGTGTGTGTGTGTGTGTGTGTGTGTGTGTGTGTGTGTGTGTGTGTGACAGTCATACAGGTGGGTTGGTCAACATCATTACCATATAAGCCAATATTGCCAACTGGGAGGAAGGGTGTGTGACTGTGTGTGTGTGTGTGACTGTGTGTGTGTGTGTGTGTGTGCACGAGTGTCTGTGTATGTGTGTGTGTGCGTGTGTGTGTGGGTGGGGAGGAACCGTGTGTGTGTGTGTTCAAAATTGTGTAAGAATGTGTGTGTGTACTGAATGTGTTTGTGAATGTATGTGTATGTTTGTGTATGTGAATTTTGTCGAATGTTGTATAGGAGTTATATATTGTATATGAGTGTTAGAGTAAAGGAGGGCGAGGAGAGGAGGAGAGGAGAGAAGAGGAGAGAGTAGAGAGGAGAGAGAGAGAGAGAGAGAGAGAGAGAGAGAGAGAGAGAGAGAGAGAGAGAGAGAGAGAGAGAGAGATCATGGTTGCCCTGTCATAAAGTTGTCCTGAAAAATACCATTAGTGATGAAACATGTCCTCTCACTTTCCTACTTCGTCTTCTCTCTCTCTCTCTCTCTCTCTCTCTCTCTCTCTCTCTCTCTCTCTCTCTCTCTCTCTCTCTCTCTCTCTCTCTCTCTCTCTCTCTCTCTCTCTCTCTCTCTCAAATATTTTTCTTGGATCTTATCTATCTAATCCTCGTCCATTTCTATTTGTATTTAGTTTTGTATACTATATTATGAAGTTGTATTACCTTCAGAAAGGATGGGTGGAATTTCAAGTCTAAATGTTTGCTAAAGGTCCTTCTTAAGATGCGTAATATCGTCCATACTTATCGAAACAATAACTAAAAAAGACGCCATGGTACTGGAAGGATTGTTGTTGTTCCCTAAGCTGCCTGGCCGAACAGCCCCGAATCCCTAAGAAAGGCCATGGCCACGATCGGGCTTTCCCACAGAGCTCTCATTGAGTGTAGATTGTGTTGTTGGCGTAAGTGGTTGTGTGAAATGCAGTCTTCTATGATGTGTTTAATGGTATGGGGTGCTGTGTTACATGGAAGGGTTAATGGTACTATTTTTTTTTTCTTTTTTTTCGCTATAAATCTCAAGGGTGAATTTTCGCCTTCTACAATAAACTTAGTAATTGGAGAGATTAATGCTGTCTTTATCTCAATTGCTTAACCCCATGAGGATCATTCGCATTTTTACAGTTTACTCTGGCTAATATTAGACGATAATATTTAGTAAAGGGGGGGATATGCGTTAAAAGGGTTAATTGAGATCGAATTTACCCCTTTGATTGCTACAGGTGTTTCCTATGCTGTATAAAATCGTATACTAATAGCCAGAAGAAACTGGTATAGCGCTAAATGTTGCTATAGTTTCTTCTTTTCTGAAGTGTTAAATAACATTCAGAATTAGGTCTTTTGCTTGGCTACCCAAATGAAGATGCTTAAAGGGGGGGGTCCCATTTTTTTGTTTTTTTTTTTTTTTATCTTTCCCTACCTCTCTCTTTGGTTTGTTTGGATACAAGCCAGAGAAAGAGAAAAGGAAAGACAGAGAAAAAAGCAGGTGACCCCCCGTTAACTGGCCTTCCACTGGTACACAGGAAATCAAGCAACAACAGGTCTGGGTAAGAGTGCCTGGAGCGTCATCCCTCTCTTATGACTGGCGTACTAACACTGAATGGATACCGTGGAAATATGTTTTATTGGCAGAGTACACGAATGTGTATTCCCATCTCTCAAGGCAACGTAATTTGTCAGGTTATTTCGCCCATTAACGGCACTTCAAGTGAAAGAATTGTTTATGAATACAAGTGTAAGTACAGTTTACAGAAGGTAGGAGGTGGAGTGAGTGAGGGGGGATGGGAGGTGGAGTGAGGGAGGGGAGTTGGGAGGTGGAGTGAGGGAGGGGGATGTGGAACTGCTAAAATTACGAATATACTGGGATATTGAGGAACGGAATATGTGCGGTAAACTGTACCTCCCATATTCGCTAACTAACACACTATAGTCTGTTCGCTGTAAGTAGGCGAGAAATCATGACCTCTATCCTCTGTAACTCAAAAAGGGCTAGAGAAAATTGGCTGTACATTTCCACATCTATTCCTTGACTGACTCTTCGCAAATAGTAGAAATATTAGCTCGATTACTCTAGTCGTTTTTCAGTTACAGAAGTTATGTCGTGATTTTTCGCCTACTTACAGCGAATAGACTCTAGCACATACCACGCCGGGCCAGTCTCCTTGATGTAAGCAAGTGCTTAGGCTACCCTTTACCAATCATGCACACGTAACGTTATTTACTTGTAATACATATAATTGAAAAAGAACATTATCCACTTACATAATTGTTAAGGAAGTGGAGGGGGCACGAATGGAGTCGGCTATAGGTTTTGCTAGGAGGGGGCACGAATGGAGTCGGCTATAGGTTTTGCTAGGAGGGGGTACGAATGGAGTCGGCTATAGGGTTGGCGAGGAGTGGGCGCGAATGGAGTCGGCTATAGGTTTTGCTAGGAGGGGGCACGAATGGAGTCGGCTATAGGTTTTGCTAGGAGGGGGCACGAATGGAGTCGGCTATAGGTTTTGCTAGGAGGGGGCACGAATGGAGTCGGCTATAGGTTTTGCTAGGAGGGGGCACGAATGGAGTCGGCTATAGGTTTTGCTACAAAATTAGATCTACCTATAATCAATAGGAGTTAAGGGGAGGTATTTAGTTTGTTCCCTAGACTTAAATCAAGCTTAAAATTACACCCCCTTGAGTCCCTTTCAAGATAAATTTGTACATTTTTCGGTAGAAAAATTTCCCGGCCGAAGGCCGGTTCCTCTTAAATTACAGGCTCGCTATCGCTCGCCAGGATAAAATAGACACCTGAATTGCACGAAAGGTCTTAATATGGGGTGAAAGTTCTTAAAATCGCTAAACTAATGGGGCAAACTTTGTATAATATCAAAAGCAATGGGGCTAAACATGAGGGAGAAAGGGGTCAAGAAAAAAATCCCTCAAGTGGAGATCTCCCCTTAATAATATTGATAGAAATTGTGATATTAAAAAAAAGCCAAAACAATGACGATATATAAGTGTTAAATGATGGTTATAAACATGCAGGGAAATGTTAATCCATTTATTATGAGTACACGGCCATGAGGAATACAAGAGAATATAACCGAATTTACAATCGGCTCCTAGTAGTCTTGGCCGAACACAAATTCGGCCGAATCTATTTACTTAAGATAACATAAGTATATATAGATATTGACCTAACCTAGCATATTAGTAGCGACCGATTTCTCTTAGAGGGCGAATTCTCTTTGTCCGAATTTTCCTAATACCGCCAAGCACAACGTGGAAGAAAGAGCCAAGAATGATAGGAATGACAGACAGCCAAGGGGAAGACAATAAAAAATCCCACAAACACACGCAGGAGGGGAGACAGACCAATACGTGAAGTGAGCTACGACCTGCGATACAAAGTCACAACACACAGATAAGAAAGGGCAAAGAAATTAAGAAGACAAATTGGTGAGGGCGAGGGGAAAGGAAGGAGGGAAGCGCTGGAAAAAAGCGCGCGAACAAGGATATGAGGTGTGTAGAGAGCGGGAAGGAAGGAGGGCAGCGCAGGGAAAAAAGCGCGCGAACAAGGAGATGAGGTGTGTAGAGGAGACGAATAAAGATGGTGAATGATGGTAATGATAACAGGGAAAGAGGGGCACGAGAAGGTGATGGATGGCAGATAAACACTCACACACAAAAAGTACACGTTAAGATCCGAAGATGCTAATATAGAGAGCAAAGTAATAAATACTGAATGGTCTTCGGTGCAGGGCAAAAGCTATTTTCTCTGTTTGCAATAAGACGATAGATCTTAATTTTTCGCCATTTTATGATCTAATGTTTGAATAACAATTCTGCAATACAACCAGTGAAATATTAATTACACTTGATAAAAAATTAATGAGGCAATATAGAACATTTATCATTCAAATTCCATATTCTTTCGCGCTGCATATATATATATATACTGTATATATATATGATAGTTGTTAGATATGTAACAAAATTTACTAAATATTATCACTTAACGGAATTAATAATTATGTTCCTTTCAACAACCAACCATACTCCTAAAATCGATTAATGAAATTTACAAACACATGTGGCAGTCCGTGGATTCGAACCCAGGATGCTCACACCGAAAATCAACACCTTATACATCGCACCACGAAGACAGTTAAAGGTTGGTGGACACTGCCTACGATTTATTATGCAACTTCGAATCCTGCATATCAATCTAAGCATGTACACACATCCCAACTGCAACTCACGTAGGCTATGCATATGTGAATGGAAAGAGCAATTAATGGGGCCTTAACCACTTAGGGAAGTCCTCTCGATAAATTACTCCTGAACCAATATCAATTATTATGTTCCTTCCAACAACCCAACTATACTCCTAAAATCGATTAATGAAATTTACAAACACATGTGGCAGTCCGTGGATTCGAACCCAGGATGCTCACACCGAAAATCAACACCTTATACATCGCACCACGAAGACAGTTAAAGGTTGGTGGACACTGCCTACGATTTATTATGCAACTTCGAATCCTGCATATCAATCTAAGCATGTACACACATCCCAACTGCAACTCACGTAGGCTATGCATATGTGAATGGAAAGAGCAATTAATGGGGCCTTAACCACTTAGGGAAGTCCTCTCGATAAATTACTCCTGAACCAATATCAATTATTATGTTCCTTCCAACAACCAACCATACTCCTAAAATCGATTAATGAAATTTACAAACACATGTGGCAGTCCGTGGATTCGAACCCAGGATGCTCACACCGAAAATCAACACCTTATACATCGCACCACGAAGACAGTTAAAGGTTGGTGGACACTGCCTACGATTTATTATGCAACTTCGAATCCTGCATATCAATCTAAGCATGTACACACATCCCAACTGCAACTCACGTAGGCTATGCATATGTGAATGGAAAGAGCAATTAATGGGGCCTTAACCACTTAGGGAAGTCCTCTCGATAAATTACTCCTGAACCAATATCAATTATTATGTTCCTTCCAACAACCAACCATACTCCTAAAATCGATTAATGAAATTTACAAACACATGTGGCAGTCCGTGGATTCGAACCCAGGATGCTCACACCGAAAATCAACACCTTATACATCGCACCACGAAGAGTGTTAAAGGTTGGTGGACACTGCCTACATACAGAGGGATAACCTACAATACAAACCGTACATGGCTGCATACATCTATGCATTTAACTATAACGCATAGTGTATGCAATACGGGAAGTCTAGACAATGACAGCCTTTTGTAATTCAGGGAAGGCTGGTAAATTTGAATTACCCTAAACGATAGAATTATCAG
>CM064519.1:51992473-52129973 GCA_032716605.1 Paralithodes platypus | reverse complement strand
TCATTACGCGTGGCTTGCTCAGTGCTGTATTAATGTCTGTCAGATGTTGAATAGGCTGGGTAAGGGTAGGAACGTGTGTTTATATGTCACTCGATATGAAGAAATGAAGCAATTAGATATTGCTGATACCAATTATTGATCAACACATACTTGGTGCCGAGACATCACTCATTAGCGCGATTGTACGTAGACTGACTAGATTACCTGGTGTATACCTTGCTCATTAAGGGGATTGTACGTAGACTGACTAGATTACCTGGTGTATACCTTGCTCATTAAGGGGATTGTACGTAGACTGACTAGATTACCTGGTGTATACCTTGCTCATTAAGGGGATTGTACGTAGACTGACTAGATTACCTGGTGTATACCTTGCTCATTAAGGGGATTGTACGTAGACTGACTAGATTACCTGGTGTATACCTTGCTCATTAAGGGGATTGTACGTAGACTGACTAGATTACCTGGTGTATACCTTGCTCATTAAGGGGATTGTACGTAGACTGACTAGATTACCTGGTGTATACCTTGCTCATTAAGGGGAGGTTTTTAGTGTGTTTCCTAGACTTCCATCAAGCTTGAAATTACGCCCCCTTGACACCCTTTCAAGATAAATTTGTACATTCTTCGGTAGAAAAATTTCCCGGCCGAAGGCCGGTTCCTCTTAAATTACAGGCTCGCTATCGCTCGCCAGGAAAAAATTGACACCTAAATGGGACGACAGATCTTAAAAGTGACATAAATGGGGTGAAAGTTCTTAAAATCGCCAAACTAATAGGGCGAACGTCTGAAAATCTCAAAAGCAATGGGGCTAAACATGAGGGAGAAAGGGGTAAAGAAAAAAAATCCCTCAAGTGGAAATCTCCCCTTAACCTCTTCACCCCAATTACGTAATTTGCCTCATATGCTGGATACCATAAGGCAATGGTCTTTAGTTTGTAATCTACCTCCACGACTCTTAATAACAGGTAAATACGATCTCAATAACCGCTCTTAGTAACACAGGTCCTTCTTAACAGGTAAATACGATCTCAATAAACGCTCTTAGTAACACAGGTCCTTCTTAAACAGGTAAATACGATCTCAATAAACGCTCTTAGTAACACAGGTCCTTCTTAACAGGTAAATACGATCTCAATAAACGCTCTTAGTAACACAGGTCCTTCTTAAACAGGTAAATACGATCTCAATAAACGCTCTTAGTAACACAGGTCCTTCTTAACAGGTAAATACGATCTCAATAAACGCTCTTAGTAACACAGGTCCTTCTTAACAGGTAAATACGATCTCAATAAACGCTCTTAGTAACACAGGTCCTTCATTAACAGGTAAATACGATCTCAATAAACGCTCTTAGTAACACAGGTCCTTCTTAACAGGTAAATACGATCTCAATAAACGCTCTTAGTAACACAGGTCCTTCTTAACAGGTAAATACGATCTCAATAAACGCTCTTAGTAACACAGGTCCTTCTTAAACAGGTAAATACGATCTCAATAAACGCTCTTAGTAACACAGGTCCTTCTTAACAGGTAAATACGATCTCAATAAACGCTCTTAGTAACACAGGTCCTTCTTAAACAGGTAAATACGATCTCAATAAACGCTCTTAGTAACACAGGTCCTTCTTAACAGGTAAATACGATCTCAATAAACGCTCTTAGTAACACAGGTCCTTCTTAACAGGTAAATACGATCTCAATAAACGCTCTTAGTAACACAGGTCCTTCTTAACAGGTAAATACGATCTCAATAAACGCTCTTAGTAACACAGGTCCTTCTTAACAGGTTAATACGATCTCAATAAACGCTCTTAGTAACACAGGTCCTTCTTAACAGGTAAATACGATCTCAATAAACGCTCTTAGTAACACAGGTCCTTCTTAACAGGTAAATACGATCTCAATAAACGCTCTTAGTAACACAGGTCCTTCTTAACAGGTAAATACGATCTCAATAAACGCTCTTAGTAACACAGGTCCTTCTTAACAGGTAAATACGATCTCAATAAACGCTCTTAGTAACACAGGTCCTTCTTAAACAGGTAAATACGATCTCAATAAACGCTCTTAGTAACACAGGTCCTTCTTAAACAGGTAAATACGATCTCAATAAACGCTCTTAGTAACACAGGTCCTTCTTAACAGGTAAATACGATCTCAATAAACGCTCTTAGTAACACAGGTCCTTCTTAACAGGTAAATACGATCTCAATAAACGTGTGTTTTTTTTTTTTTTTTTTTTTTTTCTATGTGATTGAGGGAGGCAAAAGGCATAACTGCCTATAGCGAGTGCCTCCCCCATAGTTGAAAGAGTGACAGGGCCAACACAGTAACACAGGTCCTTCTTAAACTGCAGGAAATCATCTATGTTTTGCCAGACTCAAAGGTAAACAACCTTTATGGTGCTGAAGAGGTTAAGGGGAGGTTTCCACTGGAGGGATTTTTTTTCGAACTTCCTTCTCCCTCATGTTTAGCCCCATTGCTTTTGATATTTTAAGATGTTCGCCCCATTAGTTTGGCGATTTTAATAACTTTCGCCCCATTTCTGTCAATTTTAAGACTTTTCGTGCCATTTAGGTGTCGATTTTTTCCTGGCGAGCGATAGCGAGCCTGTAACTTAAGAGGAATTGGCCTTCGGCCGGGACATTTTTCTACCGAAAAATGTACATATTTATCTTGAAAGGGGGTCAAGGAGGTTTAATTTTAAGCTTGATGGAGGTCTAGGGAATAAACTAAATACCTCCCCTTAAAGGTAGGCCAGAAATCGAAACTCCTAATCTCCATAACTCAAAAACGGCTAGAGTAATCGCGCTAGTATTTATACCATTTGGGAAGAGTCAGCCAGGGAATACAGTGTGGAAATGTACAGCCCATTTGCTCAAGCCCTTTTCGAGTTACAGAGGTTATAGGTTCACGATTTCTGGCCTACTTATAATGGAAATGGTTTATGGATCGATTCATTGGGGAAAAAAAAAAAAAAAAAAAAAAAAAAGTAATCTCTTCTGCTTAGGTATGCAGGTAGGCTGACTAGATTACCTATAGTCTATAAGGGAGCCCACTTCGCCTTTTTTTCTCTCTCCCTCTCTCTTTGGCTTGTATCCATCGGCCCCATTCAGCGTACTGTTGTAAGACGTTTACCCCCATCCAGGTGTCAATATTTTCCTGGCGAGCAGTAGCGAGCCAGCATATATATATTTTTGTTTTGACAGCAAGATAAAGGTGTAAATTTTTCGATAGAAAAAATTCTCCGGCGAAGCCGAATTTCTCCATACAATGCTGGCGAGCGATAAAATCAACAACTGGATGGGGATAAACGTCTTAAAACAGTTGGCTGAATGGGGCCGAATGGATACAAGCCAGGTGGTGTAATGGTTTAGATGCTTATGTTCTGGGGTGTGGTGTCCCGAGTTTGAATACCGGGAGGACCATATGCTTTCATTAGTTTATTCAAGTGCATTGGGGTTTGTAATTGATGATTAACGTTAAGAACGGAGTGTTACTTTTTCAGCTGATGGTAAACTGAATCCCTTTATAGCTTATTATTCGATAGTTACTGGAAAAATATGAAACTACTTATGTCTGTATCCTTAAGGGAGCCCATCTCACTTTTATTCTCTTTCTCTCCCTCTCTCTTTGGCTTCAGCAAGCTTAATTTGTACATTTTTCGATAGAAAAAATATCTCCGGCGAAGCCGGATTTCTCCATACAATGCTGGATCGCTATCGCTCGCCAGGAAGAAATCGACACCTGGATGGGGATAAACGTCTTAAAACAGTTGGCTGAATGGGGCCGAATGGATACAAAGCCAGGGAAAGAGAGAAAAGGAGAGAAAGAAAAGCCGGTGACCCCCCTTAATATACCAAGTTTTCATAATTGACAGTATATTTCACCACAATATCTTCGCAATAGCTGAGTAAATAAGGAGAGGACATTAAAGTTTACAGTCAGCTAAAAAAAAAAAAAAAAAAAAAAAAAAAAAAAAAAAAAAAAAAAGGGCATAGTGTCGTAAGGAGAGGCCGGTATAATATTGGTGATTTGCATATATATATTCTTCTACATGGTGGGTTTATTACCAACATTATAATTATATACCTTTAAATGGGTAGATTAATTATTGTGGACACTTTGATTAGCCGTTTCATATCCGTATTGTTTAGTTTGAAAACAATTGATAAGTTGAGTAGAAACGAAAAGTAAAAAAACTCTCGCTCTCGCTCTCTCTCTCTCTCTCTCACAAACTCTCTCTCTCTCTCTCTCGCTGGCTCTGGCTCTCACTCTCTCTCACACTCTCTCTCTCTCTCTCTCTCTCTCTCTCTCTCTCTCTCTCTCTCTCTCTCTCTCTCTCTCTCTCCCCTAAACAAAGACTTTCATAATTTTTTGTGGACACATTAGCTTAGTTGGGGGGAGTCCTGCCCTCACCAAAGCTGGAGAGAGAGAGAGAGAGAGAGAGAGAGAGAGAGAGAGAGAGAGAGAGAGAGAGAGAGAGAGAGAGAGATGGTAATGTTGGTGGTAGTAGAAGGAGAGGATTTGGTGGGAGGAGGGAGAGGATGTGGTGGAAGAAGAGGAGGGGTGGAGGAGAAGAAAGGGGCAGCATATGGAGGAGGGAGAGAAAGGAGGGAACAGAGGGTGGGGGAAGAAGAATAAGTAAATTAATCAAAGTAATTAGAAGAAGGAAGAGAAGAAGAAGAGAATGGGATAAGGATGACTAAGAGAAGGTGGGTAGTGGAGTAGGTGGAAGAGGAGGTGGTGGGTGGTGGAAAAAAGAGGAAACGAAAGGGGTTAAATAGGAGGGAGAGAAAGGACGAAAGAGCGGGAGGAAAGGGAGGACGAGGGAAAGAAAGAAGGAATAACGCATAAGGAAGAAGACGAGGAAGATAAAGATGAAGAAGACGAGGGGAGAAGACAGATGAAATAATGGAAAGAGGAAGAGAAGGACACAGAGGAGGAAATAAGAGAAGAAAAGAAATACAAAGTGGGGAACGAAACGAAGGAGGATGGGAGGAGAGAGGTAGGGGTGAAGAGTAGAGAAACAGGATGAAGGCAAAATGAGAGAAAGAGAGCGAGAGAGTGAAAGAGAGGTGAATAGTAGAGAAACAGGATGAAGGCAAAATGAGAGAAAGAGAGCGAGAGAGTGAAAGAGAGGTGAATAGTAGAGAAACAGGATGAAGGCAAAATGAGAGAAAGAGAGCGAGAGAGTGAAAGAGAGGTGAATAGTAGAGAAACAGGATGAAGGCAAAATGAGAGAAAGAGAGCGAGAGAGTGAAAGAGAGGTGAATAGTAGAGAAACAGGATGAAGGCAAAATGAGAGAAAGAGAGAGCGAGAGAGTGAAAGAGAGGTGAATAGTAGAGAAACAGGATGAAGGTAAAAGGAGAGAGAGAGAGAGAGTGAAAGAGAGGTGAATAGTAGAGAAACAGGATGAAGGTAAAAGGAGAGAGAGAGAGAGAGTGAAAGAGAGGTGAATAGTAGAGAAACAGGATGAAGGTAAAAGGAGAGAGAGAGAGAGAGTGAAAGAGAGGTGAATAGTAGAGAAACAGGATGAAGGTAAAAGGAGAGAGAGAGAGAGAGAGTGAAAGAGAGGTGAATAGTAGAGAAACAGGATGAAGGTAAAAGGAGAGAGAGAGAGAGAGTGAAAGAGAGGTGAATAGTAGAGAAACAGGATGAAGGTAAAAGGAGAGAGAGAGTGAAAGAGAGGTGAATAGTAGAGAAACAGGATGAAGGTAAAAGGAGAGAGAGAGAGAGTGAAAGAGAGGTGAATAGTAGAGAAACAGGATGAAGGTAAAAGGAGAGAGAGAGAGAGAGAGAGAGTGAAAGAGAGGTGAAGAGTAGATAAAAAGGAAGAAAGTAAAAGGAGAGAGAGAGAGAGAGTTAGAGACGGGCAACACTGGCTCAATGGACATATTTCAAGCTCCATTACCCTCCCTCCCTCTCTCCCTCTGGCTCACATATGTCTCTTCATTCTCCCCTTATACTGTATCTCTCATCTCCTAATACTCTCTCTCTCGCTCTCTCTCTCTCTCTCTCTCTCTCTCTCTCTCTCTCTCTCTCTCTCTCTCTCTCTCTCTCTCTCTCTCTCTCTCTCTCTCTCTCTCTCTCTCTCTCTCTCTCTCTCTCTCAAGTTTCATAATCTTTCTCCTGCATACACTCATCCTTTACCCTATATTCCTCCTCATCTTAAACACTCTCCTCATACATCTATCCTATTATCTACCCCCCCTTCTCCCTCATACATCCATCCTCATCCTATACCCTCCCTCATACATCCATCCCATTCTCTACCCCCCTCTCCCTCATACATCCATCCTCATCCTATACCCTCCCTCATACACCCATCCTATTCTCTACCCCCCTCTCCCTCATACATCCATCCTCATCCTATACCCTCCCTCATACACCCATCCTATTATCTACCCCTCTCCCTCACCCATCCTCATCCTATACCCTCCCTCATACATCCATCCTCATCCTATACCCTCCCTCATACATCCATCCTATTCTCTACCCCCCTCTCCCTCATACATCCATCCTCATCCTATACCCTCCCTCATACATCCATCCTCATCCTATACCCTCCCTCATACATCCATCCTATTCTCTACCCCCCTCTCCCTCATACATCCATCCTCATCCTATACCCTCCTTCATACACCCATCCTATTCTCTACCCCCCTCTCCCTCACCCATCGTCATCCAATACCCTCCCTCATACACCCATCCTATTCTCTACCCCCCTCTCCCTCACCCATCCTCATCCTATACCCTCCCTCATACACCCATCCTATTCTCTACCCCCTCTCCCTCATACATCCATCCTCATCCTATACCCTCCCTCATACACCCATCCTCATCCTATACCCTCCCTCATACACCCATCCTATTCTCTACCCCCTCTCCCTCACCCATCCTCATCCTATACCCTCCCTCATACACCCATCCTATTCTCTACCCCCCTCTCCCTCACCCATCCTCATCCTATACCCTCCCTCATACACCCATCCTATTCACTACCCCCCTCTCCCTCATACATCCATCCTCATCCTATACCCTCCCTCATACACCCATCCTATTCTCTACCCCCTCTCCCTCATACATCCATCCTCATCCTATACCCTCCCTCATACACCCATCCTATTTTCTACCCTCCTCTCCCTCACCCATCCTCATTCTATACCCTCCCTCATACACCCATCCTATTCTCTACCCCCCTCTCCCTCATACATCCATCCTCATCCTATACCCTCCCTCATACACCCATCCTATTCTCTACCCCCCTGTCCATCACCCTTCCTCATCCTATACCCTCCCTCATACACCCATCCTATTCTCTACCCCCCTCTCCCTCATACATCCATCCTCACCCTATACACTCCCCCCTCATACACCCATCCTATTCTCTACCCCCCCCCCCCCCCATACTCTCATCCTCACTATCTTTCAGACAGCCTAGTAAGGAGCATTAGGTCTCTTATTCTCTTATTGCTGGTTTTCCTTGGTATTTCGTTGTGTTGTATGCCTTCTATCATCTACTGCATTCACCCAATCTCGTCTCCCATCCTTCTCTCATACGCACAACCCCATATTTGAATACAGATCTCCAGTTCCTTACTCATGTATTCCTGTGTACGAATTATTTAACCCTTTCAGTAATTGCGGACGCATTTCTACACATCATTAAGGTTATCATTGCACGATTGTATGCATTATAGGAAAAGTCTCTTGGAATTAGTGTGGTATTAACTATCTAAATGAACTCTCTAGCTACTATACACTGTGGTAAAACTATCTACACTAACTCGTCAGCTACCATATGTTCTTCCGAAACTATCTACTCTAACTCTTCAGCTACCATATGTTCTTCCGAAACTATCTACACTAACTCTTCAGCTACCATATGTTCTTCCGAAACTATCTACACTAACTCTTCAGCTACCATATGTTCTTCCTAAACTATCTACACTAACTCTTCAGCTACCATATGTTCTTCCTAAACTATCTACTCTAACTCTTCAGCTATCATATGTTCTTCCTAAACTATCTACACTAACTCTTCAGCTATCATATGTTCTTCCTAAACTATCTACTCTAACTCTTCAGCTACCGCATGTTCTTCCTAAACTATCTACACTAACTCTTCAGCTACCATATGTTCTTCCTAAACTATCTACTCTAACTCTTCAGCTACCGTATGTTCTTCCTAAACTATCTACACTAACTCTTCAGCTACCATATGTTCTTCCTAAACTATCTACACTAACTCTTCAGCTACCATATGTTCTTCCGAAACTATCTACACTAACTCTTCAGCTACCATATGTTCTTCCTAAACTATCTACACTAACTCTTCAGCTACCATATGTTCTTCCTAAACTATCTACTCTAACTCTTCAGCTATCATATGTTCTTCCTAAACTATCTACTCTAACTCTTCAGCTACCATATGTTCTTCCTAAACTATCTACACTAACTCTTCAGCTACCATATGTTCTTCCTAAACTATCTACTCTCTCTTCAGCTACCATATGTTCTTCCTAAACTATCTACACTAACTCTTCAGCTACCATATGTTCTTCCTAAACTATCTACACTAACTCTTCAGCTATCATATGTTCTTCCTAAACTATCTACTCTAACTCTTCAGCTACCATATGTTCTTCCTAAACTATCTACACTAACTCTTCAGCTACCATATGTTCTTCCTAAACTATCTACACTAACTCTTCAGCTACCATATGTTCTTCCTAAACTATCTACACTAACTCTTCAGCTACCATATGTTCTTCCTAAACTATCTACACTAACTCTTCAGCTACCATATGTTCTTCCTAAACTATCTACACTAACTCTTCAGCTACCATATGTTCTTCCTAAACTATCTACACTAACTCTTCAGCTACCATATGTTCTTCCTAAACTATCTACACTAACTCTTCAGCTACCATATGTTCTTCCTAAACTATCTACACTAACTCTTCAGCTACCATATGTTCTTCCTAAACTATCTACACTAACTCTTCAGCTACCATATGTTCTTCCTAAACTATCTACTCTAACTCTTCAGCTACCATATGTTCTTCCGAAACTATCTACACTAACTCTTCAGCTACCATGTTCTTCCTAAACTATCTACACTAACTCTCAGCTACCATATGTTCTTCCTAAACTATCTACTCTAACTCTTCAGCTATCATATGTTCTTCCTAAACTATCTACTCTAACTCTTCAGCTACCATATGTTCTTCCTAAACTATCTACACTAACTCTTCAGCTACCATATGTTCTTCCTAAACTATCTACTCTAACTCTTCAGCTACCATATGTTCTTCCTAAACTATCTACACTAACTCTTCAGCTACCATATGTTCTTCCTAAACTATCTACTCTAACTCTTCAGCTACCATATGTTCTTCCTAAACTATCTACTCTAACTCTTCAGCTACCATGTTCTTCCTAAACTATCTACTCTAACTCTTCAGCTACCATGTTCTTCCTAAACTATCTACACTAACTCTTCAGCTACCATATGTTCTTCCTAAACTATCTACACTAACTCTTCAGCTACCATATGTTCTTCCTAAACTATCTACACTAACTCTTCAGCTACCATATGTTCTTCCTAAACTATCTACACTAACTCTTCAGCTACCATATGTTCTTCCTAAACCATCTACTTAAACTCTTCAGCTACCATATGTTCTTCCTAAACTATCTACTCTAACTCTTCAGCTACCATATGTTCTTCCTAAACTATCTACTCTAACTCTTCAGCTACCATATGTTCTTCCTAAACTATCTACACTAAATCTTCAGCTACCATATGCTTCCTAAACTATCTACACTAACTCTTCAGCTACCATATGTTCTTCCTAAACTATCTACACTAACTCTTCAGCTACCATATGTTCTTCCTAAACTATCTACACTAACTCTTCAAGCTATATTCTTCCTAAACTATCTACACTAACTCTTCAGCTACCATATGTTCTTCCTAAACTATCTACACTAACTCTTCAGCTATCATATGTTCTTCCTAAACTATCTACACTAACTCTTCAGCTACCATATGTTCTTCCTAAACTATCTACTCTAACTCTTCAGCTACCATATGTTATTCCTAAAACTATCTACACTAACTCTTCAGCTACCATATGTTCTTCCTAAACTATCTACTCTAACTCTTCAGCTATCATATGTTCTTCCTAAACTATCTACTCTAACTCTTCAGCTACCATATGTTCTTCCTAAACTATCTACACTAACTCTTCAGCTACCATATGTTCTTCCTAAACTATCTACACTAACTCTTCAGCTACCATATGTTCTTCCTAAACTATCTACACTAACTCTTCAGCTACCATATGTTCTTCCTAAACTATCTACACTAACTCTTCAGCTACCATATGTTCTTCCTAAACTATCTACACTAACTCTTCAGCTACCATATGTTCTTCCTAAACTATCTACACTAACTCTTCAGCTACCATATGTTCTTCCTAAACTATCTACACTAACTCTTCAGCTACCATATGTTCTTCCTAAACTATCTACACTAACTCTTCAGCTACCATATGTTCTTCCTAAACTATCTACACTAACTCTTCAGCTACCATATGTTCTTCCTAAACTATCTACACTAACTCTTCAGCTACCATATGTTCTCTTCCTAAACTATCTACACTAACTCTTCAGCTACCATATGTTCTTCCTAAACTATCTACACTAACTCTTCAGCTACCATATGTTCTTCCTAAACTATCTACTCTAACTCTTCAGCTACCATATGTTCTTCCTAAACTATCTACACTAACTCTTCAGCTACCATATGTTCTTCCTAAACTGAATAAAATCGTCTAATAATAGCCAGAATATCTGTTAGATCGTGTCACAATCCTTAAGCGTAAATTCCAAATTATCCTTTCACTTACATATTCTCCTCTTTTATTATTAATTTTCCTGTTATCCATCCTTTCTTCCACTTTTCATGCTATCCCCTGCGAGACGAGATGCTCCCTCCGAATCACAAGCAAAGCCGACTCTAATCCACTTCTCAACTACCACGCTTGCATCTCCTTAAGGGCAGGTTTTTAGTTTGCTCCCTAGATCTCCATCAAGCTTAAAATTACACTCCCTAAACACCCTTTCAAAATATATTTATACATTTTTATGTAGAAAAATGTCCAGGCCGAAGGCCGATTCCTCTTAAATTACAGGCTCACTATCGCTCGCCCCGAAAAATTCGACACCTAAATGACACGAAAGATCCTAAAATTGATAGAAATGGAGCGACAGTTTTTAAAATCGCCAAACTAATCAAAGGGGCTAAACATGAGGGAAAAAGGGGTAAAACAAAAAATCCCTCAAGTGGAAATCTCTCGTCAACTCCACCTCCTCTTTCCACTTCTTCACTACTCCACCTCCTCTCCATTTCCATCTCCAACGGGGATGCTTCTCCCCCATTTAAATCCTACAACAATCCCAAAATTTACAAGAAAAAGACGTGGAAAACAAGAAAATAATATACAATACCCAACGAAAAAAAGGAAACGTATAAAGTAGAAACCACCATGTTTATTATATGAGTCAATTTATTTATTTAATAATTAATATAGTTATTCATTATATTTATTTAATAATTAATGTAGTTATTCATTATATTTATTTAATAATTAATGTAGTTATTCATTATATTTATTTATTTTGTGTATTATTATTATTTTTTTTTTCATAATGTGGGTATACTTTCTCTTCACAAGTATGTACGGTACTATGAACATGAACACAAACAAATAGGAAGTGGGGATTGGGCCTCAGCATATAGATAGATAGATAGATAGATAGATAGATATAGATGAACATGGACCAAAGGAAGAAGAACGAGGTTACCAGCATAATGTCTTTTTATGTACAGTATAATGTCTGTTTATATACAGTATAGTCTTTTTATATACAGTATAATGTCTTTTTATATACAGTATAATGTCTTTTTATATACAGTATAATGTCTTTTTATATACAGTATAATGTCTTTTTATATACAGTATAATGTCTTTTTATATACAGTATAATGTCTTTTTATATACAGTATAATGTCTTTTTATATACAGTATAATGTCTTTTTATATACAGTATAATGTCTTTATATACAGTATAATGTCTTTTTATATACAGTACTGAAGGTATCAATACAATGGAAACAGTGTTTAGCTACATCTCGCATACCTTTTGTTGGGCCATAATTCATAAACTCTGACTCCCTCTCTCTCTCTCTATCTACGTCGCTTTCTTCCACATCCTCCTCTTCTCTCCAACAATAACCCATTCTTTACCTCTCTCCCTAGCTCCTCCTACTGTCCTGCCCCCACTTTATATCCCCCTCCCCTCTACCCCTATTGAATCACCTCCAACCCCGCCCCACCCCCCAAACCTCGACCCTCTACCCCTATAACTCCCTCTCCCCCCCCCCCCCCCCCCCCCCCCCCCTACCAACTCTCCCCAGCTCCCTCTACTGTGCTGCCCCCACGTATATCCCCCTCCCCTCTACCCCTATTGAATCACCTCCCACTCCCTTAACCCCTATTCTATCACTTCCAACTGGCCCACCCACCCCCCCTCTCCCCCCAAACTTCGACCCTTCAACCCTATTCTATCACCTCTAACTTCCCCCAACCCCCCTCTACCAACTCTCCCCAGCTCCCCCTACTGTCCTGCCCCATCTACTGTATATCCCCCTCTCCTCTACCCCTATTCTATCACCTCCAACTCCACCCAACCCCCTTTTATCCCTATTCTACCACCTCCAATTTCCCACCCACAACTCCCCTCTACCAACTCCTCCACTATTGTATCATCCCCCAACCTTTCCCCCTCTCCCCCAATTTAATCACCTCCACACTCTAAACTCCTTCCCCACTTCTATCCCCCTTCCTTCCCTCTATGCCAACTTTATCACCTCCAATCCCCCCTCCCCAACTCTCTTCAACTTCTCCCCTCCACCTACCCCTCCCTACTTTATCAACCCTCCTCCCCAACTCCTCCCCTCCTTCTACCTCTCCCTACTTTATCACCTCCACCCCCCTCCCAACACAACAATAACAAGCGCGTCGACAAAAGCGTAACCAACACCCATTCACACCAGAAAATTCCCTGTTTCACGCTCAATAACCTAAAATACCCGCGCGTATAAATCACCCCCCCCCCCCCCCTCCCCATCCCCCACTACCTACCTCTCCCTCGGATGCCCCTTTAAGCCTTCGTGTGTGTGTGAGGGTGGGGGGGGGGGGAGAGGGGGGAATAATGGAAAGTAATGGTATTGATATTTTCACCATCTGGGGCATCGCGATCGTCATTTGTTTGGCGGCCATAACGTCTATAAACACAGAAGCCGGGGGGCCCCGGACGCTGTGTTTACGTATAATTCCCCCGCGCTTTTATTTATATTTTCCCCGCGCTTTTATTTATATTTTCCCCGCGCTTTTACGTATATCTTCCATGCGCATTTACGTACATTTTCCCCACGCTTTTACTTATATTTCCCCCGCGCTTTTATGTATATATTCCACGCGCATTTACGTATATTTTCCACTCACATTAACGCATATATTCC
The DNA here is from genome assembly GCA_032716605.1 of Paralithodes platypus. NCBI lineage: Eukaryota > Metazoa > Arthropoda > Malacostraca > Decapoda > Lithodidae > Paralithodes > Paralithodes platypus. The sequence goes on along the minus strand of CM064519.1, from coordinate 52,116,372 downwards.
CCGCGCTCTACGAATTACTTCCACGCGCCTTTAAGTACATTTTCCCCCGCACATTTACGTATAATCCCCCCGCGCAGTTACGTATATCTTTCCCTCGCATTTACGTATATTATCACCATGCATTGACGTATATTTTCCCCGCAGATTTATATATATTTGCACCCGTCCATTTACATACATTTTCCACGAGCATTTGCGCATACTTTCTCCGGTCATTTACGTATATTTATACCAGCGCGTTTTGGATTTTCGTGAATAAGGAAAGCAAAAGAATTATTGTTTTTTTCCTCTGTGTATGAAGGAGACCAAAGGTAGATTGCTTGTAACAAGTGTCTTCCCATAAGCCAAAAGTGACATAAATGGGGCGAAAGTTCTTAAAACCGTCAAACTAATGGGGCGAACGTCTTAAAATCTCAAAAGCAATGGGGCTACACATGAGGGAGAAAGGGGTCCAGAAAAAAAATCCCTCAAGTGAAAATCTCCCCTTAACCCCGGCGTGTTTAGGTTTCAATTAAAAAAAAAATTATAGGAATGGGCCTGAGTAAATAGATAGATAGATAGATGTATACAAAACAGTACAACAGACTTACAAACTGCAACAAACCTATTGGACCTTATGGGGTAGTTTGGATATCTACACTGCTAAGCGATATTCACGCTGTATGGTGTAAGTGACCAGGGTCGAAACCACGGGAATAATTTTGTAAAGTTTATATACAATCAAAATATACAGTACAGTACAGTATATATATATATATATATATATATATATATATATATATATATATATATATATATATATATATATATATATATATATATATATATATATATATATATATATATAGAGAGAGAGAGAGAGAGGTATATGTTAAATATAGTTTTTCTTTAGCTTAGGCACCAGAACACAAATATTTACAAAGAGCTTTCTATAATGTAAGCACATTCCAAGCTCAATGTGTAAAAAAGAAGTGTCACATTTTTTTTAAGAAATAACGATTATTTTCTTGTCGGTAACATAATCTCTATACTATACAATTGTATTTTTGTTTTAGGTTTTTATATAAAGGCTACGTACGTGTGTATATTTTTATAAAGGGTACGTACGTGTGTATATTTTTAAAAGTGATTATAGTGTTTGCTTGGCGTGTTTGTTGAAGCAACAATGGTGTTTGATGCACTCGTCGGACACCCCAGAGATAACTAATGGTGTACTGGTGTGGTGTGCCCCGTCACGGGAGCGTACAAAAAAACACACACACACGCGCGCTAGTCTACAGTAGAGCAATGCAGAGTTTTACCAAATTATGAAACGAGTTGATTAACCATATACTGTATATTATACGGTACAAACAAACGAGTTGATTAACCATATACTGTATATTATACGGTACAAACAAACGAGTTGATTAACCATATACTGTATATTATACGGTACAAACAAACGAGTTGATTAACCATATACTGTATATTATACGGTACAAACAAACGAGTTGATTAACCATATACTGTATATTATACGGTACAAACAAACGAGTTGATTAACCATATACTGTATATTATACGGTACAAACAAACGAGTTGATTAACCATATACTGTATATTATACGGTACAAACAAACGAGTTGATTAACCATATACTGTATATTATACGGTACAAAAAAAAATCAGTGACTGCTATTATATATAAAATAGTGAGGATCGTGTGGGTGATCAACGTTAAGGGGAGGTTTTTAGTTTGTTTCCTACTCCTCCAGCATTCTTAAAATGTCACCCCCTTTACCTCCTTTCAAGATAAATTTGTAAATTTTTCGGTAGAAAAATTTCCCGGCCGAAGGCCGGTAACTCTTAAATTACAGGCTCGCTATCGCTCGCCAGGATAAAATCGACACCTAAATGGCACGAAAGGTCTTAAAATTGACAGAATGGGGGCGGAAAATCTTAAAATCACCAAACTAATGGGGCAAACGTCTTAAAATCTCAAAAGCCATAGGGCTAGACATGAGGGAGAAAGGGGGTCAAGAAAAAAGTCCCTCAAGTGGAGATCTCCCCTTAATTAGTCATGATAAGGCTCTGTCTCTTTTACCGGGTTACTTTTCCTTCTGGGGGGGGGCGGAATAGGAATCCTCCTCCTCCCCTGGTAGACTTAACCTACTAGTCGAGATAAGGAAAGGGGCGAGGGAACGCTAAAGTGGTCCAGGACCTTAAAAATTGGAACTTCAAACATTTTGTTTCTGTTCAGTCTCTGTCTCGAGTCGGCCACCCCCAGCTATGGGGTATGTGCCTGCGTATATACATACATACATACACATGGCTAAACCTGTAATATCAGTTCTTTAAACTTCATTCTGGCTACTATTAGACGATTTTAGTCAGCTTGGGAAGGACGTCTGTCTACCCTTTAAAAGGCTACAGACTATCTCAATTAAGGGGAGATTTCCACTGGAGGGATTTTTTTTTGACTCCTTTTTCCCTCATGTTTAGCCCCATTGCTTGTCTAATTTTAAGACGTTCGCCCCATTATTTTGATGATTTTAAGAACTTTCAACCCATTTCTGTCAATTTTAAGACCTTTCGTGCAATTTAGGTGTCGATTTTATCCTGGCGAGCGATAGCGAGCCTGTAATTTAAGAGGAACCGGCTTTCAGCCGGGACATTTTTCTACCGAAAAATTTACAAATTTATATTGAAAGGGGCTCAAGGGGGTGTAATCTTAAGCTTGATGGATATCTAGAGACCAAACTAAAAACCTCCCCTTAATCCTTTTGGCTACCTTATATCCTCCTTTTGGCTACCTTATATCCTCCCTTATATAATCCTTTTGGCTACCTTATATCCTCCCTTATATAATCCTTTTGGCTACCTTATATCCTCCTTTTGGCTACCTTATATCCTCCCTTATATAATCCTTTTGGCTACCTTATATCCTCCTTTTGGCTACCTTATATCCTCCCTTATATAATCCTTTTGGCTACCTTATATCCTCCCTTATATAATCCTTTTGGCTACCTTATATCCTCCTTTTGGCTACCTTATATCCTCCCTTATATAATCCTTTTGGCTACCTTATATCCTCCCTTATATAATCCTTTTGGCTACCTTATATCCTCCCTTATATAATCCTTTTGGCTACCTTATATCCTCCTTTTGGCTACCTTATATCCTCCCTTATATAATCCTTTTGGCTACCTTATATCCTCCTTTTGGCTACCTTATATCCTCCCTTATATAATCCTTTTGGCTACCTTATATCCTCCCTTATATAATCCTTTTGGCTACCTTATATCCTACCTTATATCCTCCTTTTGGCTACCTTATATCCTACCATTATATCCTCCCTTATATCCTCCTTTTTGCTACCTTATATCCTACCATTATATCCTCCCTTATATCCTCCTTTTGGCTACCTTATATCCTCCTTTTGGCTACCTTATATCCTCCTTTTGGCTACCTTATATCCTACCTTATATCATCCCTTATATCCTCCTTTTGGCTACCTTATATCCTCCTTTTGGCTACCTTATATCCTACCATATATCCTACCTTATATCCTCCTTTTGGCTACCTTATATCCTCCCTTATATCCTCCTTTTGGCTACCTTATATCCTCCTTTTGGCTACCTTATATCCTACCTTATATCATCCCTTATATCCTCCTTTTGGCTACCTTATATCCTCCTTTTGGCTACCTTATATCCTACCATATATCCTCCCTTATATCCTCCTTTTGGCTACCTTATATCCTCCCTTATATCCTCCTTTTGGCTACCTTATATCCTCCCTTATATCCTACCTTATATCCTCCTTTTGGCTACCTTATATCCTCCCTTATATCCTCCCTTATATCCTACCTTATATCCTCCCTTATATCCTCCTTTTGGCTACCTTATATCCTCCCTTATATCCTCCCTTATATCCTACCTTATATCCTCCTTTTGGCTACCTTATATCATCCTTTATATCCTCCTTTTGGCTACCTTATATCCTCCTTTTGGCTACCTTATATCCTCCTTTTGGTACCTTATATCCTACCTTATATCTTGCCTTATATCCTACCATATATCCTCCCTTATATCCTCCTTTTGGCTACCTTATATCCTCCCTTATATCCTCCTTTTGGCTACCTTATATCCTCCCTTATATAATCCTTTTGGCTACCTTATATCCTACCTTATATCCTCCTTTTGGCTACCTTATATCCTACCATTATATCCTCCCTTATATCCTCCTTTTTGCTACCTTATATCCTACCATTATATCCTCCCTTATATCCTCCTTTTGGCTACCTTATATCCTACCATATATCCTCCCTTATATCCTCCTTTTTGCTACCTTATATCCTACCATTATATCCTCCCTTATATCCTCCTTTTGGCTACCTTATATCCTCCCTTATATCCTCCTTTTGGCTACCTTATATCCTCCTTTTGGCTACCTTATATCCTCCTTTTGGCTACCTTATATCCTACCTTATATCATCCCTTATATCCTCCTTTTGGCTACCTTATATCCTCCCTTATATCCTCCTTTTGGCTACCTTATATCCTCCCTTATATCCTCCTTTTGGCTACCTTATATCCTCCCTTATATCCTCCCTTATATCCTCCTTTTGGCTACCTTATATCCTCCCGTATATCATCCTTTATATCCTACCTTATATCCTCCTTTTGGCTACCTTATATCATCCTTTATATCCTCCTTTTGGCTACCTTATATCCTCCTTTTGGCTACCTTATATCCTCCTTTTGGTACCTTATATCCTACCTTATATCTTGCCTTATATCCTACCATATATCCTCCCTTATATCCTCCTTTTGGCTACCTTATATCCTCCCTTATATCCTCCTTTTGGCTACCTTATATCCTCCCTAAGCTTATTGTTATTATTTTTGTTTTATTATTATCATTATTGCATTAGTATCATTATTGTTGTTGTTGTTCTTGTTATTATTATTATTAAACTGTAATTAATGATGTACCTGTGTTTGTTCCAGGTATGGGCGGTCACAGCCTGTTGGGTAAGACTCGGCGGCCCCGGACAGCCTTCACCTCCCAACAACTGCTGGAGCTAGAAAAACACTTCAGGGAGAACAAGTACCTCTCCAGACCCAAGCGATTCGAAGTGGCCACCAGTCTTATGCTCACAGAAACGCAGGTAACACCAAAGTCATATTTAATTAATGTATTTTTTCTATGAGTAAGGAGGCACAAGACAAAGCTGCCTGTAGCGAGTGTCCCTTGAAATAGTGATAGTAATTGAAATAGTGATAGAGAGCCAAACTCAACGTATATTGGAGTCAGAATGTCTAGACACCCAGAGCTTAAGGGGAGGTTTTTAGTTTGGTCTCTGGATATCCATCAAGCTTAAGATTACACCCCCTTGAGCCCCTTTCAAGATAAATTTGTACATTTTTCGGTAGAAAAATGTCCCGGCTGAAAGCCGATTCCTCTTAAATTACAGGCTCGCTGTCGCTCGCCAGGATAAAATCGACACCTAAATGGCACGAAAGGTCTTAAAATTGACAGAAATGGGTCGAAGGTTCTTAAAATCGTCAAAATAATGGGGCGAACGTCTTAAAATTAGAAAAGCAATGGGGCTAAACATGAGGGAGAAAGGAGTCAAGAAAACAAATCCCTCAAGTGGAAATCTCCCCTTAAGGAAGAATAAGTTGTAGGATGACGGCTAGACAGATTTAGGAAGAGAGTGTGGGGGAGGAGGTTATTCACTGAGAAAGCACTGGAGAATAGTAGTGGTAGTAGTAGTAGTAGTAGTAGTAGTAGTAGTAATAGTAGTAGTAGTAGTAGTAGTAGAAGAGAGAGATATGCAACATTGCGACGACTAGAGAGATTGCAGATAATTAGTAAAAGGAGGCGAGATGATGAAACGCAATACTTTTGAGTCTACCATTTCAATAAGTCCGATACGAGTGGAACCTCCCCACACACGCAAACATTCTCTCTCTCTCTCTCTCTCTCTTTTTTTATCTATCTATCTATCTATCTATCTATTTATCTCTCTCTCTCTTTCTCTCTATACCCCTCTCTCTCTATACCCCTCACTCTCTATACCCCTCACTCTCTATACCCCTCTCTCTCTCTCTTTTTTTTTTATCTATCTATCTATCTATCTATTTATCTATCTATTTATCTCTCTCTGTCTCTCTCTTTATCTATCTATCTATTTATCTATCTATCTATTTATCTCTCTCTCTCTCTCCATACCCCTCTCTCTCTCCATACCCCTCTCTCTCTCTCTCTCTCTCTTTCTCTATTTATCTCTCTCTATACCCCCCTCTCTCTCTCTGTGTTTATCTTCATTTGTCTCTGTCCAGTGGAGCTTATTTATCCGCGTCTGAGCGCGTATCTCAGAGTCAATATCTGCTTATGCTGCTCTGTCTCGTCACCCAAGTCTCTAGCTCTATTTATCTATCTATCTATCACACACATACAGAGAGAGAGAGAGAGAGAGAGAGAGAGAGAGAGAGAGAGAGAGATGATATAGACATATAGATAGATAGATAGATATAGATAGATAGATATAGATAAAGATAGGAGAGAGAGAGAGAAAGATAGGAGAGAGAGAGAAAAAGAGAGAGAGATATATAGATACGAGAGAGAGAGAGATATATATATAGATTATATAGATAGATAGATAGATAGATAGATAGATAGATAGATAGGAGAGAGAGAGAGAGATATATATATATATAGATACGAGAGAGATATATATAGATACGAGAGAGAGAGAGATATATATATATAGATTATATAGATAGATAGATAGATAGAGATAGATATAGATATAGATAGAGATAGATATAGATAGATATAGATAGATATAGATAGATAGATAGATATAGATAGGAGAGAGAGAGATAGATACGAGAGAGAGAGATATAGATTATATAGATAGATAGATAGATAGATAGGAGAGAGAGAGAGATATATAGATTATATAGATAGATAGATAGATAGATAGATAGATAGATATAGATAGGAGAGAGATATATATATATATATATATAGATTATATAGATGGATAGATAGGAGAGAGAGAGAGATATATAGATACGAGAGAGAGAGAGATATATATAGATTATATAGATAGATAGATAGATAGATATAGATAGGAGAGCGAGAGAGAGAGAGAGAGAGAGAGAGAGAGAGAGAGAGAGAGAGTATTAAAACGTTTCAAGTGTTTATATTCCTCTTCTCAACTTCCCACACTATACAGTCAAATAACACTCATGCTTACACTCACGTACAGTCGCGCGCACTGACACCTTACCCACTAATTTGAACCTGTATCAAACGAGACAATGCAATGATTTTACTGATATTATACCTTAAGGGGGATTGGTTCGCTTTTCTGAGCCCCCTTCTCCCTCATGTTTAGCCCCATTAGTTTTCAGATTTAAAGATGTTCAGCCCAATATTTTGGCGATTTTAAGACCTTTCATATGATTTTCTTATCAATATAAAGACCTTTCGTGCCATTTAAGTGTCGATTTTAAGAGGAACCGGTCTTCGGCCGGGACATTCTTCTACCGAGAAATGTAAAAATTTAGCTTGAAGAGGGGGGGGGGGGGGCTAGAGGGTGTTATTTCAAGGTTGATAAGAGATCTAGCGAGGAAAATAAAAAATATAGGAATAAATAAATATACCAACAAAATAGCCACTGCCGCCCCCATAAATGCTACAGAACTCGGTAAATTGCCATGTTACTATCTTGGTTACTCAGCTATATGATAAGATAGTGTAGCGAAATAGGGTGTTAATCATCAAAACTTGGCATTAATACGACACAGAGACAAGGTAGTAAGTATCGTATGTATCTCCATTAAGTATCGAGAAACCAGCTGCTGAGGGATTCAATTTACCATCAGCTGGAGAACAAAACAAATAGACTATAGTAATAATGGATAGAGCCGGGTTGATAACATAGAACCGCCCTGATATAGAGTACCCCCCCCCACAACCCCCCCCCCCCTACCCCCACCCCCCACCCTCGGCGACAAATTAGACCCATATCTAGTTTACACATTCTAAGTTGTTCGTCCTCATTAGTTTCGCGATTTTAAGACCTTTCACCCCATTTCTTTGTCAATATTAACACCTTTCGTGCCATTTAGGTGTATATTATTCCTAGCGAGCGATGGTGAACCTACCAATTGAAAAATGCACAAATCTATCTCGAATAGAGGTGTTTGGGGGGGGGGGGGGGTAGCTTGCTGGAGGGAGGTCTAGGGAGGAAACAACAACAACAACAAATAGTATATACACGAATACATAAATAAATATAAATAAATAAACAAACAGACAAATAACTAAAACTCTCCCGCGCAAACAATTAAGAGCGCAGAGCCAATCAGTGCCTTTTGATTGGTGCGGTGGGGGGGGGGGGGGGATCGACAAAGCCCCGGGGTGTTCATATAGAGCCCCCCACCCTGATATAGAGTAACCTCCCCTCCCCCCCTCACCCCCCCCCCCTCCCCCGACAAAGTGGACCTATATTAAGTTTTGAAATTATAAGATGATCGCCCCCATTTCATCATCTCATTTCTTAGTCAATATTAAGATCTTGGGCGACTTTGAGGTATCTATTTTTGTGTATGTATGTATGTATGTATGTATGTATGCAATTTAGGAGGCACCGGCCTTTGGCCGACGCATTTGTCTATTGAAAAATGCACACATTTACCTCGAAAGGAGGTCTTGGAGGTAGCTCTTGATGGAGGTGTGGAAAAAAAAAAAATTATATACAGACAAATAACTAAAACTCTCGCATGTTACGGAGCAAACAATTAAGAGCGTACAGCCAATCAGTGCCTTTTGATTGGTGCGGGGGGATTGACAGAGCCCCGAGGTGGTAATATAGCTAAGCTCACCTTGATATAGAGGCCCCCCCCCCCCCCCCCCTCCCTCCTGTCGACAAAGGGGACCCATATTAAGTTTTGACCTTTTAAGATGTTAGCCCCCAGTAGTTTTGCAATTTCAAGATCATTCACCCCCTTTCTTTGTCAACATTAAGACCTTTCGCGTCATTAAGCAGTTGATTTTATCCAGGCGAGCCCTGCAATTTATGAGGAAACGGCATTCGGCCGAGGCATTTTTCTACCGATAAATACAAAAAATTGATCTCGAAAGGAGGTCATGGAGGTCTAGGTGAAAACAAAAGATAACAAAATAAATAAATAAATACATAAATGTATAAGTAAATAAACAACTTGAACTCTCCCGCGTGTTGTAGTCAATCAGCGTATTTTCATTGGTGCAGGGAGGGGGGGGGGGTTGACAGGTAATAATTATAGAGTCGCCCTGATAGAGAGTAGTAACCCCTCCCCCCCCCCCCCCCTCACAGCGACAAATTGGACCCCCATTTAATTACGGCCCCAATGTTTTTCAATCTCTATATAGCCTGGAGTCCAACTAAAACCCGCTAACAGTGATTAAATAGACACGCCCGGAGATACGCCGCTACATTACTGAGCGGCCACACCAATAGTTGGATTTATTGGGATGAAAAAATAAATGAATATATATATATATACTGAATATTCGTTTATTTTTCATTTTGTATTGTATTTATTTATTTATATATTTATTTATTTGTTGTGGAGGAACAATATAACACCACGAGCAGTGGTTTTGTTTATTTCTTATTATATGCCTACCACATCCTTACCTAGAGCATAATAGCCACTACTTAATACTATTGGGTTTTTTCTGTCTTTCATTGCCTTAGCCCAAATATTACAAGTGTTTGTTCAATTCACTGCCCCTGACATAACCCCTTCAATTTTAATATTATTTTAGCTACCTATAGACGATTATATATTACTTACGAATGATATAGAGGTATACGAGGGTTCAGTAATAATGTTGCATTAGTGTGTTTAAGATACAATCATCACCGAAACAATCCAGGTATTTTAACAGTAAACTGATACTCCTTATCTTTTCTCTTTCCCACCAGGTTAAAATCTGGTTCCAAAATCGTCGTATGAAGTGGAAGCGGAGCAAGAAGGCGGTATCCGACAACCGGAAGGACCCGCGGCAGAAGGACGGCAAGGAGAACTCCGGGGGTAAGGACGACGGCGGCGCGGGGGGCGGCGGTGGTGGTGGCGGAGGGGGCACTGGGACGGGGGGACGAGGGGGCACGGTGGTTAAGGATTCCAGTACCGGCGAAGGACTAGGCGACCCATCTTCTATGTCAGCCACGGGGGATTCGGATGACGATATTGATGTACAGGAGGACAGCGAGGACACTTCCGGACTGGTCATCAGGGGTACGGAGGAGGCCATGTCGCCGCCACCTCGAAGTCCATCGTCGCAGGACCTATCGCAGATCCACGACACGTCCTCGTCATCGGCCGCCCCGTCACCCATCCCACAGCCGCCGCCACGCTTTGAGAGTCTGTATGATCACCCCCATCCAATGCTACACCCAGCCCTGCACCCCCTGGCCCCCCCTCAGCCCCCGCCCCCGTCAGCTGGTAGCCCCCCTAACGTGACTACCTCCGGGGGCTCATCTATCTTCTCCGGGCAGTACCAACACGTCCCCCTGACAGCTGCGGCACTGCTCACTAAGCTACCGCCAGACGCCGCAGAACACCTCTACCGACCCTATGTCTCGTGAGGCTACCAACAACACTCTTAGGGCAGGGAGACCACTAACACACGGACACTATGGACTCAAACATAACACTCAAAGTTCTAGATGTATTAACACACAGGTTTCTTGAAATATACCAGTCGAAGCTCTGGGTGTAAAAGAAAAGTCTGTTGTGCTAAATGACTGTTATTGTCAATGTTTGGCAGACACAGCACAGAACCTAAACAGGATTTTTTGTTTTCTTTAGATCTCAGTGTTGATTGGCTTTTGCTACCAGTTGTCATCAGGTGTGCGAGGTATGCTCTACATATTGTACAACACAATTTTGACAGACAAGTCATGTGAACTATTCCAACTCCCAAACCAAGCTTTATCATTTGAATATACTCGTTGGTAGTGTACCATACGGAACCGTTCCTAAGGGGTAACTGTACAGGCATAATTTGAAGTGCATAATTGACAATATTATACACATTCTCTTAAATTATAAATAGTTACACATTCTGGCTTCTACAATTGTCACCGATTGTACAAGTTAAGGGGAGATCTCCACTTGAGGGATTTTTTTCTTGACCCCTTTCTCCCTCATGTTTAGCCCCATTGCTTTTGATATTATAAAACGTTTGCCCCATTAGTTTAGCGATTTTAAGAACTTTCACCCCATATTAAGACCTTTCGCGCACTTCAGGTGTCGATTTTATCCTGGCGAGCGATAGCGAGCCTGTAATTTAAGAGGAACCGGCCTTCGGCCGGGAAATTTTTCTACCGAAAAATGTACAAATTTATCTTGAAAGGGACTCAATGGGATGTAATTTTAAGCTTGATGGAGGTCTAGGGAACAAACTAAATACCTCCCCTTAAAGGTATTCCGTAAAGTCCAATACAAAATTATTCCAACATTTCACCAAATGATGTATTGGCCATGACAGGCCAAATAAAGAAGGCCAAATCAATACAGGCGAGAACTTTGACTGTGGTGTTGAGTTTAAGGGGGGTGACCTGCTTTTTTTTTCTTCTCTGGGTTGTATTCATTCGGCCCCATTCACCCTACTGTTTTTAGACGTTTATCCCCATCCAGGTGTCGATTTATACCTGGCGAGCGATAGCGAGCCACTATATTTTGGATAATGAGTTAGACAGCTGGCTAAATTTGTAAATTTTTCGATAGAAAAATGTCTCCGGCGAAGCCGGATTTCTCCATAAAATGCTGGCTCGCTATCGCTCGCCAGGAAAAAATAGGCACCTGGATGGGGATAAATGTCTTAAAACAGTAGGCTGAATGGGGCCGAATGGATACAAAAAAAGATAAAAAGCAGGTGACCCCCCTTAACCTAACAGCCCGTGTGATATAATAGACTAGTTTACATTTTCTCACCCGTCGCTTCACCAAGTATAGTAAAGCTGTTAAGAGGTTGAGTGAATGGTCGACACACACACAAATATATATCAATAATTAGTCAACATGTCTTAACCCTATTTGGTCAGAGGGAGGCCTTGTTGGATCTCGGTTTGGCTCAATTAGATAGACGTACGTGTCTTAACCCTATTTGGTCAGAGGGAGGCCTTGTTGGACCTCTGTTTGTCTCAATTAGATAGACGTACATGTCTTAACCCTATTTGGTCAGAGGGAGGCCTTGTTGGATCTCGGTTTGGCTCAATTAGATAGACGTACGTGTCTTAACCCTATTTGGTCAGAGGGAGGCCTTGTTGGACCTCTGTTTGGCTCAATTAGAGAGACGTACGTGTCTTAACCCTATTTGGTCAGAGGGAGGCCTTTTTGGAGCTCCCCTGTTTGCCGTTTCACCTCATTAGTTTAGCGATAATAAGACGCTTTACCCGATTCAGATGTCGATATTTTTTCTATTTTATTTTGTCCTGAGCGAGCGAGAAGAAATCGACCTTTGGCCAGGACATTCATCTATCGAAAAATATACACAAAAAACTTAAATTGGGTCTGGGTGATCATATTATTAACTTGAACAAAGATTGAGAAGGCGTTTTATTAGCCAAGGGAACAAACTAGAATACATTGGTCGGAATCGCAAACAACACGCAAACAACATCAATCTGAATCGCAAACAACACGCAAACATCAATCGGAATCGCAAACAACACGCAAACAACATCAATCGGAATCGCAAACAACACGCAAACAACATAAATCGGAATCGCAAACAACCCGCAAACAACATCAATCGGAATCGCAAACATCAATCGGAATCGCAAACAACATCAATCGGAATCGCAAACAACACGCAAACAACATCAATCGGAATTGCAAACAACACGCAAACAACATCAATCATAATTAAACAAAATACCATAATAACCCACAAGACGCCGAACCAGACAGTGTTAAGGGGAGATCTCCACTTGAGGGATTTTTTTCTCGACTCCTTTCTCCCTCATGTTTAGCCCCATTGTTTTTCTAATTTTAAGACGTTTGCCCCATTATTTTGACTATTTTAAGAACTTTCAACCCATTTCTGTCAATTTTAAAACCTTTCGTGCCATTTAGGTGTCGATTTTATCCTGGCGAGCGATAGCGAGCCTGTAATTTAAGAGGAACCGGCTTTCAGCCGGGACATTTTTCTACCGAAAAATGTACAAATTTATCTTGAAAGGGGCTCAAGGGGGTGTAATCTTAAGCTTGAAGGATATCTAGAGACCAAACTAAAAACCTCCCCTTAAGACATAATGCCAAACAAAACTCTTATTAATGGGACACTGACTGCTTTTTTGGCCAATAAATTCATTCATTCATAAATTCTTAGTTTCCTCGCTAGACATCCCTCAAACTTAGAAAAACATCCCCTAGACCCCCCTCAAGATAAATTTGTACATTTTTCGAAAGAAAAATTTCCCGGCCGAAGGCCGGTTCCTCTTACAATTACAGGCTCGCTTTCGCTCGCCAGGAAAAAAATAGACACCTAATGGCACGATAGGTCTTAAAATGTATAATGAAATGGGACGAAAGGTCTTAAAATCGCCAAACAAATGGACCGAACGTCTAAAAATCTCAAAACTAATGTGACTAAAGACGAGGGAGAAAGGGGGCCAGAAAAACGACCGTGTCCCCTTAATGGCCTGACATTCTCTCCTAGTCTCTCTCTCGGACATTTGACTAATTACTGGTATCTCTCTATGTGAGCTTGATAACCCCTTTTGGTACCGGCGACGTCTTTATAATTCTATGCCGGCCTTAAATTAGACGAGTTTGTGCAGCCGAAGAAGGAAGGATCTGTGGTAGTAAAAAAGGGTTGAGTGAGATAGTTCGAAGCCCCGGTAGTTGCTGAATAAAATCGTCTATTAGTAGCCGGAATATAATACAAAAGACGTCGCCGATACATAAAGACGTCGCCGATACATAAAAGACGTCACCGATACATAAAGAGATTAATACCCTTGTGAAATTATTAGTGACCAATTAGGTGCTGCCGTGAGTGTGTGTGTGTGTGTGTGTGTGTGTGTGTGTGTGTGTGTGTGTGTGTGTATGCACGAATGTTTTGCGGTTACTTTCATGTTTATAAAATACGGTATTGACAATATGTTCTGGCTATCATTAGACCATTTTACAACACAACATAGGAAGGCTCTGTGGGTATCAAAAAGGGTACAGACCATCTCAATTAACCCTCTGCTTTCCATATTCATTTCCTAATCTGAAAGAAATCATCTACTAAAAGCCAGAACATAACATTGAAATGCGTCCACGTATAAGTCATTAACTAACTTAAAACAACCAACACCTTACTCCATCAGTATTAGCTCTCTCTCTCTCTCTCTCTCTCTCTCTCTCTCTCTCTCTCTCTCTCTCTCTCTCTCTGTATATAAATATATATATATAACCATCTATCAATCTATCTATCTATCTCTCGCTCTTATCTACTCATCTATCCATCCATCTATTTATCTATCCATCAATCCAACTAAATAAATAATAATCACCGTATAAATGACCTATGCGTGGACAATAACAGCGACTCTTCTGTATATATGAACGCATCATTGAGTAAGCCTGGGCGCGGTCTACATGCATTGAAATATAGGCTAATGACACTAATAATAATAATGTTAAGGCAGATCTTTCCTACGTGTTGCTGTTCGCTTGTTCGGAAGAAGTGGTAGTCATCTTATCTAAATGATCACTGAACCAAAAAAATAATAATAATGATAATTTAAAAAAACATAATACAAATTAATAATACAATATACTGTATATATATATATATATATACAAAACAAATAGCCTGCATCCGGTTGTCTAAATTATCACGGAACCAAAAATAAATATATAACAATAAACAAGAACAAAAATAAAAAATTGTGTCAAGAAAGTGTTATCTGTGTCCGCTTATATAATAAGTGATCATTCATCACATAAAACAAATATATAGTTAAATCAATATAAAAATAATAATACACAAACAATAAACTAAAGAAAATGGATAATTGTGGAAAGAAAACGAAACCAGTGTCCGCTTACCTAAATTATCATGGAAGAAAACAAATATATAAGTACATAGGAATAGACAAAAGAAAACGGAAAATTGTGGCCAGAAAATTAAACCTGGTATAACATTGTTGAGCATTAAAAAAAAAAAACACGCCACTACAATTAAAAACTGGTAATACGGTACAGCAGCCTCCAATAATCCTGAACACTTGATATTCTGCAGCATGTAAACAAACCCAAGACAATTTTAAGACATGATAACATTAAATTACTTGTTTGAATCGATACAGTTATAAATCAATGTCCAGGGAATATTAAAGGAAACTGTACTTAAAGTTGACTTTGGAACACTTACGTATGGGTAGCAGCAGTATGGGAGTGTTGATGAATAAACTTCGGCTCTTATTTTCGAAGCACTTCAGACACGGAACAGTACTGAAAAGACAAGAGAGAGGGGATTAAGTTAAGGGGAGATTTCCACTTGAGGGATTTTTTTCTGGACCCCTTTCTCCCTCATATTTAGCCCCATTGCTTTTGAGCTTATAAGACGTTCGCCCCCTTAGTTTGGCGTTTTAAAGAACTTTCGCCCCATTTATGTCACTTTTAAGACCTTTCGTCCCATTAAGGTGTCGATTTTTTCCTGGCGAGCGATAGCGAGCCTGTAATTTAAGAGCAACCGGCCTCCGGCCGGGAAATTTTTCTACCGAAAAATGTACAAATTTAACTTGAAAGGGGGTCTAGGGGGTGTAATTTTAAGCTTCATGAAAACGTAGGGAACAAACTAAATACCTCCCCTTAAGTTAATAACACAAACTAATAAGAAAAAGTAATACAAATATGAGTGTTCCCATGTAGTAACTAAACAAAAATGTAAATAAATATGAACAAAACATACATTGGAATGTTGCAGTACAAAAAACAAATATATACCCAAAACCCTAGTAAGAATTGTAATGTTGCAGTACAGAATATAATAAATGTCAATATACTGTATACCAGAAACATTAAGGCGGGTGACCTGCTTTTGGTTATTTCTGTCCTTTTCTCTCTTTCTCTGGCTTGTATCCATTCGGCCCTATTCAGCCAACTATTTTAAGACGTTTATCCCCATCTAGGTGTCGATTTCTTCCTGGCGAGCGATAGCGAACCAGCATTATATGAAGAAATCCGGCTTCGCCGGAGAAATGTTTCTATCGAAAAATGTACAAATTTAGCCTGCTGTCAAACAAAAATAAATAATATGCTGGCTCGCTACCGCTCACCAGTAAATAATTGACACCTGGATGGGGATAAACGTCTTAAAACAGTAGGCTGAATGGGGCCAAATGGATACAAGCCAAAGAAAGATAGAAAAGGACAGAACCAAAAACAGGTGACCACCCCCCTTAATTAATAAAGCAACATAGTAGCACTGATGCACGGAGAGGATAACAGGATGAACAGAACTTAAAATATATTCAGAAAAAATAATCAAAAACAACCAATAAGCTAATGGCCCTAGAATTATGCACAAATTCTAAGTGACCAGACTTTGCACGAATTCTAAGTGACCAGACTTTGCACACATTCTAAGTGACCAGACTTTGCACAAATTCTAAGTGATCAGACTTTGCACAAATTCTAAGTGACCAGATTTTGCACAAATTCTAAGTGACCAGACTTTGCACAAATTCTAAGTGATCAGACTTTGCACAAATTCTAAGTGACCAGACTTTGCACAAATTCTAAGTGACCAGACTTTGCAATAAAACCATGAAAACGGAGGTGTAATATAACCATATATAGACAAAAAGTGAACAGAATTTGCTATATAACTGAATCCATATTGATCACTTTCAACCGCTACGAAAGTTACAAACCAACGAACAATGATCGCATCGACAAAATAATATGAACGCAACTCGCTATATATCTGAAGTCACAATGATCACTCCCACTCGCTACGGAAGCTACAAACAACGAATACATCAGAAATACAGTGAACAGAACTCGCTATACTGTATAATTGAACCAAAAATAAACGCTCCCAACCACTACAGAAGCTATGGACCAGTGAACACATCAGCAAACAAGTGAACAGAAATCGCTATACAATATAACAGAACCCACACTGAACACTCCGAATCACTACGGAAGCTACGGAACAGCGAACCGACAACACGTAGCGTTTGATCCGCCAACTTTTCCTACCTGTACATAGCGAGCACTAAGTAATGTTAAGGAGCGTTTTATTGGTTCCATGTCAGTTGAACCAGTTCCACTTTAACCAGTGCTAACTCAACCAGTGGCCACTTCAACCAGTGCCCATTTCAACCAGTGACCATTTTAACCAGTAACCTAACCTAACCTAACCTACTGGTTAAAATGGTCACTGGTTGAAATGGTCACTGGTTGAAGTGGCCACTGGTTGAGTTAGCACTGGTTAAAGTGGCACTGGTTCAACTGACCTGTCACCAATGTCACCAATGTTAAGGAGCGTTTTATTATGACTCTCGTATCTCACTTCTCTTCCTCTTCTTCTTCTTCTCTTTGACCATAACAGATTATTCGTAGAGGTAGTACTAGTTGATACATTCAGTCCTTGCGTCACTTTGATGGGGATACTAGACTATTTGATTTCATCCCTTAGAAGCTAATTTGTCGATATTTCATGGGAAAATATGAAACCACTGTGTCTCTGCATCATATTAAGACCACATTAGCACCATATTCACAACAAAATCTTCAAAATAACTGAGATTTTTTTTATTTTCGTCTGACGGTAAATTGAATTCCTTACAAGCTAATTTATCGATACTTAATGGGAAAATATGAAACCACTGTGTCTCTGCATCATATTAAGGGGAGGTTTCTAGTGTGTTGCTTAGACCTCCATCAAGCTTAAAATTACACCCCTTTGAGCCCCTTTCAAGATAAATTTGTAAATTTTTCGGTAGATAAATGTCCCGGCTGAAAGCCGGTTCTCTTAAATTACAGGCTCGCTATCGCTCGCCAGGATAAAATCGACACCTAAATGGCACGAAAGGTCTTAAAATTGACAGAAATGGGGCGAAAGTTATTAAAATCGCCAAACTAATGGGGCAAACGTCTTACAATCTCAAAATCAATGGGGCTAAACATGAGGGAGAAGGAAGTTCGAAAAAAAATCCCTCAAGTGGAAACCTCCTCGACCCCGTATATATAATTAGCGCCATATTTCACACCAAAATCTTCAAAATAACTGAGAAATCTTGAGGGGGGAACTTTGCAATTTATAGTCAGATGAAATGAAACCGAGTCTAGTGGATACATTCAGTCCTTGCGTCACGTTCGGCAGTGATGGGGATAGCTATAGTCTATTCGCTGTAAGTAGGCGAGAAATCATGACCTCTATTCTCTGTAACTCAAAAAGGGCTAGAGGAAATGGGCTGTAAATTTCCACCTCTATTCCTTGACTGACTCTTCCCAAAGGGTAAGACATATTAGCTCGATTACTCTAGTCGTTTTTGAGTTACAGAGGTTAGAGATCATGATATCTCGCCTACTCACAGCGAATAGACTCTAGTAGATTTTTAATGTCAACTAAAGTGCATTTTTCTTCTTTTGTTCATTGACCTACAATCCTTTATATATATATATATATATATATATATATATATATATATATATATATATATATATATATATATATTGAGTTTTGTCATTTTCACCTCATGTGTTCACGTAATGTTAAAATTGACTTCGAAAATTTTAATAGGAAAAGAAACACCAAATTGCCACTTGCGAGTTTCATTCTATAAGGAAGTTAAAGCTGTAAACATCGACATTTATCGGAACTATACCAGGTAAAATACGGTTGTAATACATCATTTAATACATAGAACCCAATTCAACACACATTTAATACATAGAACCCAATTCAACACACATTTAATACATAGAACCCAATTCAACACACATTTAATACATAGAACCCAATTCAATACATCATTTAATACATAGAACCCAATTCAACACACATTTAATACATAGAACCCACACTTTATACATAGAACCCAATTCAACACACATTTAATACATAGAACCCAATTCAACACACATTTAATACATAGAACCCAATTCAACACACATTTAATACATAGAACCCAATTCAACACACATTTAATACATAGAACCCAATTCAACACACATTTAATACATAGAACCCAATTCAACACACATTTAATACATAGAACCCAATTCAACACACATTTAATACATAGAACCCAATTCAACACACATTTAATACATAGAACCCAATTCAACACACATTTAATACATAGAAACCCAATTCAACACACATTTAATACATAGAACCCAATTCAACACACATTTAATACATAGAACCCAATTCAACACACATTTAATACATAGAACCCAATTCAACACACATTTAATACATAGAACCCAATTCAACACACATTTAATACATAGAACCCAATTCAACACACATTTTCATCCATCATAAACGTACATTATAGTTGCATTTATGTAATTTTTCGATTGTATGGCTCCAATTCCCTTATAGCCTAATTGAGGGAAAATAACACGTCGTCTGCTGCTCTTTCTCTTACACCCAATAGTAATCAGTTTCCATCCAGTGAATCGAAATATATAGATTTAAGGGGAGATTTCCACTTTAGGGATTTTTTCTGGACCCGTTTCTTCCTCATGTTTAGCCCCTTTGCTTTTGAGATTTTAAGATGTTCGCCCTAGTAGCTTTGACATTTTAAGACATTTTGCCCCATTTCTGTCAATTTTAAGACCTGTCGTGCCATTAAGGTGTCGATTTTTTCCTGGCGAGCGATAGCGAGCCTGTAATTTAAGAGCAACTGGCCTCCGGCCGGGACATTTTTCTACCGAAAAATGTACAAATTTATCTTGAAAGGGGGGCTAGGGGGTGTAATTTTAAGCTTGATGAACACGTAGGGAACAAACTATAATACCTCCCCATAAGTCATCAAAATATCACTCATTTCTACATTAATTAATGTTACAGACACATTACTCTCACATTCTATTCAGTGCATTGCCCAATATACAAAGCATAGATGATGAATACAACAGAGACATATGGCAAGGATTCCTAAAGGTTCGAATCCTTGCCTAATGTCTCTGGAGGCCTAATATATTCTGTTTTATTCATCATATATAATTACTTTACATATTGGGCAATGCACTGAATAGAATTTGAGAGTAATATGTCTGTAACATTAATTAATGTAGAAATGAGTGATATTTTGATGACTTAAGGGGAGGTACTTAGTTTGTTCCCTACGTGTTCATCAAGCTTAAAATTACACCCCCTAGACCCACTTTCAAGATAAATTTGTACATTTTTCGGTAGAAAAATGTCCCGGCCGGAGGCCAGTTGCTCTTAAATTACAGGCTCGCTATAGCTCGCCAGGAAAAAATCGACACCTTAATGGCACGAAAGGTCTTAAAATTGACAGAAATGGGGCAAAATGTCTTAAAATGTCAAAGCTACTAGGGCGAACGTCTTAAAATCTCAAAAGCAAAGAGGCTAAACATGAGGGAGAAACGGGTCCAGAAAAAAATCCCTAAAGTGGAAATCTCCCCTTAAATCTATATATTTCGATTCACTGGATGGAAACTGATTACTATTGGGTGTAAGAGAAACTGATTACTATTGGGTGTAAGAGAAAGAGCAGCAGACGACGTTTTCTTTTCCCTCATTGAGGAGGAGCACTTTATTGACACCGGTTCGCAGGTAGCTTATTCACGTCACTCTGAAGAAACTATCTGCGAAATACTGTCCATAAAGTGCTCCTCCTCAGATGGTGTTTCTGTTCACATACGGTAATGTTTGTACTCCTTACCCATACCATAGGCCACATTGTTGTTACAGCTACTCTGTATTTTGCTTTTGTATTGGCATGGTTTTCAGGCACAATGTTCCTCAAAGTGTTGGCAAATTTACCACTTATGTACCGGCGACGTCTGTTTAGTGTTATTCTTGCTACATTTAGTTTCACATTTATGATACAATATTTTTGACCACCTATGATCGTAATAATGCAAATAAACCGAAAACATTGTATGCATTCACGTTATTTTGTACTATATGTATTTATTATTGGTTATTCAGTAAGTTGTGATAACATGTAAATATCGAAGCCATATATAAATGGGTACTTGACGACTCCAAAGGGCAGTTAAAGTCTTTATTGGAGGACAATTATCTTCGCCAGTAAAACGTTAATACATACTGTATATAGGTAGCGCCAGCGAACTTGACAATAATCTTGACCCCTGAACTGCTTATAACTCAAAAGTAATGACAACGATCGGGCAGAGTTTTCTATCATTTGGGACGAGTCCACCAGTAAATAGGTGTGGCTATTTACAGTCAGTTTGCTCTAGGCCCTTTTGAGTTACAAAGAGTTCAGGGATCAAGATTGTTGTCAAGTTCGATGGTGCTACCTATAGTACAAGATCATAAGTAGAAATGTAAACAGATGGGACAATTAATTAGACAAAAGAAGAAAAACGACGATAAACAGGGAATGGTAAGATGAAAGGGAAAGGAATGGAAACAAAAGAAATGCCAATTAACCCCTTCACCACCATTATGTAATAGTCATCATATTCGGGTTACCATGAGACGATTTCGTTTATAGTCTACCTCTACTGGAATGGGTAAATATGATCTCAAGAAACCCTATTAATAATAACATAAGTCCTTCTTAAACTGAATAATATAATCTAATCTTAGCCAGAATCAAAAGGCGTCATGGTGCTGAAGGGGTTAAGAAGGCGAGGTTAAGTGAGGATATCAGGGGGCAAGGAAAGCTTTATTTGATTTATAATGGACTCATTCAGTAAGGGTGGGGTCTTCTTTATATGATTTATAATGGACTCATTCAGTAAGGGTGGGGTCTTCTTTATTTGATTTATAATGGACTCATTCAGTAAGGGTGGGGTCTTCTTTATATGATTTATAATGGACTCATTCAGTAAGGGTGGGGTCTTCTTTATTTGATTTATAATGGACTCATTCAGTAAGGGTGGGGTCTTCTTTATTTGATTTATAATGGACTCATTCAGTAAGGGTGGGGTCTTCTTTATTTGATTTATAATAGACTCATTCAGTAAGGGTGGGGTCTTCTTTATTTGATTTATAATGGACTCATTCAGTAAGGGTGGGGTCTTCTTTATTTGATTTATAATGGACTCATTCAGTAAGGGTGGGGTCTTCTTTATATGATTTATAATGGACTCATTCAGTAAGGGTGGGGTCTTCTTTATATGATTTATAATGGACTCATTCAGTAAGGGTGGGGTCTTCTTTATATGATTTATAATGGACTCATTCAGTAAGGGTGGGGTCTTCTTTATTTGATTTATAATGGACTCATTCAGTAAGGGTGGGGTCTTCTTTATTTGATTTACAATGGACTCATTCAGTAAGGGTGGGGTCTTCTTTATTTGATTTCAGCTACTTAAAGACGATTTTCTGAAGCTTAGGCAGCATGAAGGAAGCGAAATGATTATTTGAGATAGACTGTAGCCTTTTAATGGGTAGACGTCCTTCCTATGCTGAATTAAGGGGAGATTTCCACTTGAGGGACTTTCTTCTTGACCCCTTTCTCCCTCATGTCTAGCCCCATTGCTTTTGAGATTTTAAGACGTTTGCCCTATTAGTTTGGTGATTTTTAAGAATGTCTGCCCCATTGTCAATTTTAAGACCTTTCGTGCAATTTAGGTGTCGATTTTATCCTGGCGAGCGATACCGAGCCTGTAATTTAAGAGTAATCGGCCTTCGGCCGGGACATTTTTCTACCGAAAAATGTACAAATTTATCTTGAAAGGGGGTCAAGGGGGTGACATTTTAAGATTGCTGGAGGAGTAGGAAACAAACTAGAAACCTCCCCTTAAGTCTTCTAATAGTTGCCAGAATACAATACAAAAGCACGTCACCGGTACTGAATATTATTTATTGAATCGCTATTTCCGTTTTATTGTTCTTCTTTACCTTACATTTTGTCATAATAAAGTGCTTATTTTAACCCCATCAGCACGATGACGTAATTTGCATCTCATATCTGGTTACCTTTAGACAATTCCATTTAGCTTCTACTCTACTTCTAGGACTCGAAGGGGTACTATCTCAATGACGCATCTGGATAACATAGGACTTTCTTAAACTGCCTAAAATCGTCTGATGTTAGCCAGATCACACATACATCATCGTGCTGAAGGGGTTAATGCCTATCCTTCTCTTCCTTCAACGCTGCAACAAACGTCACCCAACTTGGAAGCACCAGCCTTCAACGGTGACCAAAACTAACCCGTATTTTCTCCTTACGGTTAACCTTATATTGACATTGTTACTTCATCTCCTCTAGTTAATGCTCTTGTAATAATTATGGTATAAATAAAATGGTGAATAGTACTCCCTAGTGTCTTAATTACCCAGTCTATGTTTAGGATTAAGCAATAGTTGTTTTTATTAGTATAGTACTAATAGACTAAATTGTCCATTTTCCCCTGAATAGATATATATATATATATATATATATATTTTTTTTTTTTTTTTTTTTCCCCAAGCTGCCTGGCCGAACAGCCCCAAGGCCCCGAGCAATTCCAAGGCCATAACCGAGCGCCCCCACAGAACCCTCCCTGCCGACCACAATAAAGCCTGGGTGACCGAAGCCACTCCCCATGGCGGGGAGCTGAGGAGGGTGCGGAAACGCCCGGGAAACCAAAGCTCCACCCAGGGCCCTGTGCCCCTCAGCAATTATGAAGAGAAAGTTGAGAGGCAAGGGAAAAATGTGACGCTTTGGCTTCCAATCTTGGTAGATTGGGAGGTCAATCCACGGAAAAGACGCCGTCACTTGAGATCTAGAAAATATATAAGTTAAAGGAACAGTCAGAGTAAGCTATGGGTATGGCAGAGATCGCTCAGTTCTCACTCTGATAGACCAGCCCATCACCACAGAAATAATAGTAATATCCACTTACATAGACTACAGTAGATAGATCTGGACTGGACACTAAAATGGAACTTTGCAGTAAGGGACCCAAAATCGGAAAACGAACCCCCAAGTTCGAACCTCGAAACCGCAAAAATGTGCTATTTTCGCGGTTTCGAGGTTCGAACTTGGGGGTTCGTTCTCAGATTTTGGGTCCCTTACTGCAAAGTTCCATTTTCGTGTCCAGTCCAGATCTACTGTAGTCTATGCCACTTATTATACAATACATTGTTTATGTTCTGTCAATCATATCTTGGTCTTTTAAAAATACTCATATAACCTTTTAATTAAACCATGATAAATAAATAAACAAATAAATAATATACACATAAATATAATTGGGTTTGCAAGCATTCATTATACAAAACAACAACACTCCCTTACATCAAACCTAAATCTAAAACCAGTTGAGAATCTAAAAAATAATCTTTTTACAATGATGATGTAAATGGTCAACAAAGAGATCAACTTATAGCTATACACTGTTCCAAATAAGTAGGCCAAAACTCTTGAACATTAACCTCTATAACTCACAAACGACTAGAGTAATCAAACTCATACTTCTACCACTTGGGAAGGGTCAGCTAGGGAATAGGTGTGGACATTTAAGAGACCATTTGCTCTAGCCCTTTCTTGATTTACAGAGGTTAGAGTTTACAATTTCTGACCTATCTACTTGAACCTGACCACTAGCCTCCTGTACCTAAGGGAGGGCTGGAGAAAACGGACTGTAAATTGTGACCTCTTGTACACTCGAATGCCATTGACACTATAGGTAGCGCCAACGAACTTGACAATAATCTTGACCCCTTAACTTCTTATAACTCAAAATGAATGAAAGCAATCGGGCTGAAATTCCTCTCAATTGGGAAGAGTCCACCAGGTAATAGGTGTGGATATTTACAGACAGTTTGCTCTAGTCCCTTTTGAGTTACGAAGAGGTAAGGGATCGAGATTATTGTCAAGTTCGTTGGCGTTACCTATAGCCCACTCATAAATATTCGTAACCTTCACCAATTTCTAACTGTGGAAGTATATCTCTGGAAACGAATTGAAGAAAATAATTTGTTGTACATCAAACACAAAATAGGCACCATTTATTGAAAAGCAAGTTCTACGCCAAAATTAAATCCAGATAGTTATAATTGCATAAAGAAAAACAAAGGGGGTCCACGGTAATTTATGAATGAGCTAGAGACTATGGTAACAGAGTGTACCTAACGAAGGGCTGGAGCAAACAGCCTGTAAATTGTGACCACCAGCCTCCTGTACCTAAGAGAGGGCTGGAACAAACAGGCTGTAAATTGTGACCACCAGCCTCCTGTACCTAAGAGAGGGCTGGAACAAACGGGCTGTAAATTGTGACCACCAGCCTCCTGCACAGTTGTACCTAAGAGAGGGCTGGAACAAACAGGCTGTAAATTGTGACCACCAGCCTCCTGTACCTAAGAGAGGGCTGGAACAAACAGGCTGTAAATTGTGATCGCTAGCCTGTTGTACCTAAGAGAGGGCTGGAACAAACAGGCTGTAAATTGTGACCACCAGCCTCCTGTACCTAAGGGAGGGCTGAAACAAACAGGCTGTAAATTGTGACCACCCGCCTTCTGTGCCTAAGAGAGGGCTGGAACAAACAGGCTGTAAATTGTAACCACCAGCCTTCTGTACCTAAGAGAGGGCTGGAACAAACAGGCTGTAAATTGTAACCACCAGCCTTCTGTACCTAAGAGAGGGCTGGAACAAACAGGCTGTAAAGAGTGACCACCAGCCTCCTGTACCTAAGAGAGGGCCGGAACAAACAGGCTGTAAATTGTGACCACCAGCCTTCTGTACCAAGAGAGGGCTGGAACAAACAGGCTGTAAATTGTAGCCACCAGCCTTCTGTACCTAAGAGAGGGCTGGAACAAACAGGCTGTAAATTGTAACCACCAGCCTTCTGTACCTAAGAGAGGGCTGGAACAAACAGGCTTTAAATGTCCACACTTACTTAACCCTATTGTTCCGAAAGAGGTCGTTTTGGATCTTCCCCGTTTCGCCGCCCCCTCCCCCATCTTCGAGTCTCTCTCTCTCTCTCTCTCTGTCTCTCTCTCTCTCTCTCTCTCTCTCTCTCTCTCTCTCTCTCCCCCCCCCCCCAATGTCTCCTTGTCCTCTCAGAATTACGGGGGGCGGTGTTAAAAATGTGGGGTGATTTAGCCCCAAGTGGCCTTAGCTAGATTACTGCTTCATTATAATATTTCAGGGGGCGAGGGGCGGAGAAGAGGGAGGAGGTGGAGGCTGAGGAGGGATAGGGGTGGCAAGGGGAGAGTAAATACGTGGGGACAGAACACAAAAGAGATAAGAAAAGAGAGGAAGATACACAGTACAAAGGAACAAAAACACATGTCAGTCAACCGATGTTTTGTATTTTGGGGAAAAGTTAGGCATAAGGCCTCAAGTCAACCACAACCTACGTAACTTTCAATATCAGAAATCAACGACTGAATACCTATGGGAGACCTCCAGTGCCGGTAGCATATTGAGCTCCTAAATAAGATGGACTATGCTATACTTATTAAGGGGAGGTATTTAGTTTGTTCCCTAGACCTCCATCAAGCTTAAAATTACACCCCATTGAGTTCCTTTTAAGATAAATTTGTAAATTTTTCGGTAGAAAAATGTCCCGGCCGAAGGCCGGTTCCTCTTAAATTACAGGCTCGCTATCGCTCGCCAGGATAAAATCGACACCTGAATTGCACGAAAGGTCTTAATATGGAGTGAAAGTTCTTAAAATCGCTAAACTAATGGGGCAAACGTTTTATAATATCAAAAGCAATGGGGCTAAACATGAGGGAGAAAGGGGTAAAGAAAACAATCCCTCAAGTGGATATCTCCCCTTAAGAGGACACATTTAATACAATGGGTGTCCCGTACCCTTTTACTAGAGCCTGATTATAGGTAGGCCAGAAATCCTGACTCCAAACCTCTGTAACTCAAAAAAGGCTAGATTTCACTCTTATTCCCTGTCTGACTCTTCCCAAATGATACAGATGTTGGTTTGGTTACTGTAGTCGTGTTTTGAGTTACAGAGGTTAGGGGTCCAGGATTGTTGGCCTACTTATAATGAATAGACTATAATAGACTATAATAGACTATAATAGACTATAATAGACTATAATAGACTATAATAGACTATAATAGACTATAATAGACTATAATAGACTATAATAGACTATAATAGACTATAAGCCAAGGTAGCGCTTTCTCACTGGCCTGAAAACCTTCCTGTCAGAGTTCGTACCCAGTGGACTTAAGGGGAGGTTTTAAGGGGAGATTTTTAGTTTGGTCCGTAGATATCCTTCAAGCTTAAGATTACACCCCCTTGAGCCCCTTTCAAGATAAATGTGTACATTTTTCGGTAGAAAAATGTCCCGGCTGAAAGCCGGTTCCTCTTAAATTACAGGCTCGCTATCGCTCGCCAGGATAACATCGACACCTAAATGGCACGAAAGGTCTTAAAATTGACAGAAATGGGTTGAAAGTTCTTAAAATCGTCAAAATAATGGGGCGAACGTCTTAACATTGGGAAAACAATGGGGCTAAACATGAGGGAGAAAGGAGTCAAGAAAAAAATCCCTCAAGTGGATATCTCCCCTTAAAGGGGGAAGTGGTTATTGTGTGTGTGAATTTGTATGTTGTTCTTGTGTGCTCATTGTTGTTCTTGTGTGCTCATTGTTGTTCTTGTGTGCTCATTGTTTTCTGTTATGTTGTACCTACAGTAGTCGAGTTGTATCTTCAGTCGAGGTAGAGCAGCCTTACCCCAACCTTCACACCCTTACCCCAACCTTCACACCCTTACCCCAACCTTCACACCCTTACCTCAACCTTCACACCCTTACCCCAACCTTCACACCCTTACCCCAACCTTCACACCCTTACCCCAACCTTCACACCCTTACCCCAACCTTCACACCCTTACCTCAACCTTCACACCCTTACCCCAACCTTCACACCCTTACCCCAACCTTCACACCCTTACCCCAACCTTCACACCCTTACCCCAACCTTCACACCCTTACCCCAACCTTCACACCCTTACCCCAACCTTCACACCCTTACCCCAACCTTCACACCCTTACCCCAACCTTCACACCCTTACCCAACCTTCACACCCTTACCCCAACCTTCACACCCTTACCCCAACCTTCACACCCTTACCCCAACCTTCACACCCTTACCTCAACCTTCACACCCTCCTGGATAACGATACACTGGACAACTAACCAAAATATTATTACAATGGCATCATAAAATCAACAATCAGACTTATCATTCTCAAAGGAGGACTCGAACAAGGAATGAAAGGATAAAGGAGGAATCAAAGGAGACATGGAAGGAGGGAAGGTGGACTCGAACAGGGAATAAAATGACAAAGAGAAGGGAAGATGGACTCGAACAAGGAATAAAGGGAGAAAGGCGGAATTAAAGAAGACATGGAAGGACGGAAGGTGGACTCGAACAAGGAATACAAGAAGAAATGAGGAGTTAAAGGAGACATGGAAGGAAGGTGGACTCGAACAAAGACTAAAAGGAGGAATTAAATGAGAAATGGTCCAAATGGAAGGTGGACTCGGACAAGTAATAAACGGAGAGAGGAGACATTGAAGGAGGGAAGACGGACTCGAAAACAATGAATATATACCATGAGAAAGGGGAGAATTAAAGACGAAATGGAAGGAAGTAAGGTGGACTCGAACAACGAACACAAGAAGAAATGAGGGGTTAAGGGGAGATCTCCACTTCAGGGATTTTTTTATTGACCCCTTTCTCCCTCATGTTTAGCCCCATTGCTTTTGATATTATAAAACGTTTGCCCCATTAGTTTAGCGATTTTAAGAACTTTCACCCCATATTAAGACCTTTCGTGCTATTCAGGTGTCGATGTTATCCTGGCGAGCGATAGCGAGCCTGTAATTTAAGAGGAATCGGCCTTCGGCCGGGACATTTTTCTACAGAAAAATTTACAAATTTATCTTGAAAGGGACTCAAGGGGGTGTAATTTTAAGCTTGATGGAGGTCTAGGGAACAAACTAAATACCTCCCCTTAAAGGAGAAATGGAAAGAAGTAAGGTAGGGTGGATTCAAGCAAGGGATACAAGGAGAAAGGAGGCATTACATTAATACAAGGAGAAAGGAGGCATTACATTAATACAAGGAGAAAGGAGGCATTACATTAATACAAGGAGAAAGGAGGCATTACATTAATACAAGGAGAAAGGAGGCATTACATTAATACAAGGAGAAAGGAGGCATTACATTAATACAAGGAGAAAGGAGGCATTACATTAATACAAGGAGAAAGGAGGCATTACATTAATACAAGGAGAAAGGAGGCATTACATTAATACAAGGAGAAAGGAGGCATTACATTAATACAAGGAGAAAGGAGGCATTACATTAATACAAGGAGAATGGAGGCATTACATTAATACAAGGAGAAAGGAGGCATTACATTAATACAAGGAGAAAGGAGGCATTACATTAATACAAGGAGAATGTAGGAACTAAAGGAGGAACGGGAGGAGGGAAAGTGGACTCGAACAAGGAATAAAATGAGAAAGGAAAAATTAAAGAAGAAATGAAAGTAAGCAAAGTGAACTCAAAGAAGGAATACAAAAAGAAAGAAGAAATTAAAGGAGAAATAGAAGGAAGTAAGGTGGACTCGAAAATAAGGAATACACAAAGAAGGACAATTTGTAGGAGTGAAAAAAAAAATTGAATAGATGAAGAAAAAAGAATGTTCAGGGGGGTGACCTGCTTTTTGTTTCTCTCTGGGTTGTATCCATTTGGCCCCATTCAGCCTACTGTTTTAAGAAGTTTATCCCCATCTAGGTGTCGATTTGTACCTGGCGAGCGATAACGAACCACCCTATTTTCGATAATGAGTTAGACAGCTGGCAAAACCTTTAAATTTTTCGATAGAAAAATGTCTCCGGCAAAGCCAGATTTCTCCATAAAATGCTGGCTCGCTATCGCTCGCCAGGAAAAAACCGACACCTGGATGGGTATAAATGTCTTGAAACAGTAGGCTGAATAGGGCCGCATGGATACAAGCCAGAGAAAGAGAGAAAAAATAGAAAACTAAAAAGCAGGTCACCCCCTTAAGGAAGATGGTCCAACCCACACAAAATTACAAGTAGCCAGTTTAGGCCTCCTGACAGTGTTTATGACTGAGAGAGAGACAGAGAGAGAGAGAGAGAGAGAGGAATGAAGAGAGACAGAGAGAGAGAGAGAGAGAGCGAGAGCGAGAGCGAGAGAGAAGCACCATAATCAAATAATCTCTCTCTCTCTCTCTCTCTCTCTCTCTCTCTCTCTCTCTCTCTCTCTCTGGTTAAATGAAAGAACACAGAGAGTTATTATTAATAGAGTTGAATCAGATTGAATTCAAGTGACTAGTGGAGTCCCCAAGAGCTCAGTACTGGGTCCAATATTGTTCGCAATATATATAAATTATATAGACAACGGCATCAATAACATAATTTCCTCCCTTCCTCGCGAGGACAGAGTTCACCTGGCCAGGCTGAGATGCGGACACCATCCAGCTCTCCTGAGCTATCAGAAGAGACTGGATGACTCCGTTGTCGACGCCTGCCCGGGATGTAACACAGCACCCCATACCATTAAACACATCATAGAAGACTGCATTTCACACAACCACTTACGCCAACAACACAATCTACACTCAATGAGAGCTCTGTGGGAAAGCCCGATCGTGGCCATGGCCTTTTTCAGGGACTCGGGGCTGTTCGGCCAGGCAGCTTAGGGAACAACAACAACATAATTTCCAATTTCGCCGATGACACTAAAATGCAATAATCTCGGAAAGCGATAAAAGTAGCCTGCAATCAGATCTAAACAATCACAAATTGGTCAAAAAAATGGCAGATGCCATTTAATGTAAACAAATGTCAGATATTACAAATAAGCTCCCAATACAATAAATACGAATCCCACATGAATGGAGAAAAGGTTAAGAGCGTATCACAGATAAATGATCTAGGAGTGCTTATCCCCTTCAACACCATGACGTCTTTTACTTTTGATTTAGGCTAGATTTTGGACGAGTTTATGCAGTTTAACCCTTTCACGTTTTCATGACGCAGAGGTTGCCAGATTAGCAATAATAAATAGAGTTCTCTCGCTCTTATAATTACCTCTCCAAAATTAGTTTTCTGCCCACAGCTAACTCAAAGACAATTGCAGAGGTTGAAGTAACTAAACTAAAGGTTTATAAATACCCCTGATGGTAACAAAGGCTTTAAAGTATCCCTAATAGGCTCAAAATTGCGTCAAAAAAACGTGAGAGGGTTAAGAAGGATCTGTGTCATCAGGAGGGTTTATAGAGATCGTATTTACCCATTTGAGTCATAGAGGTAGATCTTGTGCTAAAGAAAATCGTTGAATGGTAACCAGAATATGATAGAAATTACGTCATGGTGGTGAAGGGGTTATAAAGGAAAATAAAAAATAAAACATACGACCCGATGCACACCTCAGCAGCTAACAAAGCAAACGGAGCACTAGGATTCATTAGAAGAAATGTTTATTGCCATAGTAAAGACATAGTTATACCATTATACAAAAGTATTGGAAGGCCGCATCTGGAGTATGATCCGGTGCCGTTTTGGTTTACCTACTTGCTAAAAGACAGAAAAACTCGAACCCGTTTAGCATAGAGAAACAAAGTTGATCCCGTCCCTTAGAAATAAACCATATAATGAGAGATTAAGAGAACTAGACCTGTTTTCGCTTAAGAAAAGAAGTATAAGGGGACAGCTAATAGGAGTGTTTTAAGATACTAAAATAATTTAGTAAAGTCAATTCCAATAAGAGGCAGGAAAGCTAACCTAGAAACAACTAAACATTTCTTCACCCACAGTATAATTGGTGAGTGGAATAAGCTCCCTAATGAAGTTATAGACAGTGGCTCAATATACACATTAAACAAAATATATAAGTTAGACTCATATTGGCCTTTTGCCGGAGGAAGCGGAGGGTGGGCAGAGAGCCATCATCTTTGCTATCTTTTCCTTCCACTTTCTCTTGGGGTTGCTATCTCTACTAGGATTAATTCCTGGCCACCTCGCTGGGATCGTAAGATCTGTGTGGCCAGTGTATCTATGTAAATCTCGTACTCTCTCCCTCTCTCTCTCTTTATTTATCTATATATTTATTTAACTTTCACTCTCTCTTTCACTCACTCTCTCTATCTTTCTGTCTTTATTTATATATTTATTTAACTCTCTCACACTCTCTAAGTCACTCAGTCTCAGTCTCTCAGTCTCTCTTTCTCTCTCTCTCTCTCTCTCTCTCTCTCTCTCTCTCTCTCAGCCTCCCTTCCTGTTCTCTCCGTGGGTTTGTTTCCCTTCCTTACCCCCCAGTGAGCATGTGTCTCCCTCACGTTTACAAACTCAAACATATCTGACTTGTATCCTCTTTGATCTATCTCTCTCTCTCTCTCTCTCTCTCTCTCTCTCTCTCTCTCTCTCTCTCTCTCTCGCCAAATTATGTTGGCGAATGTAAGACCTTTCGCACCATTTATTTGTTAAACAAAAAGTTAATACCCCACCTTATAAAATATAGAGGTTGTAGAAAAAGCTATGTATAAGCATTGGGTATATTGATTGTGATTTACCTTTCTATCCCTCAATGGACCTATAATCTACAATCAGGAGTGATAGTGAAATACGGTGTGGAGGTTGTAGATTTTTTTTTTTTTTTAATAATACACACTAAGCAAACGATTACAAAAACTAAAATAAAATTACAGTAGCTTTATTTATTTACTATATATATATTCTCATATATTTTTACCGTATATTGTATATTACTGTGTTGGTGTTATACTCTATATTGTTTAACACTACTTGGTCCGACGTCTTGGGGGTTATTGGGATACTTTCTTTTGTTTTGTTTTTATTATTGAGAATTTTGCTTGTTTTTGTCATTTTCGAGCAATGTATGTTAGTGTGTCCCCTAGGATAACAAAAACGCCTTCCCAGACCCCCTTCAAGCCACAATTTTCAATAGCAAATTGTCCCGGCTGAAGGCCAATTTTTTCTAAGTTACAGGCTCGCTATCGCTCGCTCGGAACTAAAAATCGACACCTGAATGGGATGAACCATATTATCGCCAAGCTAATGGGGTTAAACATATTCAAATATCCAAACTAACGGGGCGAAACTGGGCCGGCCCAAAAATACCTCCCTAGGGCCAAATAGGGTTAACCTCGCGAAAACTTGATTCCATCAGCAGCTGATTTATCGATAATTAATGGATTAATAAGGATCTGTTATGTGTGTCATATTAGGTAAAGTTTACCAGAATATGTGTACTGAATATTAAATTTAGAGCTGTCAAATTGTATTATAGTCTCATTATTAGCCAGTTTATCTCTCTCTCTCTCTCTCTCTCTCTCTCTCTCTCTCTCTCTCTCTCTCTCTCGTCTACTATACGTTCCTCTTTATCAGTAACATCTACAGTAGCTCTTGTTGTTTGCCTGTACACTATCTCACTCACTCTCACTCTCTCTCTCTCTCTCGTCTACTATACGTTCCTCTTTATCAGTAACATCTACAGTATCTCTTGTTGTTTGCCTGTACACTATCTCACTCACTCTCTCTCTCACTCACTCTCTCTCTCTCGTCTACTATACGTTCCTCTTTATCAGTAACATCTACAGTATCTCTTGTTGTTTGCCTGTACACTGTCTCACTCTCTCTCTCTCTCTCTCGTCTACCATACGTTCCTCTTTATCAGTAACATCTACAGTATCTCTTGTTGTTTGCCTGTACACTATCTCTCTCACTCTCACTCTCTCTCTCGTCTACTATACGTTCCTCTTTATCAGTAACATCTACAGTATCTCTCGTTGTTTGCCTGTACACTATCTCTCTCACTCTCACTCTCTCTCTCGTCTACTATACGTTCCTCTTTATCAGTAACATCTACAGTAGCTCTTGTTGTTTGCCTGTACACTATCTCACTCTCTCTCACTCTCTTGTCTACTGTACGTTCCTCTTTATCAGTAACATCTACAGTATCTCTTGTTGTTTGCCTGTACACTCTCACTCTCACTCTCTCTCTCTCGTCTACTGTACGTTCCTCTTTATCAGTAACATCTACAGTATCTCTTGTTGTTTGCCTGTACACTCTCTCTCTCACTCACTCTCTCTCTCGTCTACTATATCAGTAACATCTACAGTATCTCTTGTTGTTTGCCTGTACACTCTCACTCTCTCTCTCTCTCTCTCGTCTACTATACGTTCCTCTTTATCAGTAACATCTACAGTATCTCTTGTTGTTTGCCTGTACACTCTCACTCTCTCTCTCTCTCTCTCTCTCGTCTACTATACGTTCCTCTTTATCAGTAACATCTACAGTATCTCTTGTTGTTTGCCTGTACACTCTCACTCTCACTCTCTCTCTCTACCCGTGTCATCAGCGCTCCCCGACCTCAAGTAGGACTGTTAACCCTAATTACAGCGGCCGTAAGAGCGAAAATGGCGGAGCTTTTGCCATTACGGTCCCTTCCCTGCTCAAAGTTGGCCCATCCCTCATTCTCCTCCCCGCGCGGCCGTAAAAGGGAACTGCGTAAGCCTTATGTCCCCCGGTGGTAAGGGTGGGGTTTGTGTAGGTAGTGTAGCTCTCTCTCTCTCTCTCTCTCTTTCGTAAAAGGAACAGGGAGCCTTATGTCCCCCTGGTGGTAAGGGCGGGGTTTGTGTGGGTAGTGTTTCTCGCTCTCTCTCTCTGTCTCGTAAAAAGAACCACGTGAGCCTTATGTTCCTCGATGGTAAGGGCGGAGTTTGTATGGGCAGTGTAGCCTTGTTCCTCTTGTTCCTCCTCTTCCTCCTCCTCCTCCTCCCTCCTCCCTCCCTCCTTCCTCCTTGCTCTTCCTATCCCCCACTAAAAACCTTAGTGCTCTGACTGGATCCTATGCTCTCTCTCTCTCTCTCTCTCTCTCTCTCTCTCTCTAACAGTAAACATAAAGGAAGTGAACTTGGCCTGATCACGTAAATAGGATGATTAAAGGAAACTGGTAAAGAGGGAGTCGGAAAGTGAATAAGAACATAATAAAATGGGAGTCTGCAGAAAGTCGATTGGCCTACACCAGACAGATCCCTCTCACACTCTCTCCAAGGAATCTATTCCTATGTCCTTTCTGTAATAGGGACACCAAAATTGGACCGCGTAATCCATATGTGGTCTTACTAACGCTAGATAAAGTTTTAAGATTACGAATGTGAGGGAAGAAGACGAGAAAGGAGGCCAAGCATAAGTTGTGATATGGAATATCAATGAGACTTAACTCTATTTTGTCCGAAGGGGTTAATTTTTTACCACCCCTGTTTCGCTCCATTATAATGGAAATTTCAAGACGTTTAACCACATCAGTTTGGCGATACTTAGACGCTTCATCCGAGGTGATAGCACAGTGTATAGCGTGGATAGCAGACCAAAAGGACCTCAGATCGACTCCACGCCAAACGTCAGCGTTTTTTCCGAGGTGCAATGATCGTTCCTGCTGTTCTACAATTATCCTGGCTACAACGACACGTCCAAAAAAAATATATATTTTTTTTTTTTTTTTTTTAAGAGACAATGAACGGAGGAAGGAAAAACACAGATAAAACAAAAAGGTCCATGTGCCTAAAGGCATCCTCCATTCATAAAATGTTTGTAACAACTGGATTTAAACATTTGTAGATTGTAAGTTTGTGGAAAGCAATTCGAGGGAAGTGAATTCCAAAGAGTAGTAGCTCTGGGGATAAATGAATTCTGATAAGCAGAAGTTCTGCATTGTGGAGGAGAAAGTGTAAATTCATGGGCGCTCTCAGCTGCCCTAGTTCTACGGGGAAAGATGTGGAGAGGCGGCACAATTGAAGCAAGTTCCTCGGAACAATTGCTGTGAAAATATCTGTAGAATAATGCAAGGGATGCAACGTTTCTTCGTATGGATAATGTAGGAAGGTCCTGTGTGATTGCAGGGTTATTGATTAATCTAATAGCTTTATTTTGAATTTTGTCCAACTGCCTCAATGCAACCACTCCACTTCCACCCCACAGA
Source organism: Paralithodes platypus (assembly GCA_032716605.1). NCBI lineage: Eukaryota > Metazoa > Arthropoda > Malacostraca > Decapoda > Lithodidae > Paralithodes > Paralithodes platypus. The sequence continues at coordinate 52,080,187 of CM064519.1, read as the reverse complement.
GGTGAACAGTAATCCATCTGAGAACGCACATGACTTTTATATATCACGGCCAACTGCTCGTCAGTGAAGAATTCTCGAACTCTGTACAGGAGTCCCAGTTTTTAGAGGCATTCTTAGCAATGCTTCTAACATAATGTGTCCAGCTCAAGTTAGTAGTTAATGTTACACCGAGAATGTCAATACTAGGGGAAGTGGGAATATTTACATCATTAAAAAATATATGGGAGTCAGTGAGATTCTGTCGGTTAGAAAATTGAATGTACTTGGTTTTCTGTGCATTAAAGGAAACTAGATTCTTTTGTCCCCATCCATTAATTCTAGAAAGGTCCTGGTTCAGAGAAATTGCAGTGTTTATTTTTGAATTTATAAGATCGGGTTGGGTGAAAGAATTGGTAAATGTGAAGGAACTGTGGAGTGTTGAGTCATCTGCGTAGGAATGTATTGGATTATGAGTGGTAGATATGAGATCATTGATATGAATGAGGAACAGAATTGGGGCCAAAACTGATCCCTGGGGAACACCAGCATTTATTGAGTGAAATTGAGAATAAAGGCCATCTACCATTACACGTATTTTCTGTTATGAAGATAAGAAGAAATTAGTGGAACTAATGATGCAAGGCCGTAGTGTGACATCTTCGACAATAAGGATTGATGCCAGACTCTATCAAATGCCTTTGATATATCCAGTGCTATTGTATGTGTTTCACCATGTTGGTCTGTAGCTTGGTTGATCTGATGCGTAAGAAGGCATAGCATGTCTGCAGTTGATCGACATCGTCTAAAACCATATTGCCTATCACTGATTAATTTATTATTCTCAAGATGCTTAATTATGTGATTATTTAATATAATTTCAAAGACTTTACCAAGAGTGGAAGTTATAGCTATTGGTCTGTAGTTTGATGGATCTGAAGAGGCACCTTTTTTAGGAACTGGATGGATGTTTGCTTCTTTCCAGGGTACTGGGAAGCATGAGGTATGAGTACACAGACGGAAAAAATTTGCCAATACAGGAGCGAGCACCAAGGAGCAATTCTTAAGTACTATTGGAGGAATTTCATCTGGACCAGGAGCCTTATCTACCGAGAGATTCTGCAAAATAGTTTTGACATGTCTGGTGTGGATCTTAAGTGAGGGAATTTCAGGCGAATTAAAATTAAGTACAGGGACATCTTGATTTATTTCATCTAAGGTTGAGTTGGTGGAGAAAATATCCGCAAGAAGGTTAGCTTTTCCTCGTGGGTCACTTACAAGATTGCCAGTCGGAGATTTTAATGGTGGAATGGATGAAGCAGTAGTGAAGTTGGATTTAAATGAGTTAAGAGTAGACCAAAATATTTTGTTATCATTTGGATTATTTAGAAGTTTATTTGCCTGCTTGTGGAGAAAGTTTGATTTAGTTAGGTTTAATACAGTTTTGGCATGATTTCTGATGTTTCTAAAGTAATTAAAGGCTTCATGTGTTTTTGATCTTGTGTATGCATTGTAGGCTATTGCTTTTTGTTCAGTTACTCTAGCACAATTATGGTCAAACCATTTAGGTGAATTAGATCTTTTACTGTACTTTTGATGAGGAATAAAAGTTTCCATTCCAATTTTTACAAAATCTTGTATGTGGCTCAAGGTGGAGTGTGCATCATTAGAAAAGAAAGAGGTCCAGGGAATATCAATAAAGAAACCTTGAAGACCCTCCCAGTCTGCCCTATCGTAATGCCATTTAGTCACCAAAACAGGTTCAGAGTGGGAAGGTGTGGTAGGTGATAGACAGGTGGCCTGTATCAGACAGTGATCAGAAGATCCAAGCGGGGACCTCACTGTAACATCATAATTTTCTGAATTGGTTGTTAAAAAATAAGTCCAGTAGGTGGGAATTATGATTAGGATTATCTGGTACACGGGTGGGTTGGTTGACTAGTTGAGTGAGATTAAATGAGTCTGCAAATAGCTCACATTCAAGACCAGCATCATCAGTCCTGGCTGAATGAGTGAGCCATTCAACATTATGGACATTAAAATCACCCAACACAGTGATTTCAGAAGAAGCATTTAAGTTGAGGACACTGAGTTGTGAGGACAGAGAATCAAAAAGACTTTGCTCTGGAGGAGTATTTGGGGAACGGTAGATGCAACATATGTATTTAAATTTACCAGCAGAAATTAATTTGTATATAGAATAATCAAAATAGGGACAATTGAAACTAGTAACCTCCTCCAGGGCAATTTCAGATTTTGCGAAGCAACATACACCTCCTTTAGGTCTGAAATTTGGAGCAGTTGATAACCTGGAAAATTAAATCTAGACGTGTCAGATGTGGATGTTACTTGAGTCTCTGTCAAAAAAAGGAGAGTAGGGGATTCCGCTTGAAGAAATTGGTGTACAGAATTGATGTTAGAGTGAAGTCCCCTTATATTACTAAAGAAAAAGCTGCACCGACGAGCAGCTTTGGGACGTTGCAATGCTCTTGACACAGTCGCATGATGACGACCGGGAGGGCCCTGTGTCAATGACCCAACCCTGCCGGGGGTGGATATCCGAGGGACCACCAGGTTTGCTCTTAACAATTGTACTGCCATGTTTATTGGGTAAGGTGTATGGTGTTACATGTATGATATGTAGTGGGAAGAGTAGTGTTTTATGGATAGAGGATAGCAATGTAGGGCAATGTCGTGAAGTTGGATGTGTATGTTATATAAAGAGGGTTTTCCTGATACCCCTGATGTGTGAGGCAGAAAGATATGTATCCAGCTACCAAGGCCTGGGAGAGAAAATGGAATTCAGGCTATTCCCTGAGTCTCCCGAAACCTTGGCGGTAGTACTTCCCTGGGCGGGGCTGCCTACCCCTACTACCTACGAGTAGGTATATATATATTGTCACCGATTCATAGCGTAGAAGATGCCCGACCATATTCGAATATGCTGTGAACGACCGTATAGCTGCTCTCTCCAAATCAAGTGACGTGCATAAATAAGGTGCCGTCATCTAGTGTGACAGAAAGGAAGCAACCAACACCTTGAAGCTCCATTGTGACCATCTAGTGCGACACATTATGAAGACCCCATCTCGAAGCTTCAATTGATAATCTCGGCGCCTCGTAGAAGTTCCAGGCTACTGAACAGCCTACAGTCCCGAGGTTGAGACATAGACAAAGAAATTCAGGTGTTGATTTTTAGTTTATATTTAATTTCTGGGGAGGGAGGGGGGTTGGGGGGGGGGGGGGGTGGAACGATTCTGTAACTTGGAAGAAATCGGCCTTCACGACATTTGTCTATAGAAGTAAGGAACAACTTGAGCTTGAGTCTGGGTGGGCATTTTTGAGTTCCTCAGAGAAGAGAGGGAGAGGCAGACCAAGAGTAAAATGGAGGGATGGAGTTTTATTTCATAAATTTTATCTTAGTAAGCGTTGTTTCCACAGCGATTTTGATTAGTTATTGTGCCTTTATAGTGTCTTTGTCCAAGTTTTGGTTTGTTTAGTTTGCAAGTTTAAAATGTTAATTAATATATAAGTGAAAGTGGAGTTGGGTGGGATGAGGGGCGCCAACTGACACATGAGCAAGGAGGCGATTCATTTGTGGTCAAGGGGATCAGGGCATCTGACAAAAGATACATATACATAGCTCTTTCTCCATTCCCTCTTCCTGTGCTACTTTTTATGTCTTAGCATTATTTTGTATTAATTTATTTATCTATTTTAATATTTTTGTTATTCCCATTTTCCGTCTCCCTCTTCCTGTTTCTTATTCCTATTTAACCCCAACTGTACCGGCGACGTACTTTTAATTATATTCTAGCTATATTTAGACGATGTTGTGCAGTTTAAGAAGGATCTGTGATGGTAAAAAGGGTAAAGTGAGATAGTTCGAAGCCTGGTAATTGCCGGAGGCCCTTAATAAACTGGTTTCGCCCGAAGACGTTAGACCAGCTAGTGTCAATTTTCATTTCCTAGTATGTGGTCCAACGCATCCCTCCAGTATGACCCCCCCCCCCCCCCCTTTCTCTCTTTTCCTTTCATGTGGTTCCCTTTCGTCTCTATTTATTCACCATTATCATTACTCTTAGGTCCTCCTTTTCTTGTCCCATTCTTCGGCCGTGTTTCCCTTTTCCTGTGAGGGTGCGAGAGTAGGCACTGGCGTGGTGTGTGCTATGATGGCGGCTCATGAATAAATACATGGCAGTTGTGATTTGATGCTTCCATCCCAAAGCTCTTATGGCGATGAGATTTCTGCCTCCGCTATTGATTCCCCCCCGTCTGAGCACGCGGCGGTAAGGTCGAGAATGGCACGGAGGGGAGCGGGAAGATCGACCTTATCCCCAGCCCGGCAGACCCTCCCTCCCTCCCGCTCAGTCGTTTCCCGCCAAAAGGAGAAGAGAGAAAGGCTAGGCATGGAGATGAAGGTCGTAAAGCGCGGGGCATTATTGGTAATCTATGGTAAATGTTGTACTTACCAGCCGAGGAGCCGCGGTGCTTCGCCGTCTTTCCTCGGCCAATGAAAACCCCCCAATTGCGGTCTTACACTAAAACCATCGCCGCTGTAAAAGTCTTGGCGGGGTGCAAAGGAAGGAAACGACAGGCGATCAAGCCGAAGCCGGAGCCGATCTTAAACGCAGATGAGAGACGGAGAAGCCCGGGGATGTTGTGATTGGCTGAGGAGTGCCATGCCGCCCTCTGATTGGTCGAGCCATGAGGGCGGGGCTTGTTCGGTGCTGCGGCGGCGAGGGTGTTAAGAGTGACTAATTGGCATAATGGCATTTGGTGTTGGGTGTTAGTGCCGGCCCGCACGGAATACGAATGGCTGTCCAAATCTCCCTCTCTCTCTTGCTGTGTGCGTTAGAGTTTAGGGGAGACTGACAGTTTGTTTGGTCTATTAATTCATTTATTCATATGTTTTTTTAGTTTCCTCCCTAGACCTTCATCAAGCTTAGAAAAATACTCTCTAGACCCCCTTCAAGATATATTTGTACATTTTTCGGTAGAAAAAATTTCCCGGCCGAAGGTCGGTTCCTCTTAAAATTGCAGGATCGCTGTCGGTCGCCAGGAAATAATCGACACCTAAATGGCACGAAAGCTTTTAAAATTGACAACGAAATGGGATGAAAGTTATTAAAATCGACAAACTAATGGACCGAACGTCTTATAATCTCAAAACTAGTGGGGCTAAACATTAGGGAGAAGGGGATCCAGAAAAACGGTCTGCCTCCCCTTTAGGTTGGGGAACGCGTAATTGTTTTGGTGGCCATCTGGGACTTGCCGAGTACGATTGGGGTGCGCAGCTCTCCGTTATATGATAAATAGTAAAAACGTGCTCCATCCCCAATCAAACACATTACTCTATTATCAAAGAACATAAAACAAACTGTATGCGTTTAGCCACATACATAATCTACAAATTTGGCTTTTAGCTAAGAACACTGTATACATTATGTATTCAAATATAGCACCAATTACCGTATGTATATATTAACCCTTTCAAGTTCCAATACGCGTTTCTGTTGTTTTCTGGCTACTATTAGATTTTATTCAGATTACTAACGGTATACGGAAGTCAGAGGGTTGATTGAGATAGTATTTACCCTTTTAATACCCACAGATCCTTCCTAAGCTGCATAAAATTGTCTAATGATTGCCAAAATAAACTGCTAAAACGCGTCAGATCATCAAGGGGTTAAGTGCTTCAATAATTTACGTGTTCAACTTAGTAAACAAAAACAATTAAAGTTTTTTTTTTTCTAGTCCCCATTCTCTCTCATGTTTAGTCCCATTAGTTTTCATATTTTAAGACGTTCGACATATTAGTTTGGCGATTTTAAGACTTTTCGTCCCATTTGTTTTCAATATTAAGAGTACCATTCGTGCCATTTATGTGTCGATTTATTCCTGCTGTTTAGCGATAACGAGCCTGTATTTAAAGAGGAATCAGCCTTTTTCTACGGAAGATTATACAAATTTATCTAGGGGATGTTCTTTGAAGTTAGATGGAGGTCGAGGGAGGTAGCTAAACAAATATATACCGGTACTGTATATAAATAAATAAATTTATTTATAACCCTTCCCATCTTAAGCACTTTTTACATGTATCATATTTGCTACATTTAAACAACTTCTGTAATATTTAACCGTCTTGGTGGTGTAATGGTTAAGGTGTTTAAAAATGTGTGTGTGATAACCTGGGTTCGAATCCCGGTGGATCACATTATATGCTTTCATTAATTTCATTGGAGGTGTTTGGTGTTGTGGTGAAATTAATACAAAATAGAATACAGTATAATTTATACAGTACATAATTACCAATCAACAGCCGGTATTTCCTGTCATATATGTTATGCAATTTCGTAAAGGCCTCTAGAAACCTATAAGGACTCCAAACCAACTCAATTATACCTTGGACTCTCACACAGCCTTCTTAAGCTGAATAATATTGCCTAATGATAGCCAATATAAACTGCCCAAATTCGTCATAATATTCGAGGGGTTACAACCAGAATGAAACGCGTCATCGTATAGTGAAGGGGTTAAGGGGGGTTGGCTGGTGTTTCTGGCCCCCCTTCTCCCTCATGTTTATCCCCCTTAGTAGTCATTTTTGTTAGACGTTCGGCACATTAGCTTGGCAATTTTAAGACTTTTCGCCCCCATTGCTTTGTCAATATTAATTTAAGACCTTTCGTGAAAATCAGCGATACACGTAATTTAAGAAGAACCTGTCTTCGGTCGCGACTAAACGCCCTCCACGCCCTCCACAAGCTAAATATTATTAGATAGGAATATGTCCAGGTCAATGGCCAGTTTCTCCTAAAGTGCAGGTTAGCTGTTGCTCGCCCAGAGAATATCAACACCCTAATGAGGTGAATAAAAAAGACCATATTTGAATTACCGTAGAGTTACGCAAGATATAAACAAAATGTCATTACTAATGAACAGACAAACCAGAAATTGAAAAATGATGGCAATTAATTGAAAGAGGGGACTAATACCCCCGTGGTAATGATAAGAGGGGACTAATACCCCCGTGGTAATGATAAGGGGGGACTAATACCCCCGTGGTAATGATAAGAGGGGACTAATACCCCCGTGGTAATGATAAGAGGGGACTAATACCCCCGTGGTAATGATAAGAGGGGACTAATACCCCCGTGGTAATGATAAGAGGGGACTAATACCCCCGTGGTAATGATAAGAGGGGACTAATACCCCCGTGGTAATGATAAGAGGGGACTAATACCCCCGTGGTAATGATAAGAGGGGACTAATACCCCCGTGGTAATGATAAGAGGGGACTAATACCCCCGTGGTAATGATAAGAGGGGACTAATACCCCCGTGGTAATGATAAGAGGGGACTAATACCCCCGTGGTAATGATAAGAGGGGACTAATACCCCCGTGGTAATGATAAGAGGGGACTAATACCCCCGTGGTAATGATAAGAGGGGACTAATACCCCCGTGGTAATGATAAGAGGTGACTAATACCCCCGTGGTAATGATAAGAGGGGACTAATACCCCCGTGGTAATGATAAGAGGGGACTAATACCCCCGTGGTAATGATAAGAGGGGACTAATACCCCCGTGGTAATGATAAGAGGGGAGACAAGAAGGGGAATGGCCACATAAAACACACAAATGATGCAATAGGATATAAATTCACCCAAGGAGGAAAAAACTAATATATTTAGGAGAATGTAAGGCAGGGAGAGGATCGAGGAGAGTGAAAAAAATGTATAATGCTACTGATAACATTAGCTAGGATGAATAAAGAGAGAGTTAATCCACAAAATGACCACAGATGAAAAAGAGTACACAAAAAAAAAAAAAAAAAATATATATAAAAGAGAGTACAATAAAAAGGTGTTAGGGGAGTGGATAAGACCAGAAGGACGAGTGATAATGTATAATGTATGTCAATGTATGATTCATATGTATGTATTCATTATCTAGAATGAATACAGGTGCCGCCCACCAGACCCTCTACAGAGTCTACAAGCTACATATTTTTCGGTAGAAAAATGTCCCGGTCCAAGGTCAGTTTCTCCTACTTTGCAGACTCGCTAACGCTCGCAACGATAAAAATCGACACTTGAATGGGTAATCGCCAAACTGCACCAAGGGGTAGACCAAGGAAGACGTGGGATCAAACCTTGCGGTCTGATCTTGAATCGAAGAACCTGACAAGTGAGGCAGTTCTGAACAGGGCTGAATGTAACGCCGCCATTAGGACGTCAGGCCGGAACAGAACTTCGTGTGGAGGACTCGGTCTTAAACATGTATGTATGAACCGGTATTAATATAATGGATTCAAACAGGGAAGATCCATAAAACTCGCCTCGCACCAAATACGGTTAAGGGGGGGGTCACCGGCTTCTTTTTAGCTTTCTCTCGTGTTCTCTCTTTCCCTGGCTTGTATCCATTCAGCCAACTGTTTTAAGACATTTATCCTCATCCAGGTATCGATTTCTTCCTGGCGAGCGATAGCGAGCCAGCATTGTATGGAGAAATCCGGCTTCGCCGGAGACCTTTTTCTATCGAAAAATGTACAACTTTAGCTTGTTGTCAAAACAAAAATATATATATGCTGGCTCGCTACCGGTCGCCAGGAAAATATTGACACCTGGATGGGGGTAAACGTCTTAAAACAGTAGGCTGAATGGGGCCGAATGGATAAAAGCCAAAGAGAGAGGGAGAGAAAGAGAAAACAAGCGAGGTGAGCTCCCTCAAGAATATGGTAATACACGAAATGAGCAAAAATAAAGTGTAATAAAACCTGACGAACGAGTATGACGGAGGGGGAGGCGAGGTAAAAAAAAAAAAAAAAAAAAAAAAAAAAAAAAAAAAACACACACACACACACAATAAACAAAATAAATCCTATATGCGGTTAAAAATAAGGTAATACAAGAAATGAAGCCAAAATAGATTAAAAGAACATGACAAACGAGGATGGAGGAGGGGGAGGCGAAGTATACGAAGAATATACCATCAAAAATCGGGTGATGAAGAGATTGTTATTAAATATGATGATGAACGCAAATGATGGGAGTACTAAAACTGTGAGACCGTCATTACCCGCGACCCAATAAACCTTGGTAGTAGTCTATTTTTCTGGTCCCCCTTCTCCCTCGCGTTTTAGCCCCATTAGTTTTCAGACTTTAAGACGTTATGCCCATTAGTTTGGCGATTTTAAGACCTTTTGCCCCATTTATTTATCAATACCAAGGCCTTTCGTGCCGTTTAGGTGTAGATTTTTTCCTGGCGAGCGATAGCGAGCCTGTAGTTTTAGGAGGAGTCGGCCTTCGGCCGGGACATTTTTCTACCGAAAAATTTACAAATGTATCTTGAAGGGGGGTTTAGGGGGCATTTAAGCTTGATGGAGGTCTAGTGAGGAAATTTAAAACAAAATATATGAATTAATCAGAAAATAAACCAAAAACTAACCACTGCGGCTTTAAATATGATGGATGTAAATAACAGGAATACTAAAACTGTGAGACCGCCATTACCCGCGACCCTATAAACCATGGCGGTAGTTTATGGGTGATGGGAATGGTGGTTAAGGGGAGGTTTTTAGTTAGTTCGCTAGACCTCCATCAAGCTTAACATTACATCCGCTAGACCCCCTTTCAAGATAAATTTGTACATTTTTCGGTAGAAAAATTTCCCGGCCGAAGGCCGGTGCCTCTTAAATTACAGGCTCGCTATCGCTCGCCAGGAAAAAATCGACACCTAAATGGCACGAAAAGTCTTAAAATTGACAGAAATGGGGCGAAAGTTCTTAAAATCGCCAAACTAATGGGGCGACCGTCTTATACTATCAAAAGCAATGGGGCTAACCATGACGGAGAAAGGGGTCAAGAAAAAAATCCCTCAAGTGGAAATCTCCCCTTAAGCAGGAAAAGCGAAATGTAAAGTATGGATCACAAACGGTATTCTACAGGGTGATTCCAAATTGCATGCATTAACCCTTTCACGCATATGACGCGATTTTGAGCCGATTGGGGATACTTTAAAGCCTTTGTTACCATCAGGGATATTTAGAAACCTTTAGTTTAGTTACTTCAACCTCTGCAGTTATCTTTGAGTTAGCTGTGTTGAGCCTATTGGGGATACTTTAAAGCCTTTGTTACCATCAGGGGTATTTAGAAACCTTTAGTTTAGTTACTTCAACCTCTGCAGTTATCTTTGAGTTAGCTGTGTTGAGCCTATTGGGGATACTTTAAAGCCTTTGTTACCATCAGGGATATTTAGAAACCTTTAGTTTAGTTACTTCAACCTCTGCAGTTATCTTTGAGTTAGCTGTGGGTAGAAAACTAATTTTGGAGAGGTAATTATAAGAGTGAGAGAACTCTATTTCTTATTGCTAATCTGGCAACCTCTGCGTCATAAATGCGGGAAAGGGTTAAATTGGAGGACAACCTCCTTGGATAATTTTAAACAACGATATATCTATGCTAAAATGTGGAATTATACATAGTTTGGCTGGTACAGTACATGTACAATGTTGTATTAATGAGGGTGGAAGGTGAAGGAAAACCCACAGCTTTTTGTAAACATTCATTCACAGATCTCGACAGTGTGTTCCTCTTTGCTATAAGCTAAAACAAACATTTAAAGTGGCCCCATGTGCCTGCAACACACTCTGTACTCCTGTAACACACTGTACTCCTGCAACACACTGTACTCCTGCAACACACTGTACTCCTGCAACACACTGTACTCCTGCAACACACTGTACTCCTGCAACACACATTGTACTCCTGCAACACACATTGTACTCCTGTAACACACTGTACTCCTGTAACACACTGTACTCCTGTAACACACTGTACTCCTGCAACACACTGTACTCCTGCAACACACATTGTACTCCTGCAACACACTGTACTCCTGCAACACACTGTACTCCTGCAACACACTGTACTCCTGCAACACACTGTACTCCTGCAACACACTGTACTCCTGCAACACACTGTACTCCTGCAACACACTGTACTCCTGCAACACACTGTACTCCTGCAACACACTGTACTCCTGCAACACACTGTACTCCTGCAACACACTGTACTCCTGCAACACACTGTACTCCTGCAACACACATTGTACTCCTGCAACACACTGTACTCCTGTAACACACTGTACTCCTGTAACACACTGTACTCCTGCAACACACTGTACTCCTGCAACACACATTGTACTCCTGTAACACACTGTACTCCTGCAACACACTGTACTCCTGTAACACACTGTACTCCTGTAACACACTGTACTCCTGCAACACACTGTACTCCTGTAACACACTGTACTCCTGCAACACACTGTACTCCTGTAACACACATTGTACTCCTGCAACACACTGTACTCCTGCAACACACTGTACTCCTGCAACACACTGTACTCCTGTAACACATTGTACTCCTGCAACACACTGTACTCCTGTAACACACTGTACTCCTGCAACACACTGTACTCCTGCAACACACATTGTACTCCTGTAACACACTGTACTCCTGTAACACACTGTACTCCTGCAACACACTGTACTCCTGCAACACACTGTACTCCTGCAACACACTGTACTCCTGCAACACACTGTACTCCTGCAACACACTGTACTCCTGTAACACACTGTACTCCTGCAACACACTGTACTCCTGCAACACACTGTACTCCTGCAACACACTGTACTCCTGCAACACACTGTACTCCTGTAACACACTGTACTCCTGTAACACACTGTACTCCTGCAACACACTGTACTCCTGCAACACACTGTACTCCTGTAACACACTGTACTCCTGCAACACACTGTACTCCTGCAACACACTGTACTCCTGTAACACACTGTACTCCTGCAACACACTGTACTCCTGCAACACACTGTACTCCTGTAACACACTGTACTCCTGCAACACACTGTACTCCTGCAACACACTGTACTCCTGTACTCCTGTAACACACTGTACTCCTGTAACACACTGTACTCCTGCAACACACTGTACTCCTGTAACACACTGTACTCCTGCAACACACATTGTACTCCTGCAACACACTGTACTCCTGTAACACACTGTACTCCTGTAACACACTGTACTCCTGTAACACACTGTACTCCTGCAACACACATTGTACTCCTGCAACACACTGTACTCCTGTAACACACTGTACTCCTGTAACACACTGTACTCCTGCAACACACTGTACTCCTCTACTCAAGACGTGTGAAACATATCCTCGGAAATCTACTCGGGTTTCCCTTCACCTTCCACCCTCATTAAGGGGAGGTTTTTAGTGTGTTTCCTAGACTTCTATCAAGCTTGAAATTACACCCCCTTGAGCCCCTTTCAAGATAAATTTGTACATTTTTCGGTAGAAAAATGTCCCGACTGAAAGCCGGTTCCTCTTAAATTACAGGCTCGCTATCGCTCGCCAGGATAAAATCGACACCTAAATGGCACCAAGTCTTAAAATTGACAGAAATGGGGCGAAAGTTCTTAAAATCGCCAAACTAATGGGGCAAACGCCTTAAAATTAGAAAAACAATGGGGCTAAACATGAGGGAGAAAGGAGTCAAGAAAAAAATCCCTCAAGTGGAAATCTCCCCTTAATACATCGTAAATGTACTGTAACAGCCAAACTATGTATAATTCCACATTTTAGCATAAATACGTGGTTTTGTTTTGTTTTTAATTATCCAAGGAGGTCGTCCTCCAATTTAATGCATGCAATTCTGAATCACCCTGTATAATTAGTAACAATGACAACTAACATGATAACACTGTCTTCGTGGTGCAATGTATAAGTGTGTTGATTTTCGGTGTGAGCATCCTAGGTTCGAATCCCCGGACTGCCACATGTGTTTGTTAATTTCATTAATCGAGTTTAGAAGTAAAGTTGGTTGGTGGAGAGAACATAATATATATATATATATATATATATATATATATATATATATATATATATATATACAGAGAGAGAGAGAGAGAGAGAGAGAGAGAGAGAGAGAGAGAGAGAGAGATATGGACTGCAGATATTGTCTCTATACTATACCGTGCATGTTAGAGATCCTTGAGCAGCAGACACCAGGATCTCTAGGGCGTGTGACCATTGATTTACATTATGTAGGGTGAAATCTAAGGGTACCGCCAGCCACGTTTCACCTTAACCCTTTCAGTACCAGCGACGTGTGTTATATTTCATTCTAGCTAGATTTAGACGATATTATGCAGCTTAGGAAGGATCTGTAGTAGTTAAAAGGGTCTGTTGAGATAGCTTGAAGCCTTATAATTAGCAGAGGTCCTTCCCAACCTGAAAACTAATTGTCTAATAGTTGCCAGAATATGATAACAAGGACGTCCCTGGTACTGAACGGGTTAAGGGGAGATTTGTATTTGTGTATATATTTGTATTTGTGTATATATTTGTATTTGTGTATATATTTGTATTTGTGTATATATTTGTATTTGTGTATATATTTGTATTTGTGTATATATTTGTATTTGTGTATATATTTGTATTTGTGTATATATTTGTATTTGTGTATATATTTGTATTTGTGTATATATTTGTATTTGTGTATATATTTGTATTTGTGTATATATTTGTTTGTTTATTTATGAATATATCTATTTTCAGTTTCCTCCCAAGTCCTCCACCACACTTTAAGAAAAATACCCCCAAGACACCCCCCCCCCCCCCCCCCCCCAATCGAGATAAATTTGTCAAGATTTTGGTAAACATATCCCAGCCGAAGGCGGATTCCTCCTATATTACAGGCTCGCTATCGCTCGCCAGGAAAAAATCAACACCTAAATGGCACAAAACAACTTAATATCGCCAAACTAATGGAGCTAAACATGAGGGAGAAGGGGGTCCAGACAAAATAACTCTCCTTAAAAGCTAGTGGCACCCTAATAATATGTACAGTAATACAACGTATAGAATTGCCAGCCGTAGTGTGTGTGTGTGTGTGTGTGTGTGTGTGTGTGTGTGTGTGTGTGTGTGTGTGTGTGTGTGTGTGTGTGTGTGTGTGGGTGTGTGTGTGTGTGTGTGTGTGTGTGTGTGTGTGTGTGTGTGTGTGTGTGTGTGTGTGTGTGTGTGTGTGTGTGTGTGTGTGTGTTATAACGCTTATATACATAGATTACTCATACGATCATTAATGCTGGAAATCTAACGCACCCATTGTTTTCAGCATCAAAATTCTAAGGTCTAGACATTTTTGTTTTGTCCACAGGCAAGCTGGAGAAAATGGTGAATTGGTATGGGGTTAACAGTTATCAATACGCATATAAAGCTTCATTAAACGAGATGTGGAAAGAAATACAGATTGACATTTAAAAGAATATTCATATTTTTCATCGCAAACATATATACATTTGTTAAAGACAAAGATGGCATGGTGAAAATTTAAATATCCTTCACACTATATATATATATATATATATATATATATATATATATAGAGAGAGAGAGAGAGAGAGAGAGAGAGAGAGAGAGAGAGAAAGATAGGAGAGAGAGAAAGATAGGAGAGAGAGAGAGAGAGAGAGAGAGAGAGAGAGAGAGAGAGAGAGAGAGAGAGAGAGAGAGCGAGAGCGAGAAAAAAAAAGTTATCTACTAACTTCTAATAAACCGCAGACCAACGTTAGTTGTATCTAGTATCAGAAATCCCCCACACATACAGAGAGAACATCAACATATGTAAGCAATCAACACACACCCTAGTTATGTTAATCCAGGCCTCCATAAATCAACCCCACAGTATTCCTCCCACAACTGGTGCTGTGGGCAAGTGTCCAGCCGATCACTCTTCTCTCTCTCTCTCTCTCTCCCCTCCATACAATTCTTAACACCGGGATTGGTCAACTTGCCGTGGTCATGAATTAGGTTCGTGGTCTCTCTTCGCTCTCACTGTCCACTCAAATATATTCCTGCACGTGTGTTTGTGTTTGTTTATCTATCATTAGCTAGCGCACGGGGGCAAGTGTTTTTTCATGTTTTAAATGAAGGAGACAAAAGGCAAAGATGCCTGTAACAAGTGTCTTCCCCAAAGCTGAACTAGTCACAGAGCCAAATTTAAGTAAAAATGTCTGGGCACACGGAGCTTGAAATAGTTTAAATTATATTGTGAGGAAAAGACAGACTGAGGGAGAGGGTTTCAAAGCTTACTTGTTGAGTAGAACTTGGAAAATCTGTTCACTATTGGGTTAGAGAGTTGGACAAATTGGGGTGGGAGTATGTTGAAAGGCGGGTGCCGCCCAATCTCCGTACAGGAGGTATACACTGAGAAAGATCTGAAGAACACTGAGTATTGTAATAGCTGTAGCAGAGTGAGAAGTGAGAGAGATGCAACATTGTGGCGTGTAAAGAGATTGTAGGGTTTGGTTAGACGAGGTTAGAGACGAAATGCTTTTGACTCTACCATTTCGAGAAGTGTGGTATGGGTGGAACCTCTCCACACATGCGAACAATACTCGATATATGGGTGAACTGCGTACTCTTCCAAGTTACAGGCTCGCTATCACTCGGCCAGAAAGATAATAAGACACCTGAATGGGGTGAAGTGTTTTATTATCGCCAAACTAATAGGGTGAAACGTCTTAGCTTGTCCAAACAAATGAGACGAAATAGGGGAAACCCCAAAAAGACCACCCTTGGACCAAATACAGTCACACTATAATCTACATAACCTCCATACAATTACAAGTAGCTCACAAAGACCTCGGCGTCAAAATCTTAGGGAATCGAACCCTGGTCCTCTTAGTTGTGAGCCAAACACGGTAACCAATACGCCACATTAGCCTACCCCCATTATGAGTTAACCCCTTCATTACCGGTGCCGTCCTTTTCACTATATTGTGGCAACTGTTAGACGATGGTATTCAGTATAAAAAAAGCCCTCCAGCAATTAACAACTTTCGGAGTATCCTCACGTTTCCCTATTTACTACCACATATCCTTCACAACCTGCAGAAAATCGTCTTAATATAGCTAGAATATACATAGAGAGATGTTGCCGGTAGAGAGGAGGGGGTTGTTGTTGTTGTTGTTGTTCCCCAAGCTGCCTGGCCGAACAGCCCCAAGGCCCCAAGCAATTCCAAGGCCATAACCGAGCGCCCCCACAGAACCCTCCCTGCCGACCACAATAAAGCCTGGGTGACGGAAGCCACTCCATGGCGGGGAGCTGAGGAGGGTGCAGAAACGCCCGGGAAACCAAAGCCCCACCCAGGGCCCTGTGCCCCTCAGCAATTATGAAGAGAAAGTTGAGGGGCAAGGGAAAAATGTGACGCTTTGGCTTCCAATCTTGGTAGATTGGGAGGTCAATCCACGGAAAAGACGCCGTCACTTGAGATCTAGAAAATATATAAGTTAAAGGAACAGTCAGAGTAAGCTATGGGTATGGCAGAGATCGCTCAGTTCTCACTCTGATAGACCAGCCCATCACCACAGGAGGAGGGGGTAATATAATTCAATAGCCCAGTCAACTTGGTGTAATGCCCCAGCTAATTCTATTCAACGCTCGGAGCGGGGGTTAGAGAGAGAGAGTGAGTGAGTGAATGTGTGTGTGAGTGAGTGAGTGAATGAATGTGTGTGTGTGTGTGTGTGTGTGTGTGTGAGAGAGCAAGAAAGAGTGTGTGTGTGAATGTGAGTGGATGAATATGTACAGTATGTATGTATGTATGTATGTATGTGTGTTAATATACTTCACCACCCCCCAACCAACTAACCAACACACCCCTATACTAATGCTATTCAACACCCCGTAGTCATAAATTAAACACCATATGGCCACAGGCAAGGGGTATATACAGTATATTATAGTCTCTAGTGGAAAATCCATTATTATGGGTGTTAGTTAGAGAGAGAGAGAGAGAGAGAGAGAGAGAGAGAGAGAGAGAGAGAGAGAGAGAGAGAGAGAGAGAGAGAGAGAGAGAGAGAGAGAATGAGTTAGTGAATGAGTCTGAGAGTGGGGGTGAGAGAGAGAGAGAGGGGGGGGGGGGGAAGTGTGTGAGAGAAAAGTGTGTGTGTGTGTGTGTGTTTTAAGAGATAAAGCACCTAGTTAAACCAAGTGGGACATGGCCACTAATAAAAAAGAAACGCCCCGAAGGACATTCCATTATAGGGATTAATATATAAGGCCAAGATAGCATGGAAGAATACGGATTAAAAACAAATAAATATATATATACAAACTATATAATAATAATAAATATAATAATAATAATAATAATATAAATGGGGAAAGAATTATAATGGAATATATATAAATTACATGATAGGAGAGTCTAACCCATTCAATTAGTTGACACCAATGATTGATTTATTTCAACAACCTTCAGACTGTTTTTACTCAGCTAAGGAAGGCCCTCTAAGAATTCAATATGTTAACCCTTTCAGTATGCCATGGTACATTATTCAAGAACGAGAAAAGAGGGAGAGAGAGGAAGAAGGCAAGATAAAAGGTTAAGGAGAAGAGAGATAAAAGGGGAATGGGGGGGAGAAGAGAACAACGAACAAAGAGGGAGAGAGAGGAAGGCATGATAGAAGGTTAAGGAAAAACAAAGAGATTAAGAATGAATGGAGAGGAGAGAAGGAAGAAAGAGGGAGAGAGAGGGAGAAGGCACGATAGAAGGTTAAGGAAAAACAAAGAGATTAAGAATGAATGGAGAGGAGAGAAGGAAGAAAGAGGGAGAGAGGGAGAAGGCACGATAGAAGGTTAAGGAGAAACAAAGAGATTAAGAATGAATGGAGAGGAGAGAAGGAAGAAAGAGGGAGAGAGAGGGAGAAGGCACGATAGAAGGTTAAGGAAAAACAAAGAGATTAAGAATGAATGGAGAGGAGAGAAGGAAGAAAGAGGGAGAGAGAGAGGAAGGCACGATTGAAGGTTAAGGAAAAACAAAGAGATTAAGAATGAATGGAGAGGAGAGAAGGAAGAAAGAGGGAGAGAGAGGGAGAAGGCACGATAGAAGGTTAAGGAAAACAAAGAGATTAAGAATGAATGGAGAGGAGAGAAGGAAGAAAGAGGGAGAGAGAGGAAGGCACGATAAAAGGTTAAGGAGAAGAGAGAGATAAAAGGGGAATGGGGGGAGAAGAGAACAATGAACAAAGAGGGAGAGAGAGGGAGAAGGCACGATAGAAGGTTAAGGAAAAACAAAGAGATTAAGAATGAATGGAGAGGAGAGAAGGAAGAAAGAGGGAGAGAGAGGGAGAAGGCACGATAGAAGGTTAAGGAGAAACAAAGAGATTAAAAATGAATGGAGAGGAGAGAAGGAAGAAAGAGGGAGAGAGAGGGAGAAGGCACGATAGAAGGTTAAGGAAAAACAAAGAGATTAAGAATGAATGGAGAGGAGAGAAGGAAGAAAGAGGGAGAGAGAGGGAGAAGGCACGATAGAAGGTTAAGGAGAAACAAAGAGATTAAGAATGAATGGAGAGGAGAGAAGGAAGAAAGAGGGAGAGAGAGGAAGGCACGATAGAAGGTTAAGGAAAAACAAAGAGATTAAGAATGAATGGAGAGGAGAGAAGGAAGAAAGAGGGAGAGATAGGAAGGCACGATAGAAGGTTAAGGAAAAACAAAGATTAAGAATGAATGGAGAGGAGAGAAGGAAGAAAGAGGGAGAGAGAGGGAGAAGGCACGATAGAAGGTTAAGGAAAAACAAAGAGATTAAGAATGAATGGAGAGGAGAGAAGGAAGAAAGAGGGAGAGAGGAAGGCACGATAGAAGGTTAAGGAAAAACAAAGAGATTAAGAATGAATGGAGAGGAGAGAAGGAAGAAAGAGGGAGAGAGAGGGAGAAGGCACGATAGAAGGTTTAGGAAAAACAAAGAGATTAAGAATGAATGGAGAGGAGAGAAGGAAGAAAGAGGGAGAGAGGAAGGCACGATAGAAGGTTAAGGAAAAACAAAGAGATTAAGAATGAATGGAGAGGAGAGAAGGAAGAAAGAGGGAGAGAGAGGAAGGCACGATAGAAGGTTAAGGAAAAACAAAGAGATTAAGAATGAATGGAGAGGAGAGAAGGAAGAAAGAGGGAGGGAGAAGGCACGATAGAAGGTTTAGGAAAAACAAAGAGATTAAGAATGAATGGAGAGGAGAGAAGGAAGAAAGAGGGAGAGAGAGGAAGGCACGATAGAAGGTTAAGGAAAAACAAAGAGATTAAGAATGAATGGAGAGGAGAGAAGGAAGAAAGAGGGAGAGAGAGGAAGGCACGATAGAAGGTTAAGGAAAAACAAAGAGATTAAGAATGAATGGAGAGGAGAGAAGGAAGAGGGAGAGAGGGAGAAGGCACGATAGAAGGTTAAGGAAAAACAAGAGATTAAGAATGAATGGAGAGGAGAGAAGAAGGAAGAAAGAGGGAGAGAGAGGAAGGCACGATAGAAGGTTAAGGAAAAACAAAGAGATTAAGAATGAATGGAGAGGAGAGAAGGAAGAAAGAGGGAGAGAGAGGAAGGCACGATAGAAGGTTAAGGAAAAACAAAGAGATTAAGAATGAATGGAGAGGAGAGAAGGAAGAAAGAGGGAGAGAGAGGGAGAAGGCACGATAGAAGGTTAAGGAAAAACAAAGAGATTAAGAAAGAATGGAGAGGAGAGAAGGAAGAAAGAGGGAGAGAGAGGGAGAAGGCACGATAGAAGGTTAAGGAAAAACAAAGAGATTAAGAATGAATGGAGAGGAGAGAAGGAAGAAAGAGGGAGAGAGAGGGAGAGAGAGGGAGAAGGCACGATAGAAGGTTAAGGAAAAACAAAGAGATTAAGAATGAATGGAGAGGAGAGAAGGAAGAAAGAGGGAGAGAGAGGGAGAAGGCACGATAGAAGGTTAAGGAAAAACAAAGAGATTAAGAATGCATGGAGGAGAGAAGGAAGAAAGAGGGAGAGAGAGGGAGAAGGCACGATAGAAGGTTAAGGAAAAACAGAGATTAAGAATGAATGGAGAGGAGAGAAGGAAGAAAGAGGGAGAGAGAGGAAGGCACGATAGAAGGTTAAGGAAAAACAAAGAGATTAAGAAAGAATGGAGAGGAGAGAAGGAAGAAAGAGGGAGAAAGAGGGAGAGAGGAAGAAGGCACGATAGAAGGTTAAGGATAAACAATATTAAAGGAAGAAGGTGGAAGGGGGAAGGAGCAAAGAGGGAGAGAGAGAGAGGAAGAAGACTCAATAGAAGGCTAAGGAAAAACAGAGATTGAAGAAGAATGCGGGAGGAGGAAGGAGGAGGAAAGAGGGAGAGAGGCTGAGGAAGAAGAGAGATATAAAACGTAGGTGGGGGGGCATGGACGCTAGAAGGGCAGCAAAGGAGAGGAAAACATAATGGGGAAGAAATGTACAACGAATTGGGAAAAGATAATGAAACACAAAATAGATATGAGAGAGAGAGAGAGAGAGAGAGAGAGAGAGAGAGAGAGAGAGAGAGAGAGAGAGAGAGAGAGAGAGAGAGAGAGAGAGAGCGAGAGCGAGAGCGAGAGAGAGAGAGTGAGAGAGAGAGATGACGACCTAAGTGTCCTGCATCAGCGAATTTTCAGGGGCAAGATTCTGGCTCAATCCTCCTTTTACTCTCTCTGTCTCCCTCTCCCTCTCCCTTTCTCTCTTCCTCTCTGTCATACAGTTACTTCCCCACAAATCATTTGACGAGATGTATGTATGTGGCAGAGTCAGTAGAGCTTCGGCTGCCGATCAAAGTGTCGGCGGATCGAGCCTCAACTGTCAAAATATTATTGGTAGATGTCAAGCCCGGGCAACTTGACATAGTGATTTGTGACAAACGCTTAATGTCCATGGCCACCCCTTCTCGGGAATTACGACATCTGATAAATAAATAAATAAACTCAGGCACACACCCCATAGCTGGGGGTGGCCGACTTGAGAAAGAGCCCGAACATAAACAACATTTTAAGTTATAATTCTTAGGGTTCGGGACCACTTTCGCGTTCCTTCGCCCAATTCTCAGTTTAGTCTAGTAGATGAAATTTACAAGGGTAGAAGGATGCCTAGCCCCCGCCCCCTAAGTAGGAAAAGAGACAGACAGAAACGGCTAAGGTTGAGTAGAGGATGCCAAACCTCACTCTGGACAAGACCACCCGTCACCCAGATAGGCTACGCACCAAGATCAATATAACAGACGAAAAAAGTAAATCAAAAGGTATGTGCCATCTCCGTAGCTTAGATAAATATATAAATAGATAGATAGATAGATAGATAGAGAGAGAGTGTGTGTATGTATGTGAGTGTGTGTGTGTATGTGAGTGTATGTATGTATGTATGTATGTATGTATGTATGTATGTATGTATGAGAGTGAGAGTGAGAGTGAGAAAAGGAAAACGAGAAACAGGAATGGTGACAAGACAAAAAATATAAAACAAGAAACGCAAGACAAGACAAGAGGCATAAAGAGAAAACGGACACCCCGAACAAAGCAAATGGGGGAATGCAGAAAAACCCGGAGATTGACGCAAGGAAAACAGATGCGGCATAAAAACCACTTTATCAAATAGCGCGGGAAAAATAAAATAGCGCGCGAAAAAAAAAGAGAAGAGCCGTTCCGCATTGTGAGATTATCCGGGCGTATATGGCAGATGGGATGCAAATAAAAAGGGGAATAAATATGTGTCCGTTTTCTATCTCTTTTGGTAACTATTTCTTTCCCTATTCTTGCTGATACTAGACGATTTTATACAACTAACAAACGACTGCAAGCACTCAAGAGGTGATATGGATCTCAATATTGGGGGATTGTAGGCACCAATCGAGCAGGGAGGTAAGTACCCAGGGTAGGCCACATAGACATATGATAAGGAGTTGTTGGAACTCGTGTTTCATTTGCTTGGCTTGCCCCATTGTTTCTATTTGTGCCTCACCTGCACAGAGGGTAGGTAATCCAGCTAACTCTCACAAACATCTACAGTATTCATTTCACTCACTTAACAAGCAAACCACACTTCTTTCGAACACACCTAAATTATCTCTAACGTACCTTGATATTGGCACTCTTTCAACCTAGGGGAGGGACACTTGTTACAGGCAGTTTTGCCTTTTGTCTCCTTCACGCACATAGGAAAACAAAATTATCCCAATGACTCAGGAAGCATTTTAGCAATTTCTTCTGGCTATTATTAAGCGATTTTATACAGCTTAGTAAACACCTTTAGTAATCTAAGTGGTTAAGTTGATCGCAATTAACCTTTTTGACTCACTTGATAAAAAAGTATAATAATAGCCAGAATAAACTGCCAAAATGCGTCATGATCCTCAAGGGGATAATAACAAAAGTGATACAGCTAATACGTGTTCCAATCGTTCATGTGTTGTAATATGACTAGATAAGCCGTAAAACGTACACTGTGTATGTGTACCTTTTGCCTTTTGGTCACACATTGATTTATAGTTTACAGTTAGCCTCTCTATATCAAGTGACGTGTATAAATAAGGTGTGGTTATCTAATGTGGCAGATTGGAAGCAACCAAGATCTTCCAGCTTCACTCAAACCCTATCAATGCAAAGATATCTACGTATACGTCAAGTAATAGTCAAATGATCCGAAATATGATTAAATCCTTACCTACGATTAACAATCTTTTGATATATTCATACTATATTTGGAATATTATCTTCGGCTTTGGCTAAAGATGAATTATTGTCCCCTTATCCATTCATTAGCAAAGAACAGCTTAACAACATTTCGATCTTCCCCACTTTCAGCAAGAGTAAAAAATCTCTCTCTCTCTCTCTCTCTCTCTCTCTCTCTCTCTCTCTCTCTCAGCTACATAACTCTCCTACAAGTCATTTGTGTAAGAGTGTTCATATTCAGTGTAGTATACACCCCTTGAGACAGTGATAATGAGATATGTTGAACGAAAGCACATGGTACAGTAATAGTGATATACAGTATAGTGAAAAATAAGGAATAAAATAATGATAGTGCAATATGTTGAAGTAAAAAAAACAATGACCGGTAAAAAGTTTGAGTTTTTATTTAATGTAACAATATTAATATATGAGTGAAGGAAAAGGGATGATATTGAACTATTGTACGCATGTATGGTGGATATGGTATATTGTTGGAGGGGGTGGTGGTGGAGTAGGAGGGAGGTGGAGATAGCGGTGGTGAAGGTATTGAGAGGTAGGGTGGAGAGAGGGAGGTGGAGATAGTGGTGGTGAAGAAGGTATTGGTGGAGGGGGGGGGGGATGGACTAGGAGGGAGAGGGTGAACAGAGGTGTTGGAGGAGGGAGGTGGAGATATAGTAAGAAGGTATTATCGGAGGGAGGGGCGTGGTGGAGGGAGGTAGGGTGGAGAGAAGAGGTAGTGGTAGTTTAAGAGGGAGGTAGTGTTGGAGGTAGAGATAGTGGTGGAGGAGCTGGTACTGTTAGAGGGGGGGGGTGGAGAAGGAGGGAAGTAAGGTGAAGAGAGGAGGTGGTGGTAGTGTTGGAGGGAGGTAGGGTAGAGGTGGTGGTAGTTTAGGAGGGAGGTATGGTGTTGGAGGAGGGAGGTGGAGATAGTGGTGGTGAAAGGAAGGTGGTGATGGTAGTGTTAGAGGGAAGTGGGGTGGAGAGGTGTTGGAGGGGGGTGGAGAGAGGTGGTGAACTGGTGATGATATTGTTGGAGAGGGGGGCGTGAAGGAGTAGGAAGGAGGTAAGGTGAAGAGAGGAGGTAGTGCTAGTTTAGGAGGGAGATAGTGTGTACAAAGGAGTACAAAGGAAATAAAGCAACAACAGGTCTGGTGACCCTTCTAGGCTGCTCGTCCTCCAAAACACTGAGGATCAATTGTCCAAACAGTGGTTTAGAGTGGGTAAGGGAACATTGGAAAGGGAACTACTGCCCTGGAACTAATCTCCGTGGCAGGATTAGGAAGTTAGCAGGGGACAGATGGGTTAGTAACTGAGGGGGGGGGGATAAAATAAAGTTATTCATTTACAAACGCAGTTAGCCGCGGGTTTGATGCAAGATATTTGTCTAGGCGAAGTTTAAATGAATCAACGGTGCTGCAGTCTATAACGTCTCGGGTAAGGGTTAGGTGGAGTAGGAGGGATGTGGGGTGGAGAGAGGTGTTGGTAGTGCTGGAGGTGGTGATGGTAGTCTTGGAGGGGGGAAGTTAATGATAGAAATAAACCCACTTGCGATAAGCATAGAGACAAATCACTATCAATATCCTATGCTAGATACAGTATATTGAAAGAAAAAGTATGGGATAGTGATAGTGAGATATGTTGAACGAAAAGGAATGGGACAGTAGCAGTGAGGTATGTTGAACCCTTGGCTTTTAACAGCGCCTAGTTATATATAAATCAGTTACATGAAGTAATCCACGTCCGTTGTGTAATGATCGTGCTTCAAGCTTCATAAACCCGCCAAAACAAATACTTGACAGAAAACCGAGGACCAACCGCGCCCTCTGATTGGTCCCCACATTTGACCAATCAGCGTTGCCCCCTCACGGTCTCTTATTATAAGTGACTTTTATCTTTGTTTACCGAGGTTTTTATTATGACTGTGACATTGTCCGTCTCGCTCCGTGGCCTGCCTCACCGCTACCACAAGGGGCACAAGAAAGGTCAATATGATATTTAGTTAAAGACAAAAATATAGTTATTGACATTGAAAATATAAATGTATATACAGTATCTATCTATCTATCTATCTATCTATCTATATATATATATATATATATATATATATATATATATATATATATATATATATATATATATATATATATATATATATACTGTATATATTGTACATGGAAGGAGTATAAATATAAACAATCAGGACGGATGAAAAATATGATATGCAAAGGATACTCAGTGGGAAACGATAGGCTACCCCACGACTATGGTACACAGTGTCACCTAAATGTCACGATAGGTTGTAATAATGGCAGAGAAATAAGCGAAAGGTCTCAAAATCGACAAACTAACGGAGCAAACGTCTTAAATTGTCTAAACTAATGAGGCTAAACATAAGGGAGAAGGTCCAGAAAAAACAAAAACCTCCCCTTAAATGTAAGGAGACATAATAAACGAGAAAGCGAGAAAGTTACATACAGTTCCATAGATACCAGTACCCTGACCTCACAGACCTTTCTGTTATAGCAAAGTGGTCAGGATTTATAAGAAGGAAAGGGGAACCCAGTAACATAACAGCGTGTGTGTGAGAGAGAGAGAATAGGAGAACGATTGAGTGAAGAAATAAAGAAGATAGTGAGAGAGAGAGAAGGGTAGGTGAGGGAATGGAAAAACGGAATTGAAATTGAAAAACAAATATCAAGAAAAGGCATGACAGAGAAAGAGAGGCATGAAAATAGGGAGGTTGTGGTGGTGGTGGATATGGCGGAAGAGGGAGGAGTAGGTGGTGGTGGTGGTGGATGTTGGAGGTGGGGTGGGGTGGTGGAGATGGGGTGGGGTGGTGGAGATGGCAGTGGAAGATTAAATTAGTGGTGGTGTTAGTCACGGAGGTGGAGGAGGTAAGAGGTGGTGATGGAGATGAAAAGTGGTGATGATATTGGTGGAGGTGGTGATAATCATGATAGTGATGTAGGAGGAAGGTGGAGTGGAGGTGGAGGAGGGAAGAGGTGGTGGTAGGAGAGATGAAAGGTGGTGGAGAGTGGTATAGTTATGATGGTGGCGTAGGAGTGAGGTGGGGAGGGAGATGGAGATGATATTGGTGGAAGTGGTGATAGTCATCGTGGTGGTGGCGTAGGAGGGAGGTGATGGTGGAGTACAGAAGAGGAAGGTGGAGTACATAAGAGGGAGGAGGTGGTGGTGGTAGGTGAAGGTGATAGAGATGGTGGTGTTGGGGTAGGGTTGGAGGTCAGGGGGAAGAAAGAATTGATTCGATACAACTGGACACGAGTAAACAGAGCTGAGAGAGAGTGTTACAAGGAATAATTAGGATCTCCGAGACCTTGCGGTCCATTCCGAGGAGATACTCGAAGTGGAAGGAAAGAGACTGTTTAGAGCACTACACTCTTTACAGAGTGTGCAAAATACTATATACTCTCTTCTTGATCTACTGAAGATCTATTTACAACTTCGGAGGTAAGTTTGTTCCAGGTAGAACAGATCTTATATGTGAAAAAGTTTCCAGATACTAGTGCTGAACCTTTTCAATTCTAATTTCCAGCCATGGTTGCGTATTGTATTCATATTGAAGCTAAACACTTTGCTATAATCCACATTGTCAAATGCATTAAGTATTTTTAAAAATTCAACGAGATGACTTCGAAGCCTGCGTGTCTCCAACGGTTAGAGATCAAGAGCTCTCAACCGGTCCTCATAGCTCATTCTTCTAAGCGATGGAATAAGCTTTGTAGCCCAAGCTTGTATTCTTTCCAGTCGCCCTATATCTTTCCTGAGTGCTGGAGACCAAAATTGACCAGCATACTCCAGGAGAGGCCGTATCAGAGCGTTGTAAAGTGTGAGGCCTATTTCCTTATTTCTATACTTGAGAGAGCGAGAGAGGAAAAAGTTTCATACTGAGATCGACAATAATAACGAATCAACAACTTACAAGAAAGTCTATGGAATAGAATAAGCACACGCCAAATAATTATAGCACAAATACCATGGAAATCTAAGAGCAACAGATATTATTGACAATAAAATATGGAAATATATTTAATTAAACAATATTCTACAGCAATCCCTATTCAACTTAGAACATGTAAGTAATGGATAGATTAGCGCACTGTAAACATTTGAACACTTAAAGAAAAGGGTACATGTTAAGTGGTTTTAGATTAACCTCTTAAGGAATTAAGTCGTATTTCTTTCAATGGTCTGGCTATTTGACGATTTTATTCAGATTCGGAAGAGTATATTGAAGTCAGGGGTTGAATTGAGATAATCTGTTCCTGATTCACTCTCCCAGATCCTTCCTAAGCTGTATAAAATCGTCTAATGATAGCCAGAATAAACTGTCAAAATGCATCATGATCCTGAGGGTAACGGTTAAGCTATTCATATTAAAACACATACATAATTACAACACTACTTATATGTAGTATTTAAAATTATGTGTTCATTTCTACAGGGGAGTAAAACATGTGTGATCCTGCAATTTTAAGGCCATTACTGCAAATTTTAAGGCCATTCACCGTAAATTTTAGGACCATACATTGTCAATTTTAGGGCCATCCACTGTAAATTATAGGACCATTCACTGTAAATTTGAGGACCATTCACTGTAAAGTATAGGACCATTCACTGTAAATTTGCGGACCATTCACTGTAAATTTGAGGACCATTCACTGTAAATGTTAGGACCATTCACTGTAAATTTGAGGACCATTCACTGTAAATGTTAGGACCATTCACTGTAAATGTTAGGACCATTCACTGTAAATTTACTCTAAATGCCATGTAATAATAGTGTTAATTAATATTAATATAGTAATAAATATGCCATGTAATAATAATAATAATAATAATCGAAAAATATTGTCTTCCCTCACCTTGAATAGAAGGTGTAGAAACTGTCAGCCCCAATGGTTCACCTCAACCCAGGGAAGATCCGAACCTAGAACACTTCCGTCTACTACCAACGCCGCCACACCAGAAACATATTTATCTCTGGTCTGGGGACGCCACGGAACAGACGAAGGACCATAGTCTTAACACTGTGTCGGGGGTATGACGCTCCCCTTCCCTGGGTTAATATGGAGAGGGAGAGATCACCCTTTCCTGTGTTTATTAGGACTAAGGTTCCACAAGTCTCGCGGGTTGGTAGTAGTCGGGCCGTGTTAGAGCCTCTTAGCTACACCCAGGGAGTATGTGGGATACAGGGCTTGATGCTGATGATGCTCTTGGTGTTGTTGAAGTTGTTGGTGGTGTTGTTGTCGACGTGCTAGAGACTCTTAGCTGCACCCAGGGAGTATGTGGGGTACAAGGCTTGTTGATGATGATGCTCTTGGTGTTGTTGAAGTTGTTATTGCCATTGATGTTGTTGTTGACATGCTAGAGACTCTTAGCAACACCCAGGGACTCTGTGGGCTACAGGACTTGATGCTGATGATGCTCTTGTTGTTGTTGGTGGTGTTGTTGTTGACGTGTTTAGAGACTCTTAGCAACACCCAAGGAATCTGTGGGCTACAGGACTTTATGATGACTTGATGTAGTTGTTCTTTAAGTTAATATTGCCATTGGTGTTAATATGTTATTATTGCTGTGCTAGAGACTCAGCAACACTCAAGGAGTAGGCTATGTATAATGTGGGCTTGAGGGTGATGTTTTTCGTTATTGTTGTTGGTGGTGTTGATGCTGTTCTTGTTGATGTAGTTGCCATTTTACAGATAGCAACCACCAGAGTATATTATTATGATAAGTTCAGGGCTTCATTTTGTTGTTGATGTTGCAGTTTTATATATAGCAACCACCGGAGGAGATGTGAAAAGTACTGTGCTTGCTTTTGTTGTTGTTTGTTATCCTTATTTTTGCTGTTGTTGCTGTCCTTGTTTTTATGCCGAGCAAGAGATTCTTTACAGTGACCTGAGGAGATGTATGAGGTAGCGTACAGGACTTTGATGCTGTCGATTTTTGTGTTCTTGATGTTGTTTCTGCCTTTGTTACTACCGCTGTTGACATACCTGTTGCTGCTGTCCTTGTTACTGCCGCAGTTGTTGTTTCTGATATTGTTGTTTTTTGTTGATGTTGTCTTTGTGTATGCTGTTGTTCTTGTTACTGCCACTATTGCTCCTGTTGTTGTCGTTGTTGCTGTTGGTTGTCCATGTTACTGCCGCTGTTTTTGTTCTTGTTACTGCCGCTATTGTTGTTCCTGTTCTTGCTGTCCATGTTACTGCCGCTGTTATCCGTGTTTTTGCTGTTCCTGCTCTTGTTATTATTTTCGGTGTTGTTGTCCTTGTTTATGTTGGTGTTGTTGTTGTTGTTGTTGTTGTTGTTGTTCCCCATGCTGCCTGGCCGAACAGCCCCAAGGCCCCGATCAAGGCCAAGGCCATAACCGAGCGCCCCCACAGAACCCTACCCGCCGACCACAATAAAGCCTGGGTGACCGAAGCCACTCCATGGCGGGGAGCTGAGGAGGGTGCGGAAACGCCCGGGAAACCAAAGCCTCACCCAGGGCCCTGTGCCCCTCAGCAATTATGAAGAGAAAGTTGAGGGGCAAGGGAAAAATGTGACGCTTTGGCTTCCAATCTTGGTAGATTGGGAGGTCAATGTTGGTGTTCTTATTAATGCCGCTGTTGTTGTTTCTGCTGTTGATGTTGTCCCTGTTGTTGTTGTTGTCCTTGTTGCCTTGTTTTGTTGTCTTAGTATTGTTATGGTTCCTGATACTGGGGTTGTTC
The DNA here is from genome assembly GCA_032716605.1 of Paralithodes platypus. NCBI lineage: Eukaryota > Metazoa > Arthropoda > Malacostraca > Decapoda > Lithodidae > Paralithodes > Paralithodes platypus. The sequence goes on along the minus strand of CM064519.1, from coordinate 52,050,929 downwards.
AAGTCATCATTCCTCTGGTCTTTAAATTTAAAACAAAAATCCTGACTCCTGTCCTCCTCGCCTTCAACCTGAAATATAAATACACATATAAATATATAGAGTATACCGTACCTAATAAACGCATATAGAAGTTACACAAACTTGCTTCTGTGGCTTATCAACGTGTGTGTGTGTGTGTGTGACCTAAAGTTTACTATTTTATTCCCTTAGTCAAATAAAGTTAATACTAAATAAGGACAATGTTAAGGGGATAATTTCATTTATTAATATATATATAATCATGTCACACTAGGTCTTGAAATCGACAAACTAATGGGACGAATGTTTAAGTTTCAAAACAAATGGGGCTAAACATGAGGGAGACAGGACCAGAACTCCCCTCTCCCTCCCCACAGCCCCTTAACCCTTTCTTTATCGGCAACGTATATTAAATTTTATTCTGGCTACATTTAGACGATTTTAGGAAGCTTAGGAAGGATATATGGTAGCTAAAATTATTGAGTCTGTAGCCTTTCAATTGGTAGACATCCTTCGTAAACTGAATAAAATCGTCTAATAGTTTCCAGAATATAATGTATAGGATGTCACCGGTACAGAAGGGGTTAAAGTAGCGTAGAAAACATGGTGTGGTATCCAGAGCCGATTCAATATATCACTCATTAACCCCTTGAGGATTATGACGCGTTTTGACAGTTTATTCTGACTATTAGTGAACGATTTTATTCAGATTAGGAAGGGTATATGTATGGGTATAATCTACCATGGGTTTATGGAAGTCAGAGGGTGAATTGAGGGTCTTTACACTTTTAATTGACCACTTGTGAGTTTCGTTCTATAAGGAAGTTGGGATCTCTAGACATCGATAAGAAATAGAAATGCAATAACAATGTAGGTTTATGATGGATAAATGGTATGTTGAATTGGGTTTTATGTATTTATAAATGTACTACGACCGTATTTTAGCTGTACATTCTGTTAAATATCGATGTCTACAGCTCCAACTTCCTTATAGAACGAAACTCACAAGTGGTCAATTCCCACAACCCTTCCTCAGCTATATAAAACCGTCAGAATAAATTGTCAAAACGCGTCATGATCATCAAGGGGATGATGTTCATAATTAATCTTAATATACGCTACTAGCCTAGGCCTATAGTCTATTCATTATAAGTAGGCCAGAAATCGTGACCCCTATACAAAAAAAGGCAAGAACAAATGGGCTGTACATTAGCACACCTATTCCGTGGCTGAAATTTTAAGACGTTCGCCCCATAAATTTGACGATTTTAAGACCTTTCGACTCATATTTATATTAATAAATATGACCTTTCGTGTCATTAGCTGTCGATTTTATCCTGGCGACCGATAGCGAGCCACTCGAGCCAGTGATTTAGGGGGAACCTGCCTTGGGCCAGGACAAGCTTGATAAGAGGTCTAGGGAGCAAAATAACCACCCGCCCCCCTTAATTCACCCTTATAACACCTTATAGTAACTCACCTCACATATTCTAGCAATTGTATCCCCCTAAAGTCATATAAAGTCACCAATACCGCACTAAATAAAGAAAACTGTCGGGAATAAAGATGGCACCGCCTCTCCTGGCCTAGGTGCCGCAATTGTGACTTTCCCGCTCAATGACTCGGTGACGTCATCGATACAGCAGTGTTGCCAATCTAGCGAATTTAGGGCTACACACGTTTTCTTTCACCTATAGCGCAGCGGAAAATTATATCCCTTAGCAGTGACGTCATCCATGGTAGAATTACTATACGATATAGATAGAAGATAGATAGATACTATTACGACATTATCGTTAGAGCAGCGTTGCAAATCTAGCGACTTTTAAACCTCTCAGTAACTTATGGCGCATTACTTTTCTTATTTCAGGATATTTTGTATACGATTTTCCTCAGATTAGGATAGGTATATGGCAGTCAGAGGGTTGTTTGAGACCGTCTTTACCCTTTCAACTATCACACATGTCTCCTAAGCTGTATGAAATCGTCTAAAGATAGCCAGAATTAACTATTAAAAGACCATGATCCTCAAGGGGTTAGGTTACACTCTTTTATTTCACCTAGCGGAAAATATTATCCCTTGGCAGCGGATTAATCGACACGTAATGGAAAAATTAGCAGCTCATATCTCCATAAGAAAAATATGAAAATACAGTCTCTGAATCATATTAACCCCTTGAAGCTCTGACGCGTTTTAGCAGTTTATTTTGGCTATCATTAGACGATTGTATGCAGCTTAGAAAGAATCTGTGGGTATTAAAAGGGTAAATAATTTCTCAATCAACCCTTTGACTTCCGTATAACGTTACTAATCTGAATAAAATTGTCTAATAGTAGCCAGAAAACAGAACAGAAATGCGCATTGGAGCTTGAAAGGGTTAAGGGGGTAGTGCTTGTTTTTTGGTGTATGTATTTATTTATTATGTTTTTAGTTTCCTCGCTAGACCTCCATCAAGTTTTTAAAAAACACTCTTTCAAGATAGTTGTACATTTTTCGGTAGAAAAATGTCCCGGCCGAAGGCCGATTCCCTTTAAAATTACATGCTCGCTATCGCTCGCCACCAGGAAAAAATTCGACACCTAAATGGCACGAAAGATCTTAATATTGACAAAGAAATGGGGAGAAAGATCTAAAAATTAACTAATAGAACAAACGTCTTAAAATCCCAAAAGTAACATGCTAAACATGAGGGAGAAGGAGGTCCAGAAAAAGCTACTACTCCCCCTTCATGTCTGGTTTTCATAATTAGCCATACTGTTACAGTATAATTAATTATGAAAACCAGTGAAATTTATGGTCCATAGCCTACATTTCGCTACACAACCTTCGTAATAGCCGAGTTATCTACTAAATGGGTACATAAAGATTTACCGTTAGCATCAGGTGCAAGTAGCCGTGTTAGTATGCCACATAATTCATCACTGCATTAACCTTACAATATATGTATATACACCAGTGAAATCAGAATATATCAATCGACTTCAAGACTGTAAATCTAATCAATGTAACAATATTATGTCCCCAATATTACTACCATTTAGTTATAGTTCAAAATCGTCAAAGCTGCCAACAGTTTTATCCGACAGACTCCATCATTCCAAACAACCCTGATAACGTCTATATAATCCCCAGCGACAAGATCGTTCTAGGTCACCCTTGTTATGACCCATTAATTTGGCAATTTTAAGATGTTTGAACCTCATTCGGGTATCTATTTTTTCCTGGTGAGCGAAAGCGAACCTGTAGCCTACTCTGGAATCGGCCTCTACCGAAAAATGTAAACGTTTAGCTCGATGTTTTTTTGTATTTTTTTTTTTTTTTTTTTTAATATAAAGCTTGGAGCTGGTTTGCAAAGAAGAAGACTAAGACGATGAAGAAGAAGAAATAATTATAAAAAAGTTGGATATCAACAATATCAAGCAACAAGAACGGTCCGTGCCATAATTCTGGGAGCGAGCCATCCAACCCAACACAAACGAGCCGGCCGGATTCTCTTGGATGGTCGGCCAGATCTGGATTCCTCGTCTGCGAACGCACCGTAAACAAGACCTGAAGAGCCCATCCCAGACGACTTCGCGCGCTTTTTGTATTTATATATTGGTCTTGGAGGGAAGGTTTCGAATTTCTGCCCGATTTTCTTTGGCAGGATTTTTCGGCCAGGCTTTTGTCTTGGTGTTGGGTTCTCCTTCCTTGTTACCTTTGGCGCGCTTTTTCGGGGATTTTTTGTTTTCTTTTATCGGGGGCCATCCCGCACCCTTCTTCTTGACCAATTTCCTCGATACTTCTCAACTATTTCCTCCGTTACGTCTCCATGATATTTTCGACTTTCTGGTCCAATATTTCATGTTTCGGTACGTTTTGTTTGGACATTTATTTTGCCCAAAAATAATTCCAGAGCTCATCCTTCATCGTATATGATCCGTCATATATATTTTTAGTAAATATTAGTTTCAAACATTATCCAACATTAGTTTTTCATCCATTTTAACCGTATTCGCATTTTGTTATTGTCGAATTTTTACATAACATTATTGTTTCATAAATTTCTAAGCGCATTCGTCTTTTTTCTGTCCATTTGTTTCGATTTTCCCACATCTTAATTTCAACTTCTCGCCGTTATTGTATCTATATATTTTTTGTAATTTGACCTTGCATGAATTTTCTATCAATTTTATAAGCATATTCGCCATTTTTGTTTGTATCCACTATTTTCTTCATTTTCCCCGTCTTAACTTGTCCTTCGTTTTCAAAGCGTGTTTGCCAAATGTGTATCCATTATTTTCAAATTTGACCTTCCTGTAAGTTTTCCGCAATTTTCTAAGCGAATTAATCGTTTTGGCATCTATTTTCGGATCCCCCTCCCTCCTCTTCGTCTTATGTTTTCATCAATTTTCCCACCGTATTCGTCGTTTTTTGGCACGTGTTTCCTCTGGTTTTCCTGCAGTATTCTTTAGCCCTCCCCACCAAGGCTCTCGCACCCTAATTCGCTCTTTACTTTTACAATTTCCATCGCGGAATTACCTCACTTTTCAAACCTTTCAAGCCTTTTTTGTTAAACCCACCCAAACTTTTTCTCCCCCTCTCTCCAAAAAATTACCTTTCTCTTTTATCTTCCTCCCTCCCTCCCTCCCTCCCTTCCTTCCTCCTCTCGTTATCCTGGTCTCCCCCTCCCCATTTCACCCCCGCCTCACTCCGTCTTCCCTTTTTCCTTCCTTCCTTCCCTCCTTACCTTACTTCCTGCCATCCTCCCCTCGTTATTATGGTTTTCATCCCCCCCCCCCCCCCTCTGTCTTCCCTTCCTTCCCCCTCCATCGTCCCCCCCCCCCCCCCCCCCTTCCTCCTTCTCATCCTTCTCATTATCCTGGTCTTTCTCCCCTCTACCCACCCCCCTCACTTCGTCTTCCCTCTTTCCTCTCCTCTTCAGTTGCCTTCCTTCCTCTTCTCGTTATCCTGGTCTCCCCCTACCACCCCTTCACTCCGTCGTCCCTCTTTTCTTCCTTCCTTCTCCATTCCTTCCTTCCCCCCTTCCCTCGTTATTCTGGTTTTCCCCACCCCCCCCCCGCCTCCGTCTGCCCTCTTTCCTTCCTTCCCCCTCCATTTCCCCCCCCCCCCCCCTCCCTTTCCTTCTTCTTCCTCCTCTGTTATCCTGGTCCTCCCCCCCCCCCCTCCGTCTTCCCGCTTTCCTTTCTTCCCCCTCCATTTCTCCCCTCCTCAGTTTCCTTCCTTCCTCTTCTCGTTATCTTGGTTTTCCTCCCCCCTCCCCCCCTCACTCCGTCTTCCCTCTTTACTTCCTACCCCCTCCCCCTCTCCTTTCCTTCCTTCCTTCCTCCTCTCCTTATCCTGGTTCCCCCCCCCCCCCCTCACTCCGTCTTCCCTCGTTCCTCCTTCCCCCTCCACTACCCCCCCCCTTCCCTCCTCTTCTGTTATCCTGTTCTTCCTCCCTCTCCCCACCCTCTTCCTTCCTTCCCCTCCTCCTTCCACGTCTATTACCTTTCTTCCTCTCCCTCCCTTCTCCTCCTCTTACCTCTTATACCCGCTCCTCCTTTCTTCTCTTCCCCTCCTGTCTTTCTCCCTACAACTCCTACATTGCTTCCTTCCCCCTCTCCCTACTTCCTTCCTCCTTATCTTCCTCATCCTCCCTATCCCTTCCTTCCTCTTCTTCCTCCCTTCTCCTCCCACCTAACTCTCTTATTCCCCATCCCCCTTTGAATGTTCCCCCTCCCACCTCCATCCTTCCCCCTCTTACCCTTCCCCTCCCACCTCCATCCTTCCCCCTCTTACCCTTCCCCTCCCACCTCCTCCCTTCCTTCCTACCACCCCCTCCCTCCTCCTCCTCTCTGCTCCTCCGAGTTTTAGAAAAGTTTCCCGCTCATCTAATTTATCCGGCGACAAAATGAATTATTATCTGTAATTTCGCCTGCATACGCGCGGTCGTTTTCCCTAATTGATTGGATTAAAAGTCGAGAGTTGTAAAAATAACACGACCCGACTCCCGCCATTTTTGGGGAGCCGGCCAGGCGGGAAATTTATGCTGAGGCGGGAGGAAGTGGCGGGAAGGAGGAGAGGAGGAGGAAGGAGGGAAGAGAAGGAGAAGAAAGAATAGGAGGAGAATGAGGCGAGATGGAGGAAGTGGGGGGGGGAAGGAGGAGGAGAAGAGGGAATAGAAGGAGGCGAGAGGGAAGAAGAGAAGAAGAGGGAATGGGAGGAGAATGAGGAGGGAAAAAGTGGGGGGGGAGAGGAGGAGGAGAATGTGGAGAGCAGAAAGATGAGGAGTAGGAAGGGAGGAGAGTAAAAAGAAAGGAGATGGAAGAGAAGGGGAGGAGAGGAGCAACAAAAGAGGATTTAACGGAGATGAAAGAGGTAGAGGAAGGAGAGAGATTAAATGCGTAAAAAAAATTGAAGGAAAGAGAAAGAAGCAGAATAAGAGTAAGAAAGGAAAGGAGAGAGTGAAGAGGAGCAACAAAGGAGGCAGTAAAGGAGATAAAAGAGGAAAAGAAGCAAGAGGGCGAGGAAAGAGAGCGATTAAAGGAGTAAAAATGCTTGAAGGAAAAAGGAAGAAGCAGAATTAGAGTAAGAGAGGAAACGAGAGAGAGGAGCAACAAAGGAGGAAGTAACGGTGATAAATGATGAATAGACGCAAGAGGAAGGAGAGAGATTAAGTGGGGTAGTGGTTATTTGTTGGTCTATTTATCTATATATTCATTTATTTTGAATTTGTCCTCGCTAGACCTCCATCAAGCTTAAAAAACACCCCTAGACCCCCTTTCAAGATAAATGTGTACATTTTTCGGTAGAAAAATGATCCAGCCAAAGGCCGGTACCTCCTAAAATTACAGGCTTACTATCACTCTCGAGGATAACATCGACACCTAAACGGCACGAAAGGTCTTATTATTGACAAAGAAATGGGCCGAACTTCTTAAAATCTAAAAGCTAGTGAGACTATACATAAGGGAGAAGGGGGGCCAGAAAACAAAAACAGCCATTTCCCCTAAACTGCGTAAAACACGTTTGAAGGAAAGACCAAGAAGCAGAGTAAGAGAAATGGTGGTGGGTGTTGGTGGATTACAAAGGAAAGAAAGAAGCAACATCTAATGGCTGGCCCCTACACTGTCAAATAATATGGGCTTAACCCCTTCTGTACCGGTGACGTCTTTTTACTATAACCTGGCAGTTATTAGACGATTTTATTCAGCTTAGGAAGGACGTCTACAGATTAAAAAGGCTGCAGACTATCTCAATCCTTTTATCTACCATATATCCTTCCAAAGCTTCATAAAATAGTCTAAATGCAGCTGAAATCAAAACAAAAAGATGTCACCGGTACAGAAGGGGTTAAGGGTAAATGGGTTGTTTTTTTATGGTCCCCCTTCTCCCTCATCTTTAGCCCCAATATTTTTGAGAGTTTAAGATGTTTGCCCCATTACTTTGTCGATTTTAAGACATTGCGCCCCATTTCTTTGTTTATATTAACACCTTTCGTGCTATTTAGGTGGCGATTTTTTTCCTGGCGAACGGTAGTGAGACTAATTTGGGAAGAATCGGCGAAGAATCGGCCTTCAGCAGACAGACATTTGTCTACCGAAAAATGTACATATATTACATATATGGGGGGGGGGAAGCTAATAAAGAATAATGTCGGGGTTCAAGGCAAGATGATTATCTAAGTGAGACTTAAGGGGAGATTATAATCTATTTGTGTTTTTACTTTATAACAAAAAAAAATCGAGATTAATATGTATTTTAATTCGGTAGAAAAACATTATATGCCAGCATATAATGTAAAGGACGTTTCTGGTACGGAAAGGGTTAAAAATAGCCCAAGATCCTTACAAAAAAACAAGACAAGACCCTTAAAAAATTGCCCATGAACCTTTAAAAAAAAAATAGCCCAAGACCCATAAAATCTAACCCACGATTCTTTAAAAAAAAAAGACCCTTAAAACATAGCCCACGCCCTTTTAAAAACCAGCCCAAGAACTATAGAATCTAACCCACGATTAAAAAAATAGCTCAAGACCCTTAAAACATAGCCCACGATCCTTAAAAACCAGCCCAAGACCCTTAAAAACTAGCCCAATACCCCCAATTCCCGCCCCCAGGACAGCGACAAGTGGGCGGGACTCACAGCATCATGTACAATTCAGCCCACCTCCACTCTCATACATCTTCACGCCAACTGATTAATGGTTCTCGCTCGCTCTCTCTGGCTCTATCTTTCTCGCTCTCTCTCTGTTTCTTGCTCTTTCTCTCTCTCTCGTTCTCTCTCTGTTTCTTGCTCTCTCTCTCTCTCTTATATTCTGCTCCCATCTATTTACTTATTTGTCTCTCTTACTTCATCTCTTCCCATTTTCTTCCGTTCACATAATCTCTCTCTCTCTCTCTCTCTCTCTCTCTCTCTCTCTCTCTCTCTCTCTCTCTCTCTCTCTCTCTCTCTCTCTCTCTCTCTCTCTCTCTCTCTCTCTCTCTCTCTCTCTCTCTCTCGATACAAAAATTGCAAATAGCGTACTCTCAAAAGAACAAGTTGACGATATGCAACACAATCTAGATAAATTGTCATGTTGGGCCCAAATTTGGCAAATGAGTTTCAATGCGGATAAATGTAAAGTACTACATATCGGATACCTAAATGAGAAAGCAAACTATTCGATGAATGGCACTCAGCTTAAGAATGTAAACAGAGAAACCGATCTGGGAGTAACAATATCGAGTAACCTAAAACCGAGTCAACAATGTTCAGAAGTTGTTAAGAAGGCAAACAAAATAATTGGCTTTATAGGCAGGTCATTTGAGCATAAATCCAAAGAAGTTATCCTAACCCTTTACAATTCATTAGTCCGCCCTCTTCTGGAATACTGCGTTCAATCCTGGTGCCCTTATTACCAAAAAGATATAAACAAGCTAGAACGAGTTCAACGTAGAGTTACCAAAATGATACCTAGCCTAAAGAACAAACCATACGAAGAGCGTCTTGGAGAATTAAATCAATTTCCTTTAACCCAGCGCAGATTAAGAGGTGTAAGTACTTAATTCAAGTGTTCAAAATCATCAAAGGCATCGACAATATGAACTGTAGTAAGTACTTCACTATCGACCAATCTAATTACACGCGGGGAAACGGTTGCAAAATTATTGGTAAATCTTTTAACTCACACGAATCTAAGAATTTCTTCTTCAATCGAGTTGTCAACTTGTGGAATGGGCTTCCCCGAAACGTTATAGACTGCATCACCGTTGATTCATTTAAACTCCGCCTAGACAAATATCTGGCATCAAACCCGCGACTGACTGCGTTTGTAAATGAATAACTTTATTTTATCCCTCCCTCAGTTACTAACCCATCTGTCCCCTACTAACTTCCTAATCCTGCCACGGACATTAGTTCCAGGGCAGTAATTCCCTTTCCAATGTTCCCTTACCCACTCTAAACCACTGTTTGGACACTTGATCCTCAGTGTTTTGGAGGACAAGCAACCTAGAAGGGTCACTAGATCTGTTGTTGCTTGATTTCCTTTGTACTCCTTTGTACTCTCTCTCTCTCTCTCTCTCTCTCTCTCTTCAAGTTCACTCCATCTTACTTCTAGTGGTCCCTATCGTTAGGAAAGCCAGAATCCAATTTAAACAGAGACTTGACTTGACTTAATGCCCTGAATTTACCGCCCCACCAAATAAGTCAGAGAGAAAGAGAGAGAGAGTATGTGGACTGCAAGCACCCGACCAAAGCAAACCCGCGGCGCTGTAAAGACAACAAGCCCGCCAAAGAAAGAGAGTGAGCGATTGTGTGACGGTAAGCTAGAGTGAGGGAGAGAGAGAGAGAGAAGCCAGAGTGATGGACCTCTTGCTGTGATGGATGAGAGAGAGAGGGGGGAGCGGGTACCGGGTAGAAGGGACTTGCTACAAAGGATTACAGGGAATAAGTAGGATCTCAAAGGACTGCAGTTCTGCAGTTCTTTCCATAGAGATCCATCAATATAACGGGGCCCCGTTACACCATGTTGACACTTAAGAAGTGTACTATTACCGGAGTTGTTCAGGGTCAACTATATTTCTAATTTCTCCTTGTATTCATCTCTGCTAACTTCAGGGTCAAGTTCAGGGAGATAAACCATATGCCCAAATAGCCAAAGTTGGCGCCCACGATTTAATGTGTCTTGAAAGTCAGTTTCAGAGAGTAGACGCTGATCTGGCATGTTCACCTATGTGGAGTTCGCCACTCTTCTAATGGAACCGAGGACCGCACCGCCCTTCGTCGTTGTTTGGTTGTTGTCACACCGGCTACAGTCCATGAATCTGCGAAGACAATTGAACCAAAGGAGTTTATGTATATCTCCAACTGCTGTTCAGTGTATATATCTCGCACCAGCGTTTTCAAGATCCGCAGCTTCGTTTTTCTGCAGCACAGATATCGACAACGATAGCAGGCTGGATTTGATTATATATGTATTTATTTTGCCAACATAGCCTAATTATTATTGGCTCAATGTATCTTTAAATTCTAAATACTTCATAAGCTGAATAAAATCTCTAGTGTTAGCAAGATTAAATTGCTAAAAGGCGTCAAAAACTGATAATGTTAAACTCTCGGGGATAATTCAGCCACACTTCACTTTCATTAACAGCAATGTAGGAGTTGGTGAAAACCATTTTTGAGCTAATGTTAAATGCTATATACATATTTGAAACACGATGCAGTTACCCCTGCAATACACTGTAAATATCAAAAATATAAAACAGGCAAATACAATCAATTTGGTTATATTGATAGTGATTTACCTTTGACTATTAAATGTGGTATGTGTATCCTTGAATGGTTGAACATAATCCAATATACCGGTACCTTTAAAGGGTAAATTAACATACACGCTTTGATTACCCTTTTCATACCTTCCTGCATCCAATATGTCATGCAAAAAATGCCGTACATAGGGTTTCTGTGAACGAGCCTATTGCCCAAATCCGATTGGCCAAGACAAATCGATGCCCGCCAACCACAAACCATCAATAACAAAGACCCTCCTTCCGTTCTCTCCTCAATACTGTACAGTATACTGAATCTTATAGTAAATCTGGTGACGCCCTTAGATAACGTCCTCATTCATATAAACAAAAATTATACCGTACTAGTTGGAAGACACAGGCAGGCTAGAGAGAGAGAGAGAGAGCGACACACGCGCACACACACACCAATATATCTCACACACACTCACACTCACACACAAACACACAAATACTCTCCCACACTCTCACACACACACACACACACACACACACACACACACACACACACACACACACACACACACACACACACACACACACACACACACACACACACACACACATACAAGGCGCTGTATCTCCCTCTAGGCGTCTTATTCTAAACCGTTTTCTAGGGCCATTAACCCTTAGAAGATGCGATAAGCATTTATGTTCTGTTTTCTGGCTATTAATAAACAATTATATTCAGATTAGGAAGAGTGTATGGAAGTCAGAGGGTTGTTGTTGTTGTTGTTGTTGTTCCCCAAGCTGCCTGGCCGAACAGCCCCAAGGCCCCGAGCAAGGCCAAGGCCATAACCGTGCGCCCCCACAGAACCCTCCCTGCCGACCACAATAAAGCCTGGGTGACCGAAGCCAGTCCATGGCGGGGAGCTGAGGAGGGTGCGGAAACGCCCGGGAAATTAATCGAGATAGTTTTTTACCTTCATAATTTCCTAAATTGTATACAATCGTTTAATGTTAGCCAGATTAAACTGCCAAATATGTCTTAGATCCTCAAGGAGTTGATACTAAAAAAATGGATCATGAATGGGTAATATACTGTAGCCTATACGCTACTTTTTTTTTCATTTTTTTTTTTTTTTAATAAGATCACTTTATCTTCAACGTTTCGCAAATGGCTTTCTTTAGGCCATTCAAAGTTTTGAAAACAATGAATAGCGTTGTAAACGAAGTGCTCCTCAAATGGTGGTTTTATCCATTCTGTCTAACGACTTCTCTTACTTTAACCCTTTCAAAATACGAGGACGCCTTTCTTCCTTGTATTCAAGCTATTGGTAGACGATGTTATTCAGATTAGAAAGGAAATGTGAAAGTCAGAAGGTTAATTGAGTCACTTTACCTATTTGATTCTATAGAGGGCCTTCCAAACCTGAGTAAAAATTGTTTAATGTTAGCCAGAACAAAATAAAAACCTTCCTCGGATACTGCGGGACTTAACCCCTTCTGTACCGGTGACGTCTTTTTCATTTTATTCTAGCTATATTTAGACGATTTTGTGCAGTTTAAGAAGGATGTGTGGTACGGTACTAAAAAGGGTTAAGTGAGATCGTTCGAAGCCTTTTCAATGCTAGGGGCCCTTTGTAAACTAAATACAAACGTCTAATAGTAGCTAGAATAAAGCTAAACGAACGCCACCAGTACTTAGAGTTAATAAAAGCCATCCCAATGACAATCATAAACTATTATTGTCCTCTTCGATCTAACCTCTTCCCCTATCACCATGCCGATACTCTCAATCTGGCAACATGTCCTATTTCCAAGCATCATACTTAACCCCTTGACGATTATGACGTGTTTTAACAGTTTATTCTGGCTCTTATTAGACTATTTCATTCAGATTTGGAAGGGTATATGGAAGGCAGAGGGTTACGTGCGTCAGTCTTTACCCTTTTAATTCCCACAGATCCTTCCTAAGCTGTATAAAATGGTCTAATAATTTGCAGAATAAAATGTCAAAAAAACGTCATAACCTTCAAAGGATTAGGCCCTCATTCTTACTCACTAATGTTTTTCCTAATCGTCTTTAAAAACCCTCTTTTCCCCCAATTTCACTAATATTCCAATTTTAAAAGAACATGGCCTTTCATTTTACATTCATAACCTGGTCAAGTGCTCATCGATGTTCCCCCACTTTCCACCATTACTGATAATCTGAAAACATGTCTCCTTTCCTGTCATGGAACATCTATCCTTACTCCGTCCTAATTTGGTAAAGTATTCTTCCACATACACTCTTCTCTATATTAACTCTATAACTAGTAATTTGTTAGTCATAATTTGGTAAAGTATTATCCTATATACAGTATATATATATATATATATATATACTGTAGGCTATATATATTTTTTGTTTTTTGTTTTTTTTTCATGAAATCCAACGCATAGTTAGTTACTCATAATTTGGCAATGAAATTCAACTCCAACTCATAATTTGTCAGTCATATTTTAGTAAGGCCCACATACCCTCTACTCCCCCGGGCTACAAGGGGAATTGGGGGATTATTTTTCCAGATTAAGCATGAGATAAATTATACATATAGATATAGATAGATAGATAGATATATAGATATACAGTAGATATATACAGTAATTAGGTAGTCTTCTATATAGGCCTACCCACTTTCCATTCAGTTTCATTCATATTCGTAATCTGGACAAATATCCTCCAATTCCCCTCGTAACCCGCCTCCCCACTCTCAAATCTGGTAGTGACATTCCCTTCTTCCTATCTTAACTCCCTCCTTTCCCCATCTCTTCCCCTCTTCTCCCCATCCCCTCTCCCTGCTCCCCCTCACCCACCCCCACCCTCGAGGCCAAGCACCACACAGCACGAGACACCAATTACATTTCTCGTCACGCATCTCATAATATCATCCTGGTAAATTACAGCGGCCCGAGTGGATTGCCCGCGCCAGTGTTGCCAAACGTTTCCTGCTTATCCCGCGCTTTTCTTCCTTTGTTTCCCGCCAAACTACGCGTTCGAGTCTAACCTCAGCCGAACTTTCTTCCAAACTTCATAATTAACTTAAGGTGCATAAATTATCCCATCAAAAGTTAGTTTTGATGATTTAAGAGATGGTAAAAAGGGGGGGTTGGTCTCTGGCGTGGGAGATAATGGCAACAGTGAATGCACCATCCATTTGTCAAGGGCCGTTCTGGGGGATTGTCAAGGGCCGTTCCCAAGAGTGAGTGCGGGGCGGGGTGGCACTGTATGCAGATTAACGATGTGGGTTTTGGGAGGCTCTCCTCACTGACCGGTGCTGGTAATTCCCGCCCTCCATCATCACTCTCTCTCATTCTCTCCCTATTTATCTCTCTCGAGCTCTCTCTCTCTCGCTCTCCTTTGGCACTCTATTACCCTGCGCGCCGTCACAGGCATGGAACACAAGAGTAATGTTTTCACCCCTGGGTGTGCGTATTCTTGTACAGTATATCGAGAACGGATGAAATCATTTTGACAACACTTAGGGCCTAATCAGTTCCTGTATTTAGAACCCAAATAGATCACGGTAATTTTCGGAGTCCCCATCTCCACTTCTTGTATCCTACCGATGCATGACCATTAGAAGATTGTTCCCTATGTATGATGAGTTAATATTACAAACTTTGGAGAATAATGTATGAACTCAGTGAACGAATTAATAGATTTTGACGAAGCTTGGCATTGTTGGCAAGCAGGCTATCGTCATTTGGCATATAAATAGATCCCGTTTCCTTTTGATTAGGTGTATAATAATCCAGCCCATCCCCCCCCCCCCCCCCCCAACACACACACACCACTCCGTCGTCATGGAGACCAACCCCTACAACCCCCACTACCATGCAAAGGAAAATTATCTATTCAACATGCAAGCCTATGTTTTAGACTAGAAGAGAAATTCTACCCCTTAGCAGCTGATTTTTCGACATATGATGGAAACATGATACTAATGCATCTCCGCATAATAACGAGAGGTATTCATAACAAAATATATATCGCTACAAGATCACCGCAAAACCTAAGATGGAGACATGGCAATTTACAGCCAGCTAAGAAAACAGTATATTGTATTTCCTAGTTAACCAAACATCATATTTTGAAGAGAAATGGGTCAACCCAGTGGAAAACAGAGTATTAACTCCCATATTCCAATATAGTATATTACATAAAAAATAAATAACTAAAAACAATATGTCAAGAAATAACACAACATATAATGACTACCGGTATTCTTTGGGTCACTAGTGCATATCTAACAATCTCCCCTTTTTCGATCATTAGTTTGGAGACAAAGATATTTCACCCCATTAGGTGTTGTTTTCCGTCGATTTCAGTCATTGGGTGCAGCATCCAATTCATGCATCATAAAGATTTGGGCATGTTAAATTTAAAGATAAATCCCTAAACCCTCAGTTAGTTTATTACAATCATAATGTGTGTGTATATCCAGTATGTTTCACTTTGAGGATCAGCCATAACTTCTCATGGTAATTTTTTAGTATGTTTATTTCGATGAGGGAGGGGGGAGGGGGGTAATTGTTTCAAATGTGGTATCAATTGAAAGGACAAACAAACGAAACATACCCAACATACAGAGAACAACGCTCTCATAATCTCTACAAACTTCATCAAGCAGATATAATAATATTAATACCCTTGCATTTCTCACCTCTGGCAACGCGAGGTGTAATTAAACAGCAGAAATAACGCGCCAGCCAAAAACCCGAAAAAGGCACACACACCCAAACTCATTCAAATTTTCAAATCAAACAGTGGGTGTAACGGTGTCGGGGCCGGTTGTCACTAGAGAGCCTGTAGTAAGAGTCAGTGGCCAGCTATTCCTTTGGACGCCATTTTGGTGCCCCAATTATCAAACAACGAAGATGTATTTTAGTTTTGAATATGTAGAATGGTTATCCAAAGATCAAACTATATATCCGGATCGAGTGTTCCTGAATGTTTATTACTGGTATGGAGATATTTGAGTGTTAAGAGGGGAAAATATCACCAGTGGCACCAAGATGGCGGAGCATGGCCGATCTCTGTTACCGTAGAGTCTCTAGTTTTGACAGGTCCCGCGCTATTTAACCGGGGTAATTAAGCGTGACTAAACCCTTGGGCCCGAGGGACACAAAGCGTGATATAACGAGTCATTATCAAAGGCTCATTACCGAGGGCCGTGTGTTAATGGTTATGACTTGATCGAGTTAACGCCCCTCCCCCCCCCCCTACACACACACACACACACACACACACACACATACACATTCTCTCTCTCTCTCTCTCTCTCGTGACTATTCCCTCCCACCCACTCATCCCTTCCACCAATCCAGCTGAACCCTTTATTGCATATCATTATTCTGTACACTGTCAAACTTTGAACACTTAAAAATAACAGAAATGTGTCATTAAATTCATCCACTAAAGGTTTATCTGAAGCTAATTATTTTGTAATTGTGCTAAATTTAAGAACATTTATCTTTGAACTGTTGATTTGTAAACTACATCATTGCAATTCGTCAATTGCGAGTTTCAGGCTATTAGGAAGTTGGAGCCGTAAGCATCAATATTTAGAAGATATACAACAAATATGAGTTTGTGATAGCAAGTATGCTGAATTTGATGTTATGTAGTTATATAGGCCTATGCACTCTGACTGTAGTCTAGCTAATTTTATTCTGCTAAATATCAATGTCTACAGCTCTAACTTCCTTATAGCCCAAACTCGCAAGTGGTCAATTATCCAGCACTGGCTTAGTCAGATCACTGTTAACTCAGTACCGGTGCCGTCTTTTTCACTTTATTCTGGCTAGTATTAGACGATTTTATTCCGTATAAAAAGGGCCTCCAGCAATTATAATAGGCTTCGAACTATCTTGCCTAACCCTTTTTTACAACCACAAATCCTTCTTAAACTGCACAAAATCGTCTACATAGAGCTAGCACAAAACTAAAAGTACGTCGTTGGTACAGAAGGGGTAAATATAGTTGCTTGATCGGAACCCATCTACTACTAATCTACCGTTATGTCTCTCCTACATAGATTAATGGACACCTTGTCTATGACATTTTGCAGAATTCTAGTTCAATGCCTCAGAGTTACCGATTTATTTGATAGACTTGTAGTGGTATCACTTTCATGGTTGACATTTATAATGGCTGTAAATTACAGATAATGGAGAAGACAAATTCGCTTCTTTTTAATGGGGGATTATAGATTTTTATTATATCTATTTATTTTGTCAATGTGTATTAAGGAAAACAAAGGGCTAGGCTGCCACTAAACCCAAAACCAAAACCAAAAGAGTGAGAGCCAAATTCAAGGGACATTGGGGTAAACAATGCCTGGACACGCCAAGTTTAACAGTTTAAGTCATATGATGAAGGAAAGTGTGATTGAGGGAGAGAGTTCCAGAGTTCACTTGTTAAATAGATAAAAAGACTTGAGAAAATTTGCCAATTCTTGGGTTGGAGAGCAGGACAGAATAGGAGTAGGACTGTGTTGAAAGGTGGGTGCCGCAAGGGAGGTGATATGCACCGTGAGAGCTCTGAAAAACACCGATTGTTGTAATAGCTATAGAGAAGTGAGAGATTGTAGGGAACTAATAAGAGGAAGCGAGTTGATGAGGCGAAAAGCTTTTGGTCTACTCTTTCGAGAAGTGCTGTATAGGTGGCACCTCACCCCCGACGTCCTTTGAAATTGGCTCTGTCACTCTCTTGGCTTTGGGGTAGACACTCGTTATAGGCAGCCTTCCTTTTATCTCCTCCATACACATTGAAAAAAAAAACAGTGACCTGCACCACCTAAGAGAAGGTAATCGATAATACACCGTGGAGTTTACTGTAGCGTATCTGGCCAACTTCCACCACCGTAACTATTTGTTTAATTAGTATAGTAAACTCATTAACATCTGCCACCCCCCACACCCCCAACACTTTAAATGTATATAATCCGTGTTTATTTTATTTCTGTCTATTTTATATATATTTATATTTTTGTATTAGCTTCTCTCCCCCTCCCCTTGTTTCTTCCCATGTAGGTTCCGATTTTATTCCAGGCGAGCGAAAGCGAGCCTCTAATATAAGGGAAAAAATTTACACATTTAGTTTGAAGGCAGATCTGGGATATCCTAAATACATTCTGTGATATCAAGAGTATTAAAATCGCAAGAAAGAAGTATAATATGATCACTTGGTATATTAAAATCGCAAGAAAGAAGTATAATATGATCACTTGGTATATTAAAATCGCAAGAAAGAAGTATAAATAGATATAACAAATTAAAAGTTTTAATAAAATCGCAGGAAATCGCAAGAAAGAAGTATAATATGATCACTTGGTATATTAAAATCGCAAGAAAGAAGTATAATATGATCACTTGGTATATTAAAATCGCAAGAAAGAAGTTACAAATTTAGATCACAGAAGGATTAAAATCGCAAGAAAGAAGTATAATATGATCACTTGGTATATTGATGGTGAGTTACCTTTCTATATCTTTATGTTAGATGGTTTTATGGCGACCAATTTACCTTTAAATAAGATGATTATTATGAACACGTTAATTACCCTTATCACCCCCTAAGAAGGTACGGTAATCAATAATACACCCTGGAGTTTGCTGTAGCATATCCGGCCAACTTCTCCACCGTAACTATTTGTTTAATTAATATAGTAAACTCATTAATATCATCCCCACCCTCCCATCCCCTACCACCTCTCATTACCACAACATCCTAACCACCTCTTACTCACCCCACAACACCACACAACCACTATGACTTTATATCTAATCCGGTTATCTTTCCTTTCTTTTCTTGTTTTAACCTCCCTCCACCCCCATCCCCACCTGCTTCACCCCATGCAAGTTCCGATTATATTCCTGGCGAGCGAAAGCAAGCCTTTAATATAAGGGAAACCGGCCTTCGGCCAGAACATATTTCGACCGAAAAATTTACAAATTTAGCTTGAAGGCAGATCTGGGATATCATAAATACACTGCATAATATCAAGGGTATTGAAATCGCAAGAAAAAGTACATATGATCACTGGGTACCGATATATTGATGGCGAGTTACCTTTCTATTTTTATGTTAGATGGGTTTATGGCTACCAATACTGTATACCGTTAAATAAGACGATTATTATGGACACGTTAATTACCCTTTTCACCCCCTAAGAAGGTAATCAATAATACACCCTGGAGTTTGCTGTAGCGTATCCGGCCAACTTCCACCACCATAACTATTTGTTTAATTAATATAGTAAACTCATTAATACCAGCCACACCCCCTACCTCCACCCACCACCCACCCACCACTACCACTCCACCCACTATCACACCACCCACCTCCCACTACCACACCACACCACACCCTCTACCCCACCCAACCTACCACACCACATCCTACCACACCCACCCACCTCTCACTACCACACCACCCACCTCTCACTACCACACCACCCACTACCGCACCACCAACCGCCCACTACCACACCACCAGCCGCCCACTACCACACCACCCACCTCCCACACCACCAACCGCCAACTACCCATCTCCACCCGCCGCCCACAACCCACCTCCCACTACCACACCACCCACCTCCACCTCCCTATCACACACGCCTCCCACTACCACACCACCCACCTCCCTATCACACACACCTCCACCTCCCTATCACACCCACCTCCCACTACCAGACCACCCACCTCCACCTCCCTATCACACCCACCTCCCACTACCAGATAACCCACCTACACCTCCCACTACCACACCACCCACCTCCACCTCCCTATCACACCCACCTCCCACTACCAGACCACCCACCTCCACCTCCCTATCACACCCACCTCATACTACCACACCACCCACCTCCACCTCTCTATCACACCCACCTCCCACTACCACACCACCCACCTCCACCTCCCTATCCCACCCACCTCATACTACCACACCACCCACCTCCACCTCCCTATCACACCCACCTCCCTACCACACACATCTCCCACTACCACAGCACCCACCTCCACCTCCCTATCACACACACCTCCCACTACCACCCAGCTCCACCTCCCTATCACACCCACCTCCCACTACCAGACCATCCTAGCAGGCAGGTGTGCACACGTATCTTTTGCCGGTCAGTCATCTAGAATCAGAAACTTTCCAAACGGAGTCCCACAAGGATCCGTCCTATCGCCCTCACTCTTCAATCTGTACATGCACGACATAAATATACCCAATACATCCCAAATAAACTTAGCCTCTTATGCAGACGACATAACACTCACACGCACACACCATGACCCAAACACAGCAGCAGATCTCCTTCAATCCTATCTCAACACACTGCATGGCTGGTGCACTACAAACAGACTAAATCTAGCCCCAGCCAAATCCACCGCAACCGTGCTCACAAGCTGGACAGAACACGAATACATCCTTCGACTCACCATAAACAACACACCCCTAACACATACACACTCATCCAAAATCCTAGGAGTAACATATGATACTCATATGACATTCAAACAGCACATCACAAACACGAAAAAGAAACTGACACCCAGACTTAACGCCCTCAGGTCACTTGCTCACACAAAATTTGGACACAACAAAGAAACCACCACCACAGTTTATATTCCATCAGTGATGGAATACGCAAGCCCACCCTGGGCTTCTAACCTAGCTGAAACACATCACAAGACCTTACAGACTATTCAAAACAAAGCCCTAAAAATCATTACAGGCTGCACAGCTACTACACCCACAGATCACCTACATCAAGAAACCAAAATCCTCAAAGTCAAAGACCATCTGGACATGAGAGGCACCCAATTTCTGGCAGCAGCCTCTACGAACCAAAACCACCCACTACACTACATGGCAACACACCCACAGACACCAAGAAATATCAAAACAACACCCAGCACACGGTATCACACAAATACTGTCCTCTCTCCTTCCCTCCTCCCTGCCCACCCCAAACCAACTTCCAGAAGCACATCCATACTCATATCTCTCGCCGATCCATCCACTCACTCATAGACAACACGCAGCTGCAAGCACGACCTCCCGAAATCCATCCTTCCGAATCCTCCCTTCCTCGTGAGGACAGAGTCCATCTGGCCAGGCTGAGATACGGATACCATCCAGCTCTTCTGAGCTATCAAAAGAGACTGGATGACTCCGTCGTCGCCACCTGCCCGGGATTACAAAGGATTACAAAGGAAATCAAGCAACAACAGGTCTAGTGACCCTTCTAGGCTGCTTGTCCTCCAAAACACTGAGGATCAAGTGTCCAAACAGTGGTTTAGAGTGGGTAAGGGAACATTGGAAAGGGAACTACTGCCCTGGAACTAATGTCCGTGGCAGGACTAGGAAGTTAGGGATGTAACACAGCACCCCATACCATCAAACACACCATAGAAGACTGCGTTTCACACAAACACTTACGCCAACAACACAATTTACACTCAATGAGAGCTCTGTGGGAAAGCCCGATCGCGGCCATGGCCTTCCTCAGGGACTCGGGGCTGTTCGGCCAGGCAGCTTAGGGAACAACAACAACCAGACCATCCACCTCCACCTCCCACTACCAAACCACCCACCTCCCACCTCCACCTCCATATCACACCCACCTCATACTACCACACCACCCACCTCCACCTCCCTATCACACACACCTCCCACTACCACACCACCCACCTCCACCTCCCTATCACACCCACCTCCCACTACCAAACCACCCACCTCCACCTCCCTATCACACCCACCTGTCACTACCAAACCACCCACCTCCACCTCCCAATCACACCCACCTTCCACTGCCAGACCACCCACCTCCACCTTCCTATCACACCCACCTCCCACTACCAAACCACCCACCTCCACCTCCCTATCACACCCACCTCCCACTACCAGACCATCCACCTCCACCTCCCTATCACACCCACCTCCCACTACCAGACCATCCACCTCCACCTCCCTATCACACCCACCTCCCACTACCACACCACCCATCTCCACCTTCTTTTACTTCCTCATTCGTCTGTCTATCCCTCCATGTAACTCCGCCCGCATTGCTCAAGTAACTCATTTCCACTCCTCTCACTCTTGGTCTGAGTCTCTCCCCCAACGTCCATGCTTTGCTTCCGTAAGTCACTGTCGGGATTACCACACTGTCATGCAAGGACTTCTTCACTTCCATACTGACCACCCTATTTCTTGTTACTGCTTTCAGCGTTCCTACAACCCTCTTCCTCTGTTGCACCCTCTCCCGCACTTCTTCATCCATAGTCCCATCTTTACTCAACACACTGCCCAGATACTTAAATGAGCTGACAATCTCCATAGCCTACCGTTCAACTTCACCTCACACTCTGTGGCTTCACCCCTTTCGAAGACCACAACCTTGCTCTTCCCCGCATTTACCTTCAGATTCCGTTTTTCGCACACTGTTCCAAACATATTTACCAGACCCTGCAACTCCCATTCATTATCACTCATCAGCACTGTATCATCAGCAAACAGCAGTACAGGTAGCTTCCACTCATTTCCCTCCCTTATCAGCGATACACCAACATCCACTGATCTTCCTTGTATTTCTTTCATGACTACATCCATATTTACAGTAAACAAACACTGGGACATCACACACCCCTGTGTACCCTCATACATGTTCTTCACTGTTTTCAGCAACTTGCCATCTACTCCGTATATTCTAAGTACTTTCCACATACCTTCTCTATCCACTCTGTCATAGGCCTTCTCCAAGTCCGTACAGGCAACATACAGTTTTTGTTGCTTCTCCAGATATTTCTCCACAACACATTTCAGGGTAAAAATCTGATCTACACATCTTCTTCCCTTCCTAAAACCGCCCTGCTCGTCACCTATCCATTTCTCCGTTCTCGCTCTTACTCTCTCAATCACTACCCTACTGTACACCTTCCCTAATACGCTTAGAAGACATATTCCTTGGTGGTTACCACACACTCCTCTTTCCCCTTTACCCTTATATAGGGGGACTATTATGCCTGTCTTCCAGTCATCAGGTACACTCCTCTTCTCCCATGCTAGTTTGCACATTTTCCATACCCATTCGATCACTATCTCACCACCATACCTCAGCCTTTCCCCACACACTCCATCTATTCCTGGTGCTTTCCCCAACTTCACTCTTTTCATGGCTTCACACACTTCTG
The DNA here is from genome assembly GCA_032716605.1 of Paralithodes platypus. Lineage (NCBI taxonomy): Eukaryota > Metazoa > Arthropoda > Malacostraca > Decapoda > Lithodidae > Paralithodes > Paralithodes platypus. Next base: position 52,027,942 of record CM064519.1, on the reverse strand, counting down.
ACCTCCTGATCCCCACCTCCTCCTCAATAACAATAAAACACTATATTCCTTGAAAAAACAAAACATGGTAAATAAGGCTGCTGTAGTAATATTGAACGCTACCAAAGTTAGGTTACGTTAGAAGTTTTCAAAAGCTAGAACAGAAAATAATAAAATGTAAAATTAGACTGCGAATCTAGTTCTTTAGAGTACCTTTAAATTTGGCACTGGGTTGGTTGGCCCTGGTTCATGTGGCACTGGTTGAGATCTACTATACTCTGTTTCTTTTCAGTTGACGATAAATTGAATCCTTTAGCAGCTAATTTCTGAATATTGTATACAAACATTTGAAACTATGTCTCTGCATCATCTCTGACCAAGTTTATAAAATTATCATCACATTCAACGACAAAATCTTCAAAATAACTGAGAAATCTTGATGGGAACTTTGCAATTTACCGTCAGTTGAAAAGAAACAGAGTATAGTTGAATTTCTCCACTGGTTGAGTCGTCCCCAAACACCAATTTACTAAAGTAAGCTAAGGAGAGCCTATACATCAGCCTTATGCTATACAGTTCAGTACAAGTCCAGGAAAAATGAACAAATTAACAAGGCTTAATAAAACTCTTGCAATTAAAAAGAGAAATGAGGGTAAAATTCCAGCAAGTGGAGGCTACATTGTTCTCGTGTGCGTGTTTGCTCTAACACGATTCAGCAAAAAAAAAGTAGTGTTTAGTCATGCTTAATTTACTACCTAATTCGCGTAATAGAACATTTATGAGCGGAGATAATTTGTCCACATCCGGCCAACTAATATATCAAAAGATCCTAAAATTATATAAATACTGTTGGTCTGGTCCCGCGTGTTTGCCCGACCGAGTAATGATGCGCCTTTTCCATTATAAACACTGGTTAGGATATGTAAACTTGATTAAGCTACACTCCGCCCCCTCCCCCTTGGAAAAAAAAATGGGTAGGTTGGGGGTGTAACAAAACTGCGTCCCACAATTAACCCCCATTTATACAGGTCCCGCTTTTCCGAACACGATAATTGGCAGGCTAAATATGATCCCTCCAATGGCGACGTCCAATGTGGCAACGAGCAATAATCTCTCTTAATGCTGTTGGGCCCTGAAGAGGAGGGCATTTTGCAGGGCGCTTTTCCATTATGGCAGTACAATGGCTCAGATTAAATGGCATTACGGCCAGTCATTTCGATTAATTAGTTTAGTTGAGTTTGGACAGTATATACTCATTTCACCCCTTGTAGGCTCGCGGCTGATGGCACACAGGCGTATCAGGCACTCATCGACTGCACTTTCACTTGGTTTTCTTTCCCGTACTTATCTTATTCTCTGGTATCGTGTACAACTGCGTTAGAGTACACTTAATAATTAGGTAGCTAAATATATAACTGGGAGTATGGGTAGTTGGATATATTTACCTCTACAACGCCTTTTAGTGATGATTTGGTGGAGGTCCGCGGGAGTGTGGGTTAGGCCCGCGATGCAATGTAAACAAAGCCAGCCGGGTGAGCGTTCCCGCCAATTTACCAAATGTTACATCCCCGTCGCTCACTCAGCGCGCCCGACGTTATTTTTCCACCCTTGTTAGCCCCTTTTCGCATATTTCCTCGCCGCTTTTATGACGCACTTATACGGTACAGTCGCGTTCGAATGCCGTGTTCTACCTCCATAGGGTGATGTCTACTCGGGTTATATCTCTATTTATAAGTGGTAAACATAACCTTAACAGACATACAAAACCTTTATATTCAAGGTTTGTTCAGTGTGGTTCAAGAGTATTTTTGTATTGAAGTTCTATGGTACAGTTTGGCGCAATATTCAGTGTTGTTATCGTTCACTCACTGTTTATTGTCATGGGGTTGAAGATATGAAATGGGTAAACAAAGTAGGCCTATCCCAAATAATACACCCTTAAAAAACTATAGGCCTATTGTTAATAATAAATCCATCTAATAAAAGGATAGACCAGTAAATTATTATATACCTACTGGCAGTGAGTCTGTACCTTGTTATACCTAATGATTCAATCTACCATTTTATACCTAATTATTGTATACACCTTTATTTACCCTTGCTTAGAGTGTAGTACTCTTTGAGAGAATCCCCACGTGTTTAATAAATAATACGGCTCTTTATAATTCCAGCTGCGTCAATCGAGTTTCGAAGCTTTACCGGCATATAAAAGAAAAATTACTGTAAAATCTCGGGCCACGTAAGCTGAGTTAGGATCAAGACTGTACCAGCAAATAGTACGTGAGAGCCTCTCCAACCATGTAAGGTGAATTCCAAATCAAGGGACTGGAGTTCTCGAAAGGGGGCTTCAGTCCTGGTCGCGATTAAGGAAGACGTCTGGGGTTCCCGAGCGGGACCTCTGGGTTTATACTTCCAGTATACATGGGGGTATAAACTTGGGGACAGAGGTGCATGGGGGCGGTTCGTTCGTGGCCACCCCTTCGGGGATCACGGCGTCAGGCAATAGATAGATAGATAGATAAACTTGGGGGTCTCGGGGACTCCAGTTCCGTTATTCCTGACTTTCAGGTGGGCCTAATAATCCTCTTGGGTTGATAGCCTCTAAAGTCTTATTTTAACTAAATTAATCCAAATAATTTGAGGTACAGTACGTACACTCGGATGCCATAGTCTCTAGCCACTAATAAATGTTCGTGGACTTTACCTATTTATGATTATGGATGTATATCTCTGGAAGCGAATTTATGAATATAATTGTCTATAAATCATCTACAAAACTATGGATACTATTTATTGAAAGGCAAGCTCTATCCAAAAATCAATCCAGATAGTTATAATTGCATAAACAAAAACATAAGGGATCCACGAATTTGCATGAGTGGTACGGTATCCGAGTATACAGTACATTATGTATGAAGTATGTATGGTACAGGTTATATTGTCTACAGACGTGGTCAGTATACAGTACATTATGTATGAAGTATGTATGGTACAGGTTATATTGTCTACAGACGTGGTCATTAATGCTATCCAAAATCTTCGAAGCTAGCTCGAGCTAAATTGAATCTTCTTATTCATTTTTAACCCGATATTTGCATTTCGAAGGCTCGTTGAATCAGTTCATGGCTACAAAATGTATCAGAAATAATGACCGCGTCACGAGGGACTGGAGTTCTCGCAGAGAGGCTCCAGTCCTGACGTTATTCTTGACTTAAAGTGTGCTGGCTTAATAATCCAATAGAGTTGATAGCCTCTGAAGTCTTATTTTAACTAAAATTACCACGCCTGTACGTATATGTGTACGCTATATGCATGCGTACACATATATAGGAATATCTACAGTATGTATGTAAGTTTATGTATGTGTAAGTGTTTTATATAAATATACAATAACCAATATTTCAATGTCTCATTCGGTCATTAATACTGTCCATAAATGTTCCTAGCCATCTCAAGCTAAATTGAATCTTATTAATTATTTACCAGATATTCACATTTCGGAGGTTCGTTTAACCCTATTCGGTTCGAGGGAGGTACTTTTGGATCTGCCCTGTTCCTCTCTATTTTTTTGGAGATTTTTAGATGTTTTACCCCATTAGTTTGGCGATAAGATACCATTCAGGTGTCAATTTGTATTCTGGTCAAGCGATAGCAAGCTTGTAACGGAAGAAATCGGCCTTCGGCCGGGACAATTTTCTATCGAAAGATTTAAAAAATTTAGGGGGAATGAGTGAACACTTAGCTTGAAGGAAGTCTGATAAGGCGTTGTAATTAGCCTAGGGGACAAACTTAAATAATTAGCCTAGGGGACAAACTTAAATAATTAGCCTAGGGGACAAACTTAAATAATTAGCCTAGGGGACAAACTTAAATAATTAGCCTAGGGGACAAACTTAAATCATTAGCCTAGGGGACAAACTTAAATCATTAGCCTAGGGAACAAACTTAAATCATTAGCCTAGGGGACAAACTTAAATACATTGCTCGAAAATTGCGAAAAAAAAAGAAAAATCCTCAATAATAATTAAACATAACAATCATAACCATCGGACCAAATAGTGTTAATTCACTTCGAGGTCTATACATGTAATGTCTCAAGTAAACAAGTATAATCCCCAATAATACTTAAACAATAAAAATCATACCCCCCAAAACATCGGACCAAATGTTGTTAGTCACTTCGAGGTCTATAAATGTATCAGAATGAATCGACAAACTAATGGGGTGAAACGTCTTAAAATCGCCAAAAACTAATAGGGCGAAACGCAGCGAACAAAAAAGACCACCCACGAATTAGGAAGAGTTAACGGGCGGTGATTCCCAATGTAAAACTGCATCGGCTGGAACCTCGCTAAAAGGGTTATTCCCGGAAAAGTTTAGGCCGCTGTCTTTTTGGAATTTGTTGGACGAGAGAGAGAGAGAGAGAGAGAAGGGGGAGGAGGGAGAGAGAAATTATGTCTAATTTAGAGAGAGGGAGGGAGAAATTGTCTTTGAAAGACGAGGGGGGGGGGGGGGGGGGGGATTAATGTCTTTGAATATGAGGGTCGGCAAGTGTAGGGTTAACTCATTCAGTTTTCGTGAGAAAAAAAATCCCATTTTATTTTGGCTAATATCAGATGATTTTGCTCACTGTTGGAAGACCCTCTCTCTAGCAATGAGAAGTATGTTTCAAGTAGAGTTAACTGTAATATTTTGAGGAGGTTCATTTCAAGTCAGGGGCGGGTGGGGGTCATCGAATGTTGGCCAAAAGTTAATTATTCTATTCTGGTACCAAATCAAGGTACTGGCGAAGTTTCACCTAAATCCATGTTGTAGTTTTTTTTAGTAATCCTACTCACAGACAGACCGATATAGGCTTTAGCAGACAAACTCGCAGACAAACCATACAAACAACAGAGATACGATCACATAATCACATAGCGATTAAAAAAAACGCGCACACACACACAGAAGGAAAAGGAGTGCCGCTAATATTGAAGTTGGAACGAAGCTGAACTGGAAGTTACCATCACCAAATCAACAGGGATAAGAAAGGAGGATATACATACATACATACATACATACATACATACATGCATAAATTGGTTACACTAAACGATATTGTAGGGCTATAGACGAAAAAGACAAACAGAACAAGACATATACATATAAACATATACGCAAACAGGTAGATAGATAGAAAGATAGATAGACGAATAAGGCAAAGGAGTGCCGCTAATATTGAGGTTGGAACGAAGCTGGACTGGAAGTTATCAAAGCAGTCGCCACTTGAGCAGGGAACCCGTTGATTAAAAGCTCAGTAGCGCGCGAATTAGGTGAAGGAGGAGGGGAGGGAGGGCAGTGATGGGAGGGGAGGGAGGGTGGAGAGGGAGAGAGGGTGCAAGAGGACGATGGAGAGAAAGGGGGCGAAGGAAGGGAGATGCGAGAGTGGTGAAGGAAGAGGAGGGTAGGGAGGAAAGGGGGAAGCATGGGAAGATAAAGAGAGGATATGAGGGATAGAGTGAAAGAGAGAGATGGAGGAGTGAGGAAAACAGGAGAGGGGGTGTGCAATAAACGAGAAAGGGCGGAAAGACTGAGGGAGAGTGACGGAGGGAGGAAATAAAGGAAAGGGAAGGACTGAGAGAGAGGGAGATGAGGAAGTAAACGAGGGAAGGAGGGAGGAATAAGAGAAAGGAGGGAAGGATTGAGAGAGAACGAAGGAGTGAGGAATAAGACAAGGAGCGAAGGATTGAGAGGAAGCGAAGGAGGGAAATGAGGAAGGAAAATTAGATATGACAAAAATTGAGAGAGAGCGACAGAAGGGGGGCAAAAGAGGACGAAAAGATTGATAAACAACGAAAGAGGGAGGGATAAAATAAAGGCGGGAAGGATTGAGATAGAGCGAAAGAGGAAGGTAAAACAAAAAGCTAAAGCTAATGAGGGACAAATAGGGAGGGGGGAAGGAGGGAGTGAGGAAGAGAGAACGAAGTGTGTAGATGAGAGAGAGGGGTGGGATGGGAGGGGAGGATGGAGACAAAATGCAAACATATAAAGTACTATAAACCTCTCTTGGGGTTCGAACCCAGGCCCTTCAGGATGGTAAGCCAGGGATATAAATATAAAGAAGGGGGTGGAGGAGAACGAGAGGTGGTGAAGGAAGGGAATCAGATAAAAGGCAGGAAAAAGGCAACAATGGCTTACCGAAGAGTATGAATTTTGCTTAGATGTGGCAAAGCAAAAATATAGTAAAATATACATTGTGCATTTTTTCGGTAGAAAAATGCCAGTTCCTCTTAAATTGCAGGCTCTAAGGTCTTCAAATTTACAAAGTAATGGGGTGAAAGGTCTTAAAATCGTCAAACCAATGGAGCGAACGTCTAAAATTTCAAAATTAATGGGGCTAAACATGAGAGGAGGCCCTGAAAAAGCACCCCATTAACCTGACGAATTTGCACTTGGTCCCTTTGAGCTAGAAATTGTACTTAGCCCTACAGGTAATTGACTGATAATATACTGTACAGTAGGGTAGTACATTTCTTTTGTTTGTATCTGCAAGTGAACGCTATTACTCATACACAGTACCATCAGCCAACCAGCTCGAAGTACCCTTGTTCAGCCCAATGTGACCTAGTGTAATAAGTTAACCAGGCTAAAAGAACAACTAACTATAAATATGTTTTAGTTTGTATGCGCAATGCATAAAGTACGCGGAATTTCGGTGTGAGTGTCCTAGGTTCGAGTCCTTGAAGTGCCACATGTATTTGTTGATTTCATTAAAAATAGTCTAATAGTTTCCAGAATATAATTAAAAGGACGTACCCGTACTGAATGGGTTAGTTATGAGAGGTTGGGGGTTGGGATTTCTGGCTTACCCAATAATTATGAACAGGGTATAATACCAGTGTAAAACAAGCACTATAGTTCCTGAATAAAGTTGCGGATCCAAAGTTTACAATAACAAAAACTCTCGTGTGATAACCACCCTCCGCCCTTAAGGGGAGATGGATCGTTGTTCTAGATCCCCTTCTCCCTCATGTTTAACCCCATTAGTTTTCAAATGTTAAGATGTTTGCCCCATTAGTTTGTCGATTCTAAGACCTTTCGCCCCATTTCCTTGTCAATAGTAAGACCTTTCGTGCTATTTAAATGTCGATTTTGTTTTCCTGGCGAACGAGTGAGCCTGTAATTTTGGAAGAACCGGCCTTCGACCAGAACATTTTTCAACCTAAAAATTTACAAATTAATCTATAAGGGGGGGGGGGGGTGTAATGGATTTAATTTTAATTTTGATGGAGGTCTAGGGAGGACACTAGAAAACATAATTAAGAAATGAAAAAAATCGACCAAAAAGTGAACCATCCCCCCACAATCCATATTGCCACAGAGTAGGGACAGAGATAGTAGGGAGCTAGCAAACATTTAATAATAATAATAATAATAATATTTATTCAGTTAGCAATTTTCAGAGTTGGTACCACATAGTATGTTATAAATATGACATGTACCAGCCTTGCATAATTCCAACTAAGGATAGCCCAATAAGGCCGTTACGCGTATTTCCATTGGGGTCCTTTGTATTACATCTCGAGTACAAAAGGTTTGAGTACTGGAATTTATTGATAGTCTATTGGAGAACCCCAATCGGTGATTCTTAAGTTTTATAATTGGTGCATTTGGTAGTAGGAGCCCCTTATAAATAATTTCCCATAAGAGTTCTTAAACATGTATTTTTGCTTGATACTGTACATCGTTGTAGAGTTATCTGACTGGTTTCAAATGACTCATCTGAACAAGAGAAACAACTTATGTTCAGACAATGTTTAGCTAATGTTGACAGTTTGACTAGTACAGGCACCTGTAGTTCAATTTCTTGAGACAAAAGTTGCCATGTTTTACCAATTATTGAACTACAGGTGCCTGTGCAAGTCAAACAGTCAACATTAGCAAAGCATATTCTGAACATAAATTGTTTCATTTGTTCAGATGAGTCATTTGGGACCAGTCAGATAACTCTACAACGATGTACAGTATCAAGCAAAAATACATGTTTAAGAACTCTTATGGGAAATTATTTATAAGGGGCTCCTACTACCAAATGCACCAATTATAAAACTTAAGAATCACCGATTGGGGATCTCCAATAGACTATCAATAAATTCCAGTACTCAAACCTTTTGTACTCGAGATGTAATACAAATGTTTGCTAGCTCCTGGACTAAGAAGGCAAGTCGGAAATAGATAGAAAATGTGTAACTGAAAATTAAATGGCAAACAAAGATATAAATGGAAAGAACAAATAACCTAAACCGGAGAGAGAGAGAGAGAGAGAGAGAGAGCGCGTAATGAAGAGCATCGGCAGTATACCCAACTTTTTTTTTCACCCAGCGACTCTGAATTAATTCCTTTCCTTTCACAGTCAAAGCAGCAAAAACTACACCAGCGTTTAACATTTGAAATTTTAAACCTCCTCCAGCCGTTAACAGCCTTCAACGACTTTCTTTACCCACCTTTCAAAAAATACTTAAAATGCTGCAAATAATAACACTTGTTGAGAGAGGGAGGGGAAAAAAGAAGTCCTCCAGTTTATAAAAAGACCGAGAAAAAAAAGGATTATAAAAGTAGTTAAATATTTGGCCAGTCTTTTTCAGTGAAGTAATTGAGAGATGATTAAAGGGCGGACCCGGAGCACCCTTACCCCCCGGCGGCTCACACTGTGTACAGAGGGAAAATTAATGAGAGCCAATGGAGAGAGAGGGGGAGGGGGGTGCCAATGGGGAGCGGAGCCAAAGGGAGGAGGGAAGAGAAGGAGTTAATGGGGAGGTGGATGAAGCTGGTGAAATAGATAATGGGGAGATGGACGTTTATGGTGGTGAAGACTAATAGAATGAATGGGAGTCAAGGAGGAGTAGCTAATAGGGAGGTGAGTGAAGCTGATGAAATAGTAATATAAGGAGGTGAATGAAGTTGGTATAATAGGTAATAGGGAGTGGATGAAGTTGATGAAATAGTTAATGGGGAGATGGAAGAAACTGGCGATATAGATAATGGGGAACTAAAACAAGAGGAGTGGTTAAATTAATAGGCATAATGGCTAAATACATTAATTAAGCCTAATGGGGGGAGAACCCAGGATGAATAACCCTTCACTATAATGTATCACGTTCTAAAAGCTTGTGTGAATGAAAAGGGTAAATACAGTGTATATAAGCATCTACTCGGTTAACCCTTTCACCACGATAACGCCTGATTAACTTATATTCTGGCTAAAATGAGATGATTCAAGGCAGTTTAAAAAGGACCTACTGTATGTTACTCAGAGAGTTTAATGGGATCATATTTACCCATAGGAGTCCTGAAGGTAGATTATAAGCTAAATAAAATGGTAACCAGAATATGATGAAAAATACGTCATCGTTCTGAAGGGGCTCTTGAAAATCACTAAGTAGGCCTATTACGTATGAAATAATAGCCTTAATGTACAGTACAGTCGTGGTAATTAATTCAGGTACAGTACATGCACTTTCGAAGCTGTCTCGGGTTGAACTGAATCACCTTATGCTTTGTTTACAAAGTATTTGCAACTTGGAAGTTCATTGGATTAGTTCGATGCTTCAAAGTGTATCCGGATTATTAACTGCGACTGTAGGCTACAAGTAAAATGTTACAAAGAAATGCAGTCCGGTTATATTGGCAAAAAATTACCCCTAAAGGGGGGAATGGTAGGGGTAGGTACCAACCCCCTTGAAAATTGATAAGGATCGTCTTCCCTTAACCCGGGAACGGCGAGAACACTCTTAAGAGGTTTTGGTGGGCAAGGGCGAGGACCCTCTTAACCCATCAAATGCGGGTAGACTCTTAAGAGTTTTACCGTTCCACTGCGGGAAGACTCTTATAATCCTAGGCCTAAAAAAAAAAAACATTTAAACCAATTGATATTTATTTATTTTTATTTTTTTCCCCTTAGCCATGCCAAATATCACTCCTCCACATCCCCTCCTTTCCCCCCCCCCCCTTCAATTATCAACTATTTTCCCTGTTATTCCCTTATTCTTAGGTATATTTTCGTGCTAACAATAGCGAGTTGCTAGCAGGGTGTGGTCATATGTGTTACCAAGCGTGGGAAATAGCGGGAGTTACAGAGAGAGGCCTCAGTGTCTCTCCAAGCCTTGAGAGGGGAGGGTGTGGAGCAGTCTGGCTAGCTCACACTTGATTTATGTAACTTTTGCTCTCATTTCGCGATTTTGACAGGCCAAACACTGTTTCCACTTGTTTTATTGTTGTAACAGGTTAATATCTTCATAATAAATGTAAAATAGGCACATATGGATAAGTATTAATGATATTTATGGTAAGATAACGATTTTAGTGACAGGAAACGGTGAAATAGGTCTGCACAGTTCTATGGTGTAATATCCCCCCCACCCCTGCGCACTTCTTAGGTTAAGAGCTAAGGCCTAAAAGAAACTTTTAAAGGCCCCAGTAGCACTTAAAACAAGTGAAATGGTTAATAAGTGAGATAATTCCCCTCCATACCTCCTATCACTACTCCACATCTGTCAAAATCCCCTCCTTTCCCCCCCCCCCCTCCCCTTCAATTATCACCTATTTTCCCTGTTATTCCCTTATTCATTGGTATATTTTCCTGTAAACATCTCCAAACCGATCCTAGGCTGTGGTCTTGTGTGTGTCTATGTGTGGGAAAGAGAGAGAGAGAGAGACAGGCCTCAGTCACTCTCCAGGTTTCGAGAGAGGAGGGTGTGGGCCTCCCCTGTCTCTCACCTCACGAATGAACGCTCGGCAATAATTCACAATTTTCACCATCCAAACAATATTCCCACTTGTTTTATTGTTGTTACATGTTACTATCTTCATATTAAACAAAACATAGGCGCATATGAATAAGTAATAACGATATTTATCGTAAAATGACGATCATAGGCGGGAATGGAGCTTAATATTGCCGCCCAGAAGTGTGGTGTTCACAACACCCTGCGCGTGCTCGCCGGGTTAATAGGTAATGCGCAAGTAAAACATTTCTTCGAAAAGCAGCCCTTTCTTAATCAGGAGTGATGAAAATATTAGCCTGAGTACATTAACTATTCGATGTGGTACAGTAGTAGTAGTCTCTGGGGGTGGGGGCCGGGGGAGGGGATGTAAAATCTTGAAATGTAGGCTTGGGTTTTAACGTAGGACTACAGTATTCTATATTTTAAGTTTCCCAGCCAAAGTTGGCTTGGTTACAGGTATAAGCTTTGTAAAAAGTGTTTGAGTGGGAATAACCCTTTGTGGGAAGAAGCCGAGACCTAAACCTATATTAAAATTGGTAGGGATAGACTATATAATACTGTACGTTTAATCCACAACTAAATGTTACTTTAACCCAAAAATGGCGACATTCTTTTCGGAATGCTTTACCGATGAATGCAACGTCCTTTTCGGAAGATGGCACTTAAAAATAACAACAAAAAACACCCCACTGTTGGAGAAATGGAAGCAATAATTATGTGATGAGATGGAATGTCTCCTTACATGTATCTCATCACCCCCCACCCCCCACTCCCTCTCACCCCACCCCCCCCTCCACCCTCCCCCCTTTCTCTCCCTACTTCCTTCCTCCCGCCTCAAATACGTCTAGTCACCCTCTTCCTCTCTCATACATGCACAAGAGTCAGCTAGTCTCGTCAGTGTCACGAGAGAGTAGACTAATGTCGTGCTCCCTCGTATGCGTTTAGTTCATCACCGCCTCCGTCACAATTAAACGTTTTTACTGGATAATTGCTCTTAATACCTATTTTATAGTTCTTCAATATTCACATATGATGCAGTAATATTGCTTTATATGGTAATAATAACAAATTTTGTCCGAATTAACCTTTAACCCAGCAAGCACGATAAACCTCACGGAAGTATCTGTATAGCATACGCGATACGCCTCACAGAAGCATGATCATGAAAAAAAACTTCCAAAACGCCCTACGGTCAATCAAAACAAAGCAATATGTGATTCCCCTCTAGTGCTTCCTACCACGCCTCCATATGTGTACCCCCCCTTCCCTTCCCCACCTTTTTCCCCCCTCTTCCCCCATCCTTAATTAGCGTCAGGTGGGCTAGGAGACAGGGGTGAGTCATATAGAGACAATCTAGCAGCCAGAGAGCTCTCCTGGGCCGCTCAATTGATTGTGAGACGTTGCAGAGGAGAGATGTATGTCTCGCCTGGCCACCCCAGAATACGACCGCCCGGCGATAATATAAGTTTTCCACCACCCAATTGCTGTTCCCACTTCTTTTATCAATCTTCAATGTTCATATGTTCATCATATAAGTAAAATAAACGTACATGAAGAAATAATGCTTTATATGGTAAAAATAACTAATTCTGTCAGAATCGAAGAGTTAAATTGCGTATACGCGGCACTTTTAATCACCTCATTTTCGCGCTCCTCTAGTTAAAGGTCCCACACTGGCGGACGTTTCAGAATAATGTATGTCGCAAATCAATAGAGATCAATGTCCGGTCAAAAACTATTATCGCCAAAATCATCCTGACTCAATCACAATCATCCATGGTGAATTTTAACATTCTTTTGATGGCGGCGTAGAATGCCTAACAAAATATATAGAGAGGATTTTATTTTAAGACTGGTTTTGAATAGGATCTCACTTGCCAACCTGATGGCAGTTCCAGCTTCCCAGGTATTATAGGGCTCTAAAGGTAACAGAATGAAAAAAATGGTTTATGCGTCACCTTAACCCGCCGTCTGCCAACAATGTAGCCTATATATACGTCAACCTGGTTGACCACAGCCAGTGACAATTACGTATTATATGGTATAATACATAGTCACTGGCTGTGGTCAACCGGGTATACGTCTGGCCCAAAAATATAAATATAATCGTAAAAAAGTTGTAAATCGGATTTTGTCAAAACCAATTAGGCAGTACATGAACAGACCTCTGACTGACCAGCCTGTCCAGCACCTAAAGTTTGAGTCACTTCTGACTTGTCATGCCTGCTCCACAGCCATAATTGTCAGCCTAGTTTCAGCCCTACTTGCAACTCCCTATTTCTTAAGTGAAAAAGATGCAACAGTATGTATAGAAAAGTGTGAACTTCTGTTTGTAAATACATTTTAGTGATGGAGCAATAGGCTAACATTATTATAAAAATAAATACTAGTGTGAACAAACAAATAAGTACAGTATCACTTACTTTACTTACTCATTATATTCTCATGGTACACATAGTGTACTGTAGTGTAATGAGAGCAAGTACAATCATTAGGCTCAAAAACAATCATAAAACATGCATCATAAGAATCACAAAAACTACATTACCGGTACTTACCCTACCGTACTCCAAAGTAATAAAATAGGAGACTCAGAATATGTTTAAAGGGAAGTTGCACCAAGTCTCAAGCACCAAAATACTGTAGAGGACCAATAATTCATGGAAATGAGCACAGCGAGTACTTTTTTATAGTTTTCCTTCATTTCATAACATTCTGAATCCATTAAGCCAAAAAATAAATATATATATAAAGTCTGACACTGGTTGCGTCCGACCTTCCGCACAACGTACGGCAGCGCACATTTCAACTTTGCAGACTCCAGAGAGTAAAAAATTTGGTGAATATTCTTTTTAGACAGTACCGATAATCGATTTCACCCACTAACTTTGCTTTTACCTTTGTTTTTCGTTGAGATTTAGTTATTTTGAGGTCTGAGCCCTGTGGAAAATGCATTATTTCCCATTATCAAACTTTTTTTCTATGGTTTTAGACGAGAAATGAATTGTGTGTTTGGCCGAAAATCGAAAGTCCAGCGCATCGTCGCTTTATTTACATTAGGCTACGTTCGCATCTAATTTGACCAATATTTTCCAAAATGTATAAACCTAACCTAACCTAGAATTATTAGGCTAGTGGGGGTTGCTGAATAGCCAAAAAGTGGATCAGGGTGCGTAGGTGGTGGGCTCGCGGTTCGGACTGTGGCGGGTAGAGTTTGGCGGCCATACAAGGAAATAATTAATTTCCTGTCCCAAAATTGTTGGATAATGAGAAATCTACGGTAGCATTTCCGACAGGGTTCAATGCTCAGACCTCAAAATACAGTAACTAAATCTCAAAGAAAAGCTGAGGTAAGGCAGCTATTGGGTGAAAAAATAAATATGGGATGGCTGTAGTTACCGGGTGTACGGTCGTCATGTTTACATAGGGTGATCGCCGCGGTTAATTTCGCCTCTATTTTGACAGCGATTTTTTTCGGTTATTTGCCCTCTGCTGGCAATATATATGATGATGACAATATGTCATGGGGGGGGTGAGGGAGGGCAAAGCCCCCCCCCCCCCCCCCCCCCCCTCAACATATTATTGTATCCAAAGGCAGTCAAAATAGACGGGAACATGATGGCAAAGGTCCGACACGTAGTGTTACACGTAGTGTTACTACTAGTGTAAACAATGATGGTGGTACGCCCGCTCTTAACATTCTTGCCATAAATATTGTCCACCAATGTTTTCAATTTTCCAAGGTTAGAAGAGAATGCAAAAAGTGCCCGATGCCAGTGACGCTGCTGGGTTAATTCGGTTTCTGTGTCAATTGCCTCTCAGTAATATTAATATGCTCTATTAGTTTACGGCAGTTTACCCGATCATTTACATCAGGTTTAGCAATTAAATTTCCATCGAAAATTATATTATTTTCCCTTCCACCATTTAGGGTAAGTAATAAGAACAGAGAAGAATGTCTAGGCTACCATCATACAATTTATCTAGGCCTAGGCCTATATTTTATTAATTTCACCTCAACACCAAACACCTCCAATGAAATTAATGAAAGCATATAAATTATGTGAAGCCAGCATAGGCCCTAGTACATATGGCCTAGGCCTAGCCTAATAGGGTAGGCCTATATGTTAAATGTTCGTCAATTCAAGGTTATTTTAGGAAAGATTAGGTTAGGTTAGGTTAGGAAAGGTAAGGTTAGGTTAGGTAAGGACCGTAAGGTATAGAAAGTCAAGTCAGGTCAGGTCAGGTTAGGTAAGGTAAGGTAGGTTAGGTAAGTTAGGTTAAGTTACGGTAAACCTGAAGAAAAATTGATACCACCAATTACAAGGCAAGTTAATACGAATATAATGACAATTAGGGGTCAATATAAAGGAGCCGGACCACAGCTGGGATCTCATTTCTAATGGTAGTTTTGGGTTCCTATAATGTTATGCTTCATTGCTATATACTTTTTATCCACCGGATTTTTTTTTGTTTTTCATTGGCTTTTTTTTTTTTTTTTTTTTTTTTTTTTTTTAACCTAGCCAAAAATCCTAACCTAACCTAACCTAACCGAAATGTATTTGGGGGCTATTAGGTTAGGTTAGGTTAGGTAACCAGGGGGGGGGGCTCTGCCACCCCCCCATGAATTATAATAATCGTCATAGGCTTATATGTGGCCAGCAGGGGGCAAGTAAAACAGCTGGCCGTAGTAACCTCGAGCGTCCTGGGTAAACAGACGGACTCCCGCCGCCGATTTTCGGCACAAACGCGCCGTTTTATTCTCGTCGAAAACCACATTTAAAAAGTTATTAGGCTATATCGTTTTCAATACTATTACCGGACCAGAAAAAGGTGTAGCTTGGTGTTGGATGCGTGGAAACCGAAAAAAAATATTATTAAATCCTCGGTGGTACCTGTCAAATAGGCATAGGTGTCCAGTAACTAAAATCGTACCCATGATAGGAACCCAAAACTACCATTAGCAGAGAGATCCCAGCTGTGGTCCGGCTCCTTAATATTGACCCAATTAGGCTAGCCTAATGCCTATGCACAATCCTGTAGGAATCTACTTATCTTTCCCTCACTGATTATTTTCCCTAGGCCTAGGCTAGCCTAAGCGCTTCATGCATAGGCTATGAAAAAAACATAAAAACGGCTACTAGGCTAGTGTTTTAGTCATTATTACGAAATAGGAAAGAAGCCATGACTTACCAATAACAAGTAATGTCCAGTGTATTCGGATGTAGGCCTAATCACGAGTAAACACAACTGTTCTTGGTTCTTGGTGGGGGGCGAGCACTGGCAGACGAAGAACTTTCGCCGTCTTCTATGTAGCAGTGTAGTGACTGTAGTCCTCACATGCAATGCACCAGGCTACAGACCCTATAGTTACACTATAAAGTCTCTACACCCGGCCGGTAGTTTGCAGATAGGTGCAGATCAGCCGGATGGCACCACACTTCTAAAAGAATGTAAACAAAATGAACATAACAAAGCCTGGCCTACAGGGGATACAAACACAAAATGTTTTTTTTTAGAAAAAATACAAGCTAAACAATAAATACAGTAAATGTTGAACATACCGGTAATGTAACAAACAGTAAAAATCAGCATTATTTATATAGAACATCTGCATGAAATAAAACAAATACGATCAATAATAATGCAGCTAAATTATCCTAAAACTAAAAAGTAAAAAGAAGGTCGCCAAAGATAAACCCACCGTCGGGACAATCCCTTGGATGAACTTGGCTCCTCTGTACGGTTTATCGCTGGGAAAACGACGTCTCTGGACCATTAGATTTCTCCTCAATTGGTTCCTGATTGTCTTCCCATAAAACATTAGGCGCGATTAAGGCCGGGAAAGATTAAAACGGTCCACTCTTTTACCTTTTAGTCGGAGAGAGAGCACAGCGTATTGATTCTTGGCGGGAACTGCAGATCTGCTGACGTAAGATGATCTGGCTCATTTTCCAGATGGGCTTCATTGCCTACGGAACACATTTATCTACACCATATGCCACATCATATTATAAGCCTATTGTAATAATATCTACATCGATTTATTAGATACTTATTTGTTATTGATGAAGGGGCATTTAGCTATCCAACAATGTAGTTATGCACGTCTCTCTCTCTCTCGGTTTTAAGGTTTGGTTTGGTTTGGCTATTATTGTTGTATGTTCCTTTTGTGTTATGTCCGCCAAACGAAGTAAGCGAACCCAAATAGGCTGTGGACCTAAACGGCCGCAGACTAAAGCGATCATGGATAAAAACGGCGCTGTCAAAATGGCCACAGATCAAAACGGCCCTTGATATTCGACAGCGACCCCCCGTACTATAGTCCGTTTATTCTAGGTTGGGCAGAAATCGTAACCTCTAACCTCTGTAACTCAAAAAGGGCTAGAGCAAATAAGCTGTAAATTACCACACCTATTCCCTGGCTCACTCTTCCCGAATGGTAGACATATTAGCTTGATTACTCTAGTTATTTTTGAGTTACAGAGGTTATAGGTTACGATTTCTGCCCAACCTTGAATGAACGGACTATAGCCAAGGACCAACATAACACTGCTATGAACCATAACGGCCGAGTTGGAAACCAAAAACAGTCACTCAGCCAATATCGATCGGGCTAATTTGACCATTTAAGTGGTCCATAATGGCCACAGGACAAAATAGCTAATGACTAAAAATTTAGGCCATGGGCCATAACAGCCCAGCAAACTCGACCGCTTGGCCCATATTGGGAGAACCTATGCAGCCCCGAATCAAAATGGTCATGAGTTCGGACAAATGTATATGACACTTGTTCTGGTGTAGCCTACATGCATGGCAGAGATATGTACTGTATATATGTATGTATTTACGTTTATAGGATCGTTGTAAGTCTAATTGTCTATGTTTGTATGCATTTCTGATAGCTTGTTTATAATGACACTCGACCAGTAGCCTACAATTCCTTTGGGTACCCGGCGATATGGAAACAACTATCTGTTGGGAACATATTATGACACCTCGAAGTAATTTGCATGCAACACTGCTCATAAGGATTGTAAGCATGGTGAAGACATGTGCTTTACGAAGTATTCATTCTTTTTCTTATATTTGTATAGATTGTAGAATACATTATTATTCTAGGGCCAATACGAACCAATTACATACAATAATATGAACTCTAATATTTATACAATTGTCACAAACAGTAGGCCTACATACTGTATACCGTATAAACAAAACTACTAGATACAAGTAAATGCTCCGTAAGATTATTCTATTATACAAGCTATACAAGCAGAGCAGAATTTACTCTTACTGAGCGCTCACTTGTAATTGGAAGCAAGAGAGAAAGAGAAAGGAACGACATGGGGCAACTTTTGGCCGGGTAATATAATGCGCATTTTGTCAGCAAACGACCAATCAGAAAGCAGTTGCTCGTAAATAATCGACCCAAGGGGGGGGGGGAGCTGATGTTGCAAACTTTATTCACTCAATTTAGGGTTCTCAGTCTCGACCACTTCTGATATTTCTTATAATATAATTATTGAACCCATGTGTGGACTGTTAAAAAAAGCGTGTTCAAATGTAACCAAAATTATATAAATGATGTGTTTCAATGTTTTGTGTATGCTAATTTGAACACATAAACTATTGAAACACCTGTTATGCGTATCATTTTTGTTACATATGAACACAATTTTCACAGTATGGTAATATAATTTGCTAGAAAATGTGTCTTCTGGAGTAATTGCCAGTGAATTGGTGCACGTTTATGAAAGGCATAGGTACCCTGTTTCAAACGTATATTGATGTATCAATTATTGCATATGATTTAAATTGGATATTTTCGTATCAACTCGTAATGCCATGACCATCAGAAATGTCAATAGATGGAATAAGATAATTTATGGAAATGGAATTACAATATATTTAATTGAGTTGCAAAAAAAACACGACATTGCAGGAGAAATAGCAACTATCTCTTTAAATCCACCCATAAATTTTATTTAGGTTTAAAACGGGAGACGAAAGAAAGAAGGCGAGTTATAGGAAATATTATTATAGGGCCTTCCTTTCTTTACGTATTTTCCATGTTAGTTTTAACAAATATATAAACGGAGTCTTTTCCTGTTTTGGTCCCGAAATTATTTCTAATAGTCACTAAAGTATAGGTACCGGCAGCAGTTGTATGAAAACATCTGACACGAACACTGGTCATTAACAGTGAGGATAAATTATATAAAGTATAGGCCTAATAAGCAGAGTCCAGAATGATAAAACGCTGTACACAAAGAAAGATAGGAAAAATGAGAAGAAAACGGGTACAAAAATAGCTGCACAGTTACACACATAAAATACAGAGCTTACATTCATGACAAGGTTTTAATTATAAGCTAAACCTTCTCTACTATAACGTTATTTAGGAATAATGTCATACCACAGAGACAGAACTGTAGGCCATAGGTTTTGCAGTCCTGACAAGGTGGCCCGGTTTTATCTATAGAATAAGTGCACTAATATGCTATTGGCAAGCCTAAGTTGGTTGCAACACGGACAATTATCCGGCTATTTTAGGATTGAAACAGAATTGCAAAACAGAGAGAGAGAAAGGTTGTTTATTTTTAACCCTTTGAGGATCTAAGACGCATTTCTTTCATATTATCTGGCTATGATTAGATAATAGTATTCAGATTAGGAAAGGTATTTGAATGTCAGGTGTTTAATTGAGAAAGTGTTTACCTTTTTAACTCCCACATATCCTTCCTAAGCTGTATAAAAACGTCTAATGATAGCCAGAATAAACTGTCAAATTGCGTCATAATCCTCAGGGGGTTGACCCTTTGAGGATAATGGTGCGTCCTGACAGTTTATTCTGGCTACTATTAGATGATTTTATTCAGCTAAGGAAGCAATTATGATAGTCAAAGGGATAATTGCGATCTCTTTAACCTTTTGATTGCTAAAGGGCCTTCCAAAACTGAATAGAAAATGGTCTAATGATAGCCAGAATAAACTGTCAAGTGGCATCATAATCTTCAAAGGGTATTAAAGAAAATATACCTACAGAGAAAGAGAGAGTGAAGGCCCAATAGATGGACTAGCCTATAGCACTGCAAGTTATTTGGTCAATAGACCAGTTGACCCAATATGCTGACAGTTACACTATATTACTATGAGCCCGGATTCTCAGAGGTCAGAATTTACGACATGGTGAGGTAATAGAATTAAACCGCAATAGTCGATCTTGAGTCGCAACAACATTTTACTTAGTACGATATCGTTACTTAGATTGGTGTTACCCTTTGATTCCTAGAGATAATTCCTAAGCTGAGATTATATGCTATAGTGTTAAGTGGAATAAAAGTAAATTTACTACCGTTATCTCTCAAAGAAAGGAACACATCCTATGGAGAAAAAAATATAGTGTAGTGAGGAAAGTAAAATATACAGAGGAAAAGGAATGGAAGAGGAGATAGAGGGAGTGAAACAAATATGATGTGGGAGTATAGAGCAAGTAAAAGCCGGTGAAGAAAGGAATATACGAACAAAATAACTATAAAAGGATTTAATCAAATTCAGGAATAAGAAGACAAGAATACAGCGAAGCAAATATAATATTGAGGGGAAAACGAAAGTAGAGATGAAGAACGTGAAGCATATATGACATGGGGGAATAGAAAGAAAGAATAGAAGCCAAAGAAGGAACGTTACAAAAAGGAATAAAGGGTGTCTGGTTCTGGAAGCCTCCCGCCGCGGCCATACGTCACGGAGGGTCGTCAACAGTTTTAATTAAGGACAAATCGCCTAATAGTCCCCTTGACAGCGCCCTAATCTCGACCTAATTAGCAGAACACTCTTCTTGGCCCGCCCCCTCCACCCTCACACCCGGGTGCTTTATCCTACCCTCCTTTTACCCCGATAACCACCCTTATGCCCTCCTGTCTTACTGGTGAAATGTTAGAGAGCCAGGAGGAGAGTGTTCCGCCGTTGTGTCCACCTCTCGCCTGCCATCACAGCCAATTTTGGTGGGAAGGGGCGCGTAATGGCGGCCATTTTGGCGGGGAACCTACTGAGGGGAGTGATGGGGAGACAAGGGCAGGTCAGAGAGGAACAAGAGGTGGATTACTGGGGGTCGGCGCCCCTCACTCACTCACTTCACTCCACTCATCTCTTGCTTCCACACTGCCTTCTCCCTCCCCGTGCCTCCGCTCTCGTATGGGTTTATCTCTTCGGGATGTTATTTTTATGTTCCAACCGAATTCAGGCAGTTGGTGAGTTTACCCTTGAGGATATTATGACACGTTTCTTCATCATTTTGGCTATCATTGGGCGATTTTATATAGATTTGGAAGGATCTCTAGGAATTAGAAGGGGAAAACTATCTCGGTTATTATATGTCCCAAAGCTGAATTTAATCGTCTAGGCCTAATATCATGCTTCACTCCACCCAGGGGCGTCATCTGCTCTCTAAAAGTGGGGGGGACATTCAGAGATAGATATAGGAAAAAAAGGCGAGCGAAGCGAGCGATCAGCTGGGGGGTTCGGGGGGGGGGGGGGGGGCTGTAAGCCCCCCCGAGAACATTTGAGAAAACTTAACAATATTTGGTGCATTTTAAGCCCACATAATTATGAATAAATGATTTATATTAAGGGGAAAAGATATGTGTTATTTATCAATATTAACCAGTGCAAGTTTAAACACCTATAGTTCACAGATAGATTTCAAGTCTACTCTGACATCCTCAAATTCTCATTATACTACTTAAATCAGCAAACACTACGATCAGTATTTAACATTAAAGGATATAAGGATACAAATAAAATAATTATTATATGGCAATGATAGTACATTATAAACTTTTAACAAATATACAGAAATATGTAAAAATAGTTGTTTCCTCAAATTCCTGGTTGTAATGAGAACTGAAAATAAAGTAATTAATACAAATGTAGATTTACAAATAAAAATATATTCAATGTATCAAATAAATCTGTAAATTCTCTTGTACATCATTACCGGGACCCATTTGACTAATATCTCCAGGTTGAAAAGGTTGATCTGGTACTGTAAGCTGGGTACTTGAAGATTCACCGGCTGGACTCTCTTGTACATCATTACTGGTACCCATTTCATCCAAAGATTGTTCAAGAATTCTTCCTTCCTCCGTTGAACACTGAGATTGTGCCTGAGTACTTGCTTCTCTTTCCTGACAATAATGAGCATAAACTATAATGTGTAGCTACCAAAGTTACCAAACTAAACCGTCGGACCGTACCATTCCAGTCTACCGTGCACGTCTTGCTAGTTTCAAATATTGTTGTAGAAGAACAATGTCTAATAGTGAAGGCATTACCTTAGATCATCATCCAAGAAACCAGAATACCATCCTCAAAGCCTCAAAGGCGGCCAAAGCTTTAAAAGGCCGCTAATGTTGGCTTTTGCCGACCTACAGACTACAGAACTTCCGTCTTCATGTAAACACTAAACACTGGGATACGTCACACAATATTTACGTAAGAAATTTAGCTGACAACGAGCCTAACAAATTACTACATCAATAACATCATAACATATTATATTTGTATGTGTTTAGTATATATAATATTCTATCTTATTAAACATTTCAGTGACTTCTATCTAGTTTCTAGTATATAAAACTTGGTGAAAAAGTGGGGGGGGGACAATCGATATGTTGTCCCCCCCCCTGAATGAAAAGTGGGGGGGGGGGATATGTCCCCCCCGCAGATGACGCCCATGACTCTACCCACATTTTCCTTCCACACCACATCCTCCCTGCACTGTAAAACAATCGAGGGTATAAAAAAGGTATATATATATATATTGTTACGTATCTTGATCCTCAAGTGGTTAACTTGATGAATCTAGATAGCACAGAGATATATATTAAGGTATCAGTCAGCTGAAGGCAAAACAAAAGTAAAATCTAATAAAATAATTTCCTGTTGTTGCTTCCTTTCCTTTTGGATCTTAGGACTTAGTATCCTTTATTGACTGATACTCTTTAATTATGAAAATACTGAAACTAATTAAAGTCATGTAGTATTTAAAAAGAATTATTATTTAACCGAAGCTTAGTAGGCTATGGTTATGAACCGAATAAGTATAGCTAAAGAAGGACTATTAATTTTATAAAAAGTCTTGAAAGATAAATATTAAAGTAAGAATATTTCTGTCTCTTACCCTTTTTGAAATGAATAGATAGTTTTCTTCTATGTCCTTTTATTTATATTTAATGTAATTATTCTTGGTTCTTGTCTTACGTTAATAGTATTATATTATTATTATCATCAGGAGTAATATAAAAAGTTAGATATATATTTAATAATTAGTTAAATTTATTTCTTAACCACGTAACATTGAGGTTTGATTATGAGTAAATAAAGTTAAAGGATCGTTTCATAGATTCGATTCAGGTCTCACTCAAATAATATGAAAAGCAAAATATAATATTTTGAAGCAAAAGAATTTTCTTCAGCTTAGAAAATCACTAGAAGTAATATTAACACAGCCATGTTAGTCTAAGGCGATATTACTAATACGAGACAATAGCATCACCGTACTAAGCACCATTAAGCAATGTAAGCTTAATTCAAAGAAAATGAAAGAACTCGTAAGTATTAATATAAAACAATAGTATTACTTTCATCATAACCCAATTACTTAAAGAGTTGCTTTAGTCCACAAGTTAGGCAACTAAAATAGTTAAGCACATAATAATAACGTTAACGTTAATTCGCAATCAAATAGTTAAACACATAATAGTAGCGTTAACGATAATTCGCAATCAAATAGTTAAACACATTACACACATTAAACACATCACGTTAATTCCCAATCACATATCTCACTAACCAACATAACGTAAGTGTTTACACCGAACACACTTAACACACATTTATATAATCTGACTGACAGTCACAATCCCATTATAATACTTCACCCCGTCTTCCTCCAGCTGCAAGTTCACCTTCCCCAACTCCAAATGAGACTGATTTGAATGCCCACAACTCGGGTCTTATATACCAAACAATGATGGTGTAGGAACGAATCAGGAGGCGGCGGGTGGTGCCGGCGCCAATCATAGCTCCTCGAATCACATAACAGGTGCGAGGTCCATTCACAGCTCCTGGCGTCGATCATACGTCATAGCATCGGTCATCGAGGAGTGAAGGCTAGCATGCTGGTATGGGGGGAGAGATGGTTTGCCCACTCGCTCGTTCGCTAGTCTGCTTCACCGTTTGGGTAGTGGGCTCCTTCAACTCTAATTATAACTCTTAAATTAACATACAGGGCTCCGTATGTCACACCTCCCCCCTAGAAAAGAGTTTAAGGAGTATAGTACATAATATTAAACATAATACATAAATAGATTCACCACCAGATTGGCAACAGCAAGATTATAATGAGGATATAATAAGGATATCACCCAAAGTAGGCAACGTCTCCAGGTACCACATCAGAACATAGCCGGAACGTAGCTGGAGCGTTACTCGAACTGCAAGGCATCTCACAGCTGAAGGCTTAAAAGCGCACTACAAAAGCATGATATTTACCTCGCTACAAGGGAGAGCTAATTGCCAAAATCCTCTCATTAAATTATACTTACTGCTGCATGAGGCCAAACTGGTAAATGCAATCTTTGATCCGTGGCAGTGGGTAGGTATCGT
Source organism: Paralithodes platypus (assembly GCA_032716605.1). Lineage (NCBI taxonomy): Eukaryota > Metazoa > Arthropoda > Malacostraca > Decapoda > Lithodidae > Paralithodes > Paralithodes platypus. The sequence continues at coordinate 52,003,526 of CM064519.1, read as the reverse complement.
TCTTTGGGACAGCATTGACTTGCCTATAGTCCCTACAAAACCCATGGCTCCCGTCTGGCTTTCGGCACAAGTATGACCGGACTACTCCACTGGCTGAAGGCCCTTGTGATCAGCTTGTTTGAAAAAATGAAGTCAAGCTCGACCTGCAGTATACTCCTGCGTTGTGGCGAGACACGGTAGGGGGATAGTTTAATGGGAGTTGCATCCCCTACGTCGATGTCGTGCACGGCCAAAGAAGTGAGCCCTGGAGTATCACGGAAACATTGGGAGACTTGGATAAAACAGAGATTAGTTGGTTCGCTTGATCAGAGGGAAGATGACATAGTTTAGATGGTAATTCCCTCAAAACCACTGAATTATACTGAAAGTTGGATAGGCTACATGACAAGTCAAAGTCTGCATGGATACCTTCAGGCTCTGGAACAGTCTGTTGCGGGTCAGTAAGAGAACTGAAGACTTTGTCCGCACCAGGCTGCTCACAGGTCCTGACATTCACTGCCACAGTGGGAGAATCTGGAAGAGAGGAATCAGGGGACCTATGGTAGGGCTTCAACATATTTATATGGAATTCTTGCGTGGGCTTTCTCCTGTCTGGGGTAGTTACTAGATAATCGGTAATGCTCACCCTCCGAATGATCTTATATGGGCCCCTGAACTTGGCAGATAAAGGTTGGCCAAAAAGGGGGAGCAGGACCAAAACCTCATCACCGGGCTTAAACTCCCTCTCACGGGCTTTTCTGTCATACCATTTCTTCATGGAGCTTTTAGCCACTGTCAAGTTTTGAGCGGCAAACTCACATGAGGATCTCAGCCGGGTTTTTGAAATCTGAAACATACTTGAGGAGGTTTTGGTTCCCCTCCTGGCCAACTAGGCTATCTTGCAATAGTTGCAAAGGACCTCTTACCTGGTGACCGAAAACTAGCTCATTAGGGGAAAAACCCAGGGATTCAGTTGGAACCTCACGAGTAGCAAATAAAAGAAAAGGTACCCCCTTATCCCACTCAACTCCGGTCTCTGTACAATACTTACGTAACATTCCCTTTAATGTCTGATGATATCGTTCGAGAACCCCTTGACTCTCTGGGTGGTAGGTGCTAGACTTTACATGCTCGATACCCAACTCCTTCAGGGACTGCTGGAAAATGTTAGAGGTAAAATTAGTTCCTTGATCACTTTGCACCTCATGGGGGAAACCCATTCTGGTGAAAAATTTGAGCAGTTCCTTGATAACAGTTGGAGCAGAGGTAGTCCTTAAGGGTATAGCCTCTGGGTAGCGAGTTGCCATGTCCATGATAGTTAATAAATAAATGTTACCTTGGGAAGTCTTAGGCAATGGGCCTACAATATCCACTACCACCCGAGTAAAAGGATTCTCGAAAACGGGCAAGGGCACCAGAGGATGTACAGGCACCTTCTGATTGGGTTTCCTGTCATCTGGCAAGTGTGACACACTCTACAACACTCCACTACATCTGCACGCATTCCTGGCCAGTAAAAGTGGGATCTGATTCGGTCTAGATTTTTTCTCACACCTAGGTGTCCTGCCAATGGTATACAATGTGCCATTTCCATGATATCTTTACGACAAGGTTTGGGGACTACTACTTGATGGACGTCCCAAGCCCCGTCATCGATTGGTCTGTGTGGCGGTCTCCATCTTCGCCACAATACTCCTCCTTTGAGGTAGAAACATTCACCACCCTCCTTCTCACATTCCTCTTCACTCACGGACCTGGCAGCTAACTCCTTGCATTCACTATCATCTCTCTGTAGCTCTACCAGGCCGCTAGGACAATTTGGAGGGGTTTCATGGTCATCGTTAGGGTCAAGATGAGCCATAAAGGTGTCAGATAAATCCACCTCAGTCACATCATCAGGCACAGTTGGAGCATCATTCACACCTCTCATCATCCCTTTCATCAACTCTTACATTCGGTATATTTCTGTCTGAGGGAACTGCTACTTGAGACATTGAACGTGTGACAGCACACACAGGAAAAACAGTTGGCAACTCCTTGTCGAGCTCACCGGTTAGTGGCTCGTTAACAGGGGAAAGTGACAAAATGGGGTCTGGTCGGACCTTCTCACCTGCTACATCATTCCCCAAAAGGAGTGTTACCCCAGGCACAGGGATATCTTGGGACCTACACAAAGCTATGGTGGCCTCACCCTGTAGTAACTCACATTCAATTTCGCCTTTTACCAAGTATGCATAAAACTGGCCCAGCACCTCTCATTACAACTGGTTCGCCAGGTGGGCACTCAGTGTAAGGATTCACCATGAGGGTGCTAGTAGAACCTGTGTCTCTCAGAATTTTTACCTCATGCAGCAACCATTTAATCTCACGTTGCCAGATGAAATAAAGGGACGGTAACTGTCCTGCACTGATGGTGAAATTATTATTGGCTTAACCCTAGTGGGTTGTACCACACATGCTACTACACCCCTGTCTAGATGATTTACGTTAGCTGCTAGGTACTCCTTCTGTCGAGAGTCCTGCATTAAAGGAACTTTTGGTGCTAGGTACTCCTTCTGTCGGGAGTCCTGCATTAAAGGAACATTTGGTGCTAGGTACTCCCTTCTGTCGGGAGCCCTGCATTAAAGGCACACATGGAATTTGAGATACGGCGGCAACTGTCTGCCCCGATCTCTCAAGTTTTTTCCTTGGCCCCAGCACTGATAAGCTAGGTGGCCTCTCTTGCCACAAAGTACATACTTTAGGGGATACGGGAAAGTTCCCTCTTTGCGCATTACTATTAGTTTGGGGCCCCCCTCTGTTACCATTGTCCTGGGTCGCATTTTTAGTTGGGGGAACAATTCAGTTTTGACTAGCTGGGGAAGACGTTATAGGCTTGTGACTGGGTCGGTCAGATTTGTGATTGGGATACTTAAAATTAGAACTAGAATTATCGTAGGGCTTCTTTCCACGAAATTTGTTGTTGAGCACGTATGTGTCAGCCATGTCAGCAGCGTCGGCAAGACAATCTACCTTTTTCCCCCCTTTAAATGATAGGATACAGAAGAATCATTTTTCCATAGGAAATTTTCTAACAGGACCAACTCCTTCAGATCGTTGTAGCTTGTGACTTTCTTACTCTTGACCCAATGATTGAAAGTTTTTAGTCATGGTCCTGGCAAATACCTTATGGGTTTCTTCTACTTTCTTCTGGTTTTTACGGAAAGATTGCCTGTAAGCCTCAGGCTGCAATTGATAGGTTTTTAAGATAGCTTCTTTGAGATTGTCATAATCCTGCCTAACTTCTGCTACTTCTGACAAATACGTGGCTCGAGCCTGCCCTGTCAAAACAGTTTGTAACATAAAAGGCCATTGATCTCTTGTCCACTTCATACCTCCAGCAACTTCCTCAAACAAAACAAAGAAATCCTGCACATTATCCTCAGTGAAAGGGGGAATGACACTAGTCATAGTTAATCCCAGAGGGGGAGCAATTACGGGAGCATTTGTATTGACATTTAGTTGAGCCGTACGATATTGATATTCATATTGTTCGGTCGTTGCTCTGGCTTTTAGTCTGGCTACTTCTATATTGCGATTTATTCTGGCTTCTTATACTGGCGTTGCTTTGCTTTTATTCTGGCTAGTTCTATTGTTAGTCTGGCTTGTTCTAGTTCGAATAATTGATCAATGGTAAAACCAGGTGGCAATTGTTCATCAAGTTGGCTAGGTTTACTAGGGATCCCACCAACTGCTCCGTCACCCTCCCCGCCTTCTACAGGGAACAGGTGGGTTTTTATGGTCTGAGCCACCTCTACTTTAGACATGTTTGAGACAGTTAATTGGAGATGTGAGGCAAGCACTTTCAGTTCGGATTTTGACAGACAGTCAATATCAGGGGATGTGGGTTCTGATTCTATGAAAACTCGAGCATCTTCTTCATTAATTAGTTGAGGCATGATTAATATTAGATTTTTAAGTAGTGAAACTTTAATGAAACTGAGTGAAACTGTATGAAAACGAATCCTGGCGAGGTCGCCACTTTTCTGTTACGTATCTTGATCCTCAAGTGGTTAACTTGATGAATCTAGATAGCACAGAGATATATATTAAGGTATCAGTCAGCTGAAGGCAAAACAAAAGAAAAATCTAATAAAATAATTTCCTGTTGTTGCTTCCTTTCCTTTTGGATCTTAGGACTTAGTATCCTTTATTGACTGATACTCTTTAATTATAAAAATACTGAAACTAATTAAAGTCATGTAGTATTTATAAGAATTATTATTTAACCGAAGCTTAATAGGCTATGGTTATGAACCGAATAAGTATAGCTAAAGAAGGACTATTAATTTTATAAAAAGTCTTGAAAGATAAATATTAAAGTAAGAATATTTCTGTCTCTTACCCTTTTTGAAATGAATAGATAGTTTTCTTCTATGTCCTTTTATTTATATTTAATGTAATTATTCTTGGTTCTTGTCTTACGTTAATAGTATTATATTATTATTATCATCAGGAGTAATATCAAAGTCACATAAAAAGTTAGATATATATTTAATAATTAGTTAAATTTATTTCTTAAACCACGTAACATTGAGGTTTGATTATGAGTAAATAAAGTTAAAGGATCGTTTCATAGATTCGATTCAAGTCTCACTCAAATAATATGAAAAGCAAAATATAATATTTTGAAGCAAAAGAATTTTCTTCAGCTTAGAAAATCACTAGAAGTAATATTAACACAGCCATGTTAGTCTAAGGCGATATTACTAATACGAGACAATAGCATCACCGTACTAAGCACCATTAAGCAATGTAAGCTTAATTCAAAGAAAATGAAAGAACTCGTAAGTATTAATATAAAACAATAGTATTACTTTCATCATAACCCAATTACTTAAAGAGTTGCTTTAGTCCACAAGTTAGGCAACTAAAATAGTTAAGCACATAATAATAACGTTAACGTTAATTCGCAATCAAATAGTTAAACACATAATAGTAGCGTTAACGATAATTCGCAATCAAATAGTTAAACACATTACACACATTAAACACATCACGTTAATTCCAATCACATATCTCACTAACCAACATAACGTAAGTGTTTACACCGAACACACTTAAACACACATTTATATAATCTGACTGACAGTCACAATCCCATTATAATACTTCACCCCGTCTTCCTCCAGCTGCAAGTTCACCTTCCCCAACTCCAAATGAGACTGATTTGAATGCCCACAACTCGGGTCTTATATACCAAACAATGATGGTGTAGGAACGAATCAGGAGGCGGCGGGTGGTGCCGGCGCCAATCATAGCTCCTCGAATCACATAACAGGTGCGAGGTCCATTCACAGCTCCTGGCGTCGATCATACGTCATAGCATCGGTCATCGAGTGTGAAGGCTAGCATGCTGGTATGGGGGAGAGATGGTTTGCCCACTCGCTGCTCGTTCGCTAGTCTGCTTCACCGTTTGGGTAGTGGGCTCCTTCAACTCTAATTATAACTCTTAAATTAACATACAGGGCTCCGTATGTCACAATATATATATAGTAAATTGGTATATAAAATAGTGATGAACCTTTCTATCCTTATTTATAGAGGGTTTTTATTACGACTAATATACCTTAAAAGGGTATATAATTATGAACATGCCATTGCAATTTTCGTACTCCCTTATGCCGCAGTTTGATCATTAATTCTGGCTATCATTAGACGATTTATAATCAGCTTAGGAAGGATCTTGGGAATAAAAGGGTAAAGGCTATTAACCTCCGACTTTCCATACCCTTCCTAAATCTGAAATAAAGTGAGAGACTGAATGGGCGAAAAAAAACAGGAAAGGATATGCGTCATTGTGTATCTTTTAATTAAGGGGAGATTACTTTTTGCTGATTTGTGCATGTATTAATTATTTTTTCTAGTTTCCTCCCCCTAGACCTCCATCAACTTAAAAAAAACAAAAAACATCCATTAGATCCCCCCTTCTAGATAATTTGGTATATTTTCGGTAAAAGCAACTGTCTCGGCCGAAGGACGGTTCGTTTTTCTCCAACATACGGCTCACCATCGTTCGCCCAGGAAAAAAATCGACACCACCTTAAAAATTTACCACGAAAGTTTTAAATATTTAGACGAAGAAATGGGACGAAAGGTCTTATTAAAATAGACTAAACTAATGGGGCAAACATCTTTACATCTGAAAACTAATCGTTAAAAACAAATGAGGGAGAAAAGTGGTCCAGAAACCAGCCATGGCTCTTAAGGGGACCACTTTTCAGACGATGACGTAATTTTCATCATACTCTGGTTACCATCAGATTATTTTCTTCAGCTTATAATCTACCTCCAGGACTCAAAGGGGTAAATATTATCTCAATAAACCCTCTGAATAAGATAGAACCTTCTTAAACTATATACATGTGTCTAATTTTAGCCAGAATCAAAGGTAAAAAGGCAATCATCGTGCTGAAGGTTAATCGTGTGTGTGTGCGGGGTTTTTTTGTTTTTTTGTAATGGGTGTAAGGGCCGGAGTATCCGAAGACCCCTTTTCTCTCTGGCGCATAACTTATCTTACTGTCAGGCGAAACAGAGGCAAGGGGTGTGATGAGATTGCCCAAACATCTCCACCGGCCGAGAATCGAACTCTGTCCTCCCGGTTAGAAACCGAACGCTCTGCCAATACCTTACCTTACCTTACCAATGTCGATACAGGCCACCCCTTTAACCCATTCAGTACCAGGGACGTCCTTTTCATCATATTCTGGAATCTACTAGACGGTTTTATTCAGCTTAGAAAAAGACCTATAGCAATAAAAAGGCTTCACACACTACTCAACAACCCGTTTTTTAACCCTCTCACGACCATATGACGCAGAGGTTGCCAGATTAGCAATAAAAAAGAGTTTCTCTCACTCTTATAATTACCTCTCCCAAAAAATTAGTGTTCTGCCCACAGCTAACCTCAAGAAAAACACAACTGCAGAGGTTAAAGGACTAAACTAAAGGTTTCTAAATACTCCTGATGGTAACAAAGGCTTTAAAGTATCCCTAATAGGCTCAAAAGTGCGTCAAGAACGTGAGAGGGTTAACTACCACAGATCCTTCCTAAGCTGCATAAAATCGTCTAAATACAGCTATAATCATCATAAAACACGTCGCTGGTACTCAAAGGTTTATCGTGTGGGTTCCTTCCCTTTTTATAGGCCCACTTCTGCCGGATGTTCACAGTCACCACGGTTCAGGAATACTCACACATCTCCTAATGATAAATTTGTAAATTTTTAGGTAGAACAATGTCCTGGCCGTAGGGCCACGGTTCCTTCTAAAATTACAGGCTTGCTATCGCTCGCCGGGAAAATATCGGCACCAAAATGGCACGGAAGATCTTAAAATTGACAAAGAAATGAGGCGAAAGGTCTCAAAATCCCCCAACTAACTGAACGAACGCCTTAAAACCTCAAAACTAATATGCTAAACATGAGGGAGAATGGGGTCCATAAAAAGCGAGTACTACCCTTAAGTAAACTTTGGTAAACTTGGTTAATTCATGTGTCTGGTAGCGCTCATTACGGTAATTACACCAAAGGATTATCACACACACGCACACATAAACACAAGCACAAACGCACACATTTAAGCCGGTATCACACGAGCACTTTTTCCCTCAACATTTATGCTCAACACTGGTCTGACAGCTTATGAGGTCAAAATTTTAAATATTTCGGTTACCTAAATTCATTTACTATCAGTCTAGTTTCCGATACCAGTGCAAACTATTCCAGAAATGTTGCCAGGAAAATTTTGATTATCGAATGTTGACTAAAATAACTCGTGTGATACCGGCTTTACTTTCCCCTCGAGAATGATAAAACAAAAAAAATTATACTCTGTAACGCCACATCACCATACCCTGTTCCAAATAGGTAGGCCAGAAATAATGAACCCCCTAACCTCTGTAACTCAAAACTGGCTAGAGTAAATGGGCTGTAAATGTCCACACCTATTCCCTGGCTGATCCTTCCCAAATTCTAGAATTATCAGCTTGATTACTCTAGTCGTTGGTGAGTTATAGTGGTTAATGTTCAAGAGTTTTGGCCTACTTGTGTGGAAGAAGATATAGACAAGGCAAGTGATAGGCAAATAATAGTAAGCAAAACTAACCCAAACAAATCCTCTCCAAAATTATAAAAACACTTACAAAGCTCATATTATAATGTAAAGCTTGCAAAATAAACAAACCAAAACGTATACAAACACAGAAAAAAGACAAAACAACTAATCAAAATCGCTATGTGGAAACAACGCTTAAGTAAAATAATAATTTATAAATACTGTAAAGGAATACTAAATGTTCTGTATTATTCTACAACAAAATGTGACATTCATGACTTTGAACTACCTCTCTAGGGCGTACAATTATAAACTGAGACCGAGAGATAATTATTTTGAACATTAGCACTTAATTTATTTATATTAATTTCACTCCAACACCAAACACCTCCCCAAAAAATTAATAAAAGCAAGTATGTGATCCACCGGGATTCGAACTTGGGCTACCACATACATATTTTATACACTCGAACCATTACACCATCAAGGCATAGGCCTATCATATTCAGTTTTTTTCATGCCTCAGGGCAACTAGAGGAAGACTTTTTCGTTTAGTAACTGTTAACCCTTTCACGCATATGACGCGATGTTGAGCCTATTGGGGATACTTTAAAGCCTTTGTTACCATCAGGGGTATTTAGAAACCTCTGCAGTTGTTTTTGAGTTAGCTGTGGGCAGAAAACTAATTTTGGAGAGGTAATTATAAGAGAGAACTCTATTTAGTATTGCTAATCTGGCAACCTCTGCGTCATAAAAGCGTGAAAGGGTTAACAATTATTTACAGTAGTCCAAAGCGTTAACTAAGGATAATATAACTTTGGAAGACAAATTATTTCATTACTATTACAGAATGTCTTTTGGTATTAGTTATTTTAATGATACTTTGTCCAGTGGAACTTACCATAGAACTTAATCTTGTACCTAATTTTTGTATGCGTAATTAAGGGGGTCACCTGCTTTTTTTCCCTACTGTTCTCTCTTTCTCTGGCTTGAATCCATTCGGCCCCATTCAGCCTAATGTTTTACGAAGTTTATCCCCATCCAGGTGTCGAATTATTCCTGGCGAGCGATAGCGAACCAGCATTGTATGGAGATACCAGTATTAATGGTTATTGAATCTTGGATTTAAAAATTTGCCTTCATAAGTTTGGGGTGATCATTCGTTCCATTTTTCAAAACCGATTCTACATAACATGACCCAGTTTCATCATCAAAAAATTACTGTAGGCTACTAAAGCCCCCCCACACGAGCGACTTTTCCCTGCGCAAGCTTTTTCTCGTTATTCTACGGGACATTTTTGTACTGCTATCCGGTAACTAGAACTGAAGGTAGAGTAATATTAGGCGGTTGAATTATGGTAAAGTGTAATTTTTTAAGCTGCCAGGCCATAATTGCCGTACAAATTGCTCGAAAAACGGCTTGTGTGACTCCAGCTTAAGGTCACTGGTCATTAGCCTCAGGAATGGTGAGAGGACTGGCTTCCATTGATGAGGGAATTTGGTAGTATAGAGCAACAAAATGGTACAAGAAGTGAGACTCAAGGTAGTATGGATAAATAGTGAGAAGACCTGAAGAGAAACCAATATTAAGTCGAGACGGTGATTATTTGGGGAAGTTTAGATTTAGACAAAGGTACAAGAGTGAAGAGACCCTAAAATGAGGGAGGAAAGATAGTGAAGACCGGCAGACATGAGAGTGCAGTCAACCTCTAGCAAACCAAGATTTTGGTGTAGAGGAAATGCATTGGATGTCATGTTGAAATGACACAATGGTTCAATTCCAAGCCAAGAGGCTACCTCTGAAGTTAACTAGGCGAGGACAGCTATTAATTGAGGATCTGCTGAAAATCTACAACTAAAATATATATATTTCAAATTGTAGGCACATCCATGCCAGACATATTTATGCACACTGGAGTCTTTGGTCCCCAATATGGCACTCTAGATAGTGGTGACAGAGGGGAATCCCTAACTGTAACATAACATAACATTAATGAAGTCAACGCACCAGGCGACAAAGGCCATATGGAACGAAATATTTAAAGACGGGAAGGAAGTTAAACTAAATATCATCGAGAACTCGAACATGATGAAGGAAGGACATAATACGGGAGATAGAAAACAAGGGAGATTCAGAAAGAAAATCTGCAAGACATGGCGGCCGGCGGAGGAAAGCCAGAAAAGGGAAGAAACGCGTGCGAGCAACGGAAAATAAGGGGCAATCGAGGAAAAGATGGGAGACAGAAAGCTGAACAGTACAGTGCGAGCAAAGAGGCGGAGGAGAACGGGACATTAAAAACGAATGGGTAAGTCTGGTGTGGCCAATGCGGAGACGGGCCAAAGCCGTCTCCCATCGGCGATTACGGTGGGAGGGATCAGACCACCCAGAAACGGACGGTTTGACAGAACGAAGTTTATTAACGGAGATAGTGGACCACTGAGTCTGCCACCTCGACCAAAGAAACCTGGACAAGGCAGGGAAGAAATCAGAGGGCCGGGACGGCAAGTGAGGAGCGGGTACCCCGTACGGCAGCAGAACGAGCAAGGCAATCAAACCCGCTCCTTACCGCAAAACGCCAACGTGACTGGGAACCCAGCAAAAAATGTACAAGCTTTTTGCGGACGGAAAGACGGAAAAGCCATTCCCTAACTGTAACAATTATGCGAAAACCTTGGCTCCAGCATTATCTTGCCACCTCTTGGTGCATGTGCAGGTTAGAAGCAGCACACTGCTCATACCTACAGGGCTGTACTGTACATCCATATGGTCACCCAGGGCAATATGAATTGAATTGATCAAATTTAGGCACAATGGCCAAGCACTGGGAAAAGCCAAGGCAATAGGTTAAACCACCCTGGTGTGACTTGGAAATGTAAATGGTAAACTGACCAGAAAGGCTTTGTATATACCATGTCAAACAAAGGCTAAGGAACCGAGTGTTGATTTGTGAAATAGAGCTTGATCTCACCCTCGTTCCTT
>CM064519.1:51904983-51992373 GCA_032716605.1 Paralithodes platypus | reverse complement strand
TCATCATAACCCAATTACTTAAAGAGTTGCTTTAGTCCACAAGTAAGGCAACTAAAATAGTTAAGCACATAATATAACGTTAACGTTAATTCGCAATCAAATAGTTAAAACATAATAGTAGCGTTAACGATAATTCGCAATCAAATAGTTAAACACATTACACATTAAACACATCACGTTTAATTCCCAATCACATATCTCACTAACCAACATAACGTAAGTGTTTACACCGAACACACTTAACACACATTTATATAATCTGACTGACAGGCACAATCCCATTATAATACTTCACCCCGTCTTCCTCCAGCTGCAAGTTCACCTTCCCCAACTCCAAATGAGACTGATTTGAATGCCCACAACTCGGGTCTTATATACCAAACAATGATGGTGTAGGAACGAATCAGGAGGCGGCGGGTGGTGCCGGCGCCAATCATAGCTCCTCGAATCACATAACAGGTGCGAGGTCCATTCACAGCTCCTGGCGTCGATCATACGTCATAGCATCGGTCATCGAGGAGTGAAGGCTAGCATGCTGGTATGGGGGGAGAGATGGTTTGCCCACTCGCTCGTTCGCTAGTCTGCTTCACCGTTTGGGTAGTGGGCTCCTTCAACTCTAATTATAACTCTTAAATTAACATACAGGGCTCCGTATGTCACAATATATATATATATTAATTGGTTACTTAAATAGTGATGAACCTTTCTATCCTTACCCTATTAGAAGGGTTTATTACTACTAATATACCATTAAAAGGGTATATAATTATGAACATGTAAATTGCACATTTCGTACTCCTTATGCCGCAGTTTGATCATTAATTCTGGCTATCATTAGACGATTATATACAGCTTAGGAAGGATCTTTGGGAATAAAAAGGGTAAAGGCTATTAACCCTCCGACTTCCATATACCCTTCCTAATCTGAATAAAGTCGTCCAATGATGGCCGGAAAACAGAAAGGATATGCGTCATTGTATCTTTTAATTAAGGGGAGATGATTCACTTTTTGGCTGATTTGTGCATGTATTAATTATTTTTCTAGTTTCCTCCCTAGACCTCCATCAAATTAAAAAAAAAAAAAAAACATCCATTAGATCCCCCTTCTAGATTAATTTGTATATTTTTCGGTAGAAAAATGTCTCGGCCGAAGGACGGTTCTTCCAACATACAGGCTCACCATCGTTCGCCAGGGAAAAAATCGACACCTAAATAGCACGAAAGGTTTAAATATTGACGAAGAAATGGGACGAAAGGTCTTATTAAAATAGACTAACTAATGGGGCAAACATCTTAACATCTGAAAACTAATCGGGCTAAACATGAGGGAGAAAGTGGTCCAGAAAACCAGCCCATGTCCCCTTAAGGGTTAACCACTTCAGCACGATGACGTAATTTTCATCATACTCTGGTTACCATCAGATTATTTTCTTCAGCTTATAATCTACCTCCAGGACTCAAAGGGGTAAATATTATCTCAATAAACCCTCTGAATAAGATAGAACCTTCTTAAACTATATACATGTGTCTAATTTTAGCCAGAATCAAAGGTAAAAAGGCATCATCGTGCTGAAGGGGTTAATCGTGTGTGTGTGCGGGGTTTTTTTGTTTTTTTGTAATGGGTGTAAGGGCCGGAGTATCCGAAGACCCCTTTTCTCTCTGGCGCATAACTTATCTTACTGTCAGGCGAAACAGAGGCAAGGGGTGTGATGAGATTGCCCAAACATCTCCACCGGCCGAGAATCGAACTCTGTCCTCCCGGTTAGAAACCGAACGCTCTGCCAATACCTTACCTTACCTTACCATGTCGATACAGGCCACCCCTTTAACCCATTCAGTACCAGGGACGTCCTTTTCATCATATTCTGGAATCTACTAGACGGTTTTATTCAGCTTAGAAAAGACCTATAGCAATAAAAAGGCTTCACACTACCTCAACCAACCCTTTTAACCCTCTCACGACCATATGACGCAGAGGTTGCCAGATTAGCAATAAGAAATAGAGTTCTCTCACTCTTATAATTACCTCTCCAAAATTAGTGTTCTGCCCACAGCTAACTCAAAGACAACTGCAGAGGTTAAAGTAACTAAACTAAAGGTTTCTAAATACTCCTGATGGTAACAAAGGTTTTAAAATATCCCTAATAGGCTCAAAATTGCGTCAAGAACGTGAGAGGGTTAACTACCACAGATCCTTCCTAAGCTGCATAATATCGTCAAAATATAGCTATAATATCATATAACACACGTCGCTGGTACTCAAAGGGTTAATCGTGTGTTCCTTCCCTTTCTTATAGGCCCACTTCTGCCGGATGTACAGTCACGGTCAGGAATACTCACACATCTCCTAATGATAAATTTGTAAATTTTTAGGTAGAACAATGTCCTGGCCGTAGGCCGGTTCCTTCTAAAATTACAGGCTTGCTATCGCTCGCCGGGAAAATATCGGCACCAAAATGGCACGGAAGATCTTAAAATTGACAAAGAAATGAGGCGAAAGGTCTCAAAATCCCCCAACTAACTGAACGAACGCCTTAAAACCTCAAAACTAATATGCTAAACATGAGGGAGAATGGGGTCCATAAAAAGCGAGTACTACCCCCTTAAGTAAACTTTGGTAAACTTGGTTAATTCATGTGTCTGGTAGCGCTCATTACGGTAATTACACCAAAGGATTATCACACACACGCACACATAAACACAAGCACAAACGCACACATTTAAGCCGGTATCACACGAGCACTTTTTCCCTCAACATTTATGCTCAACACTGGTCTGACAGCTTATGAGGTCAAAATTTTAAATATTTCGGTTACCTAAATTCATTTACTATCAGTCTAGTTTCCGATACCAGTGCAAACTATTCCAGAAATGTTGCCAGGAAAATTTTGATTATCGAATGTTGACTAAAATAACTCGTGTGATACCGGCTTTACTTTCCCCTCGAGAATGATAAAACAAAAAAAATTATACTCTGTAACGCCACATCACCATACCCTGTTCCAAATAGGTAGGCCAGAAATAATGAACCCCCTAACCTCTGTAACTCAAAACTGTCTAGAGTAAATGGGCTTGTAAATGTCCACACCTATTCCCTGGCTGATCCTTCCCAAATTCTAGAATTATCAGCTTGATTACTCTAGTCGTTGGTGAGTTATAGTGGGTTTAATGTTCAAGAGTTTTGGCCTACTTGTGGAAGAAGATATAGACAAGGCAAGTGATAGGCAAATTAATAGTAAGCAAACTAAACCCAAACAAATCCTCTCCAAAATTATAAAAACACTTACAAAGCTCATATTATAATGTAAAGCTTGCAAAATAAACAAACCAAAACGTATACAAACACAGAAAAAAGACAAAACAACTAATCAAAATCGCTATGTGGAAACAACGCTTAAGTAAAATAATAATTTATAAATACTGTAAAGGAATACTAAATGTTCTGTATTATTCTACAACAAAATGTGACATTCATGACTTTGAACTACCTCTCTAGGGCGTACAATTATAAACTGAGACCGAGAGATAATTATTTTGAACATTAGCACTTAATTTATTTATATTAATTTCACTCCAACACCAAACACCTCCCCAAAAAATTAATAAAAGCAAGTATGTGATCCACCGGGATTCGAACTTGGGCTACCACATACATATTTTATACACTCGAACCATTACACCATCAAGGCATAGGCCTATCATATTCCGTTTTTTTCATGCCTCAGGGCAACTAGAGGAAGACTTTTTCGTTTAGTAACTGTTAACCCTTTCACGCATATGACGCGATGTTGAGCCTATTGGGGATACTTTAAAGCCTTTGTTACCATCAGGGGTATTTAGAAACCTCTGCAGTTGTTTTTGAGTTAGCTGTGGGCAGAAAACTAATTTTGGAGAGGTAATTATAAGAGAGAACTCTATTTAGTATTGCTAATCTGGCAACCTCTGCGTCATAAAAGCGTGAAAGGGTTAACAATTATTTACAGTAGTCCAAAGCGTTAACTAAGGATAATATAACTTTGGAAGACAAATTATTTCATTACTATTACAGAATGTCTTTTGGTATTAGTTATTTTAATGATACTTTGTCCAGTGGAACTTACCATAGAACTTAATCTTGTACCTAATTTTTGTATGCGTAATTAAGGGGGTCACCTGCTTTTTTCCCCTCCTTTTCTCTCTTTCTCTGGCTTGTATCCATTCGGCCCCATTCAGCCTAATGTTTTACGACGTTTATCCCCATCCAGGTGTCGAATTATTCCTGGCGAGCGATAGCGAACCAGCATTGTATGGAGATACCAGTATTAATGGTTATGAATCTTGGATTTAAAAATTGGCCTTCATAAGTTTGGGGTGATCATTCGTTCCATTTTCAAACCGATTCTACATAACATGACCCAGTTTCATCATCAAAAAATTAATGTAGGCTACTAAAGCCCCTTCACACGAGCGATTTTTCCATGAGCAAGTTTTTTCTCGTTATTTTACGGGACATTTTTGTACTGCTATCGGTAACTAGACTGAAGGTAGAGTATATTAGGCGGTTGAATTATGGTAAAGTGTAATTTTTTAAGCTGCCAGGCCATAATTGCCCGTACAAATTGCTCGAAAAACGGCTTGTGTGACTCCAGCTTAAGGTCACTGGTCATTAGCCTCAGGAAT
Organism: Paralithodes platypus; assembly: GCA_032716605.1. Taxonomy (NCBI): domain Eukaryota; kingdom Metazoa; phylum Arthropoda; class Malacostraca; order Decapoda; family Lithodidae; genus Paralithodes; species Paralithodes platypus. The sequence continues at coordinate 51,987,714 of CM064519.1, read as the reverse complement.
GGTGAGAGGACTGGCTTCCATTGATGAGGGAATTTGGTAGTATAGAGCAACAAAATGGTACAAGAAGTGAGACTCAAGGTAGTATGGATAAATAGTGAGAAGACCTGAAGAGAAACCAATATTAAGTCGAGACGGTGATTATTTGGGGAAGTTTAGATTTAGACAAAGGTACAAGAGTGAAGAGACCCTAAAATGAGGGAGGAAAGATAGTGAAGACCGGCAGACATGAGAGTGCAGTCAACCTCTAGCAAACCAAGATTTTGGTGTAGAGGAAATGCATTGGATGTCATGTTGAAATGACACAATGGTTCAATTCCAAGCCAAGAGGCTACCTCTGAAGTTAACAAGGCGAGGACAGCTATTAATTGAGGATCTGCTGAAAATCTACAACTAAAATATATATATTTCAAATTGTAGGCACATCCATGCCAGACATATTTATGCACACTGGAGTCTTGGTCCCCACTTATGGCACTCTAGATAGTGGTGACAGAGGGGAATCCCTAACTGTAACATAACATAACATTAATGAAGTCAACGCACCAGGCGACAAAGGCCATATGGAACGAAATATTTAAAGACGGGAAGGAAGTTAACTAAATATCATCGAGAACTCGAACATGATGAAGGAAGGACATAATACGGGAGATAGAAAACAAGGGAGATTCAGAAAGAAAATCTGCAAGACATGGCGGCCGGCGGAGGAAAGCCAGAAAAGGGAAGAAACGCGTGCGAGCAACGGAAAATAAGGGGCAATCGAGGAAAAGATGGGAGACAGAAAGCTGAACAGTACAGTGCGAGCAAAGAGGCGGAGGAGAACGGGACATTAAAAACGAATGGGTAAGTCTGGTGTGGCCAATGCGGAGACGGGCCAAAGCCGTCTCCCATCGGCGATTACGGTGGGAGGGATCAGACCACCCAGAAACGGACGGTTTGACAGAACGAAGTTTATTAACGGAGATAGTGGACCACTGAGTCTGCCACCTCGACCAAAGAAACCTGGACAAGGCAGGGAAGAAATCAGAGGCCGGGACAGCAAGTGAGGAGCGGGTACCCCGGACGGCAGCAGAACGAGCAAGGCAATCAACCCGCTCCTTACCGCAAACGCCAACGTGACTGGGAACCCAGCAAAAATGTACAAGCTTTTTGCGGACGGAAAGACGGAAAAGCCATTCCCCTAACTGTAACAATTATGCGAAAACCTTGGCTCCAGCATTATCTTGCCACCTCTTGGTGCATGTGCAGGTTAGAAGCAGCACACTGCTCATACCTACAGGGCTGTACTGTACATCCATATGGTCACCCAGGGCAATATTGAATTGAATTGATCAAATTTAGGCACAATGGCCAAGCACTGGGAAAAGCCAAGGCAATAGGTTAACCACCCTGGTGTGACTTGGAAATGTAACTGGTAAACTGACCAGAAAGGCTTTGTATATACCATGTCAAACAAAGGCTAAGGAACCGAGTGTTGATTTGTGAAATAGAGCTTGATATACCCTCGTTCCTTATTGATTTTGTGTTTATTTCTACTTGTTGATTCAGACCATCTGACTTTTCTATGGTTAGGTTTAAGAACATGGTCAATGGTGTTTATCTTACCAAGTTCACTGGACTATCTTCATGAAGTATACATATACCATTCTCTAGAATATAATCCGAACAATAAAATAAATAAAAATATTAACCCGGTTATGGCCCAAGAAAAAATATTATATAGATGAATAATATAAGCTAGGGGTAAGATTAATGTAATTTCAACATCAAAAATAAAAAAAATAACGGCAATTAAAAAAAATCGTAATGAAAATGTAAGACGGGCAGATCCTTCTATGTGACTTATATTCTCTTTTAATTTAAACAAAATAAAGAAATCAAATTATGATTTGAGAATTAGTTAAAACATAACATAAGTTTGTCGTACTTAAATTATCTAATTAAGATATTTTCAATAATTAGAAGTTAGAATAATAAATTTAATATTTATTTATGAACCCTATATATACTGTATATATCAATTTCAATTACCAAAATTTTCCCAGCAACATTTCAATTTGGTATTGGAAACTAAAACTGAAGATCAATTATCTATACATTAAACCGCATATAAAAGTTTAACTCGTAAACTACCAGACCAGTGTTGCAATTAAAGTTGAGGGAGAAAGAGTTTGTGTGATACTGGCTTTACAATCAACTAAAAGATATACTGCATCCTTAAACAATTATATTTTGTATATGCATTGAAATATACTAATGAGACAAGGAATAAGAAAACCAATGAGAATAGATTGTGAATCCAGAAAAAAAAATGTTTTATTTTTAAGATCATATTTTCATTTATTAGAGGAATGCATTTAATAATATTAAATACAATTCTTCATATACAAACATGAGCATATAATCACATTAACTTTGGTGAAATAATAAAGCAATTTTCACAAACTAGCCAAAGGTTTATAGTAAAATCAAGCCATTTTATTTATTAATACAATTTTTTTTATAGATAACCTAATTTTCAACTAGTCAAAAGTAGCTGGGTAGCCTCAGCGAACTATAGTTAGCGCCAACGAACTTGACAATATTCTTGATCCCTGACCTCTCTGTAACTCAAAAGGGCCTAGAGCAAACTGGCTGTAAATATCTACACATATTTCCTGGTGGACTGTTCCCAAATGATAGAAACGTCAGCCCGATTGCTTTCATTCACTTTGAGTTATAAGAAGTTAAGGGGTCAAGCTTATTGTCAAGTTCGCTGGCGCTACTTATACCATTCATTGTGATCGTCCAATTCACAAACTCTGATACACTCAACCCTTTCTATCAGATGACTCCAATTTTGTTATTAGTCTAGCTACCACAAGAGAAGATTTTATGCAACATATGAAAAATCTGCCGGAGTTAGAGCGTTAGTCGAGACTTTATAACCCTTTGACCCTTAAAGGCTCTTCATAAGCTACGTAAAATCATCTGGCAGTAGCAACAATCAGGAACAAAATGGTTATACGAAAGAAATGGTTAAGGAGATTGAAAGCCAACAAGCCACATAAAGGCAGGTTTACACAAGGGCATTTTCCAACATCTTTACATCTGCACCTTTATTATGGCATTTTGAGACTACTGTGCCATATTGGAAATTAGACTGAAGATCCAATATTATAGGTGACAAAAAATGTGTATAAAGTTAAAGATAAATTATATAAGAGGACTGTAAAAGTACATCTCGGAGGCTGCCAATTCAAAGTTGCGGAAGTAAGTCGAGGGAAAAAACGCTACTGTAAAGCGACCGTTACACCCGACCAAAGATCACTAGGTTATGGAGAGGTTATGTTCAAACCTTCAGTGCAGTAGTGCTGTTCTGCCTTTGATCATTCAGGTCACCAAGGGCAGGCTGGCCAATTAGTATGTGCTGGGCCAATTAGTACCGTATGCAAGATCCATAATAAAACTACCCTCAAAATCTTAGAATTTGATTCATTAGCTTAAAATTTGATTAATAAATTTGATTAATAAATTTAATATAAATCTGTACTATAAATTTCCACATGCCAATTTTGAGAAGTTCTTTTGACTTTATATTGTGTCGTCCTAGTTTTGGTTTGTTTATTTTGCAAGTTTTACATTATAATAATGCACATTTTGAAAAAAGTGTATTCATCTTGCTCAACTTCTTTTATGCTGGTACTTATTTATGGACATGGTGCACAAACTGAACCGCTACGCACACATTGGCTCACCTCCTCTAACAGTTTTCTTTGGCCGCGGTGAGGACTTGAACACAGAGCTCATGAGGGCTTTCTCAACAGACACACCCACTGACAATTTTATAAACTATGCATATAATATCTTTCACGTCATCATTCCTACAATAGTCATAACAACAATGGTTTCTGGATACTTCCAAGAAGATTGTGCAAAATGACCACATATATTTATAAAAATACAGCATTATGCCGTACTTCCACTTGCATCACTGAACCCTCTCGGTATGACGACGCTATTTTACATTTCATTCTAGCAATCATTAGGCGATTTTCATACAGCTTAGGAAATCCCCATGAGAAAAATGAAGGTTAATACTATAAGAACATAAGAAAATGGGAGTCTGCAAAAAGCCGATCGGCCCACACAGGACAGATCCCCCCCCTATCTTAATTAACCCTTTGGCTCCCTCAAGTCCTTCCTAAACTGAGTAAAATCTTCTACCGACAGCCAGAATAAAAGCACCATCCCATACCGACGGGGTAAAAGAATCACTAAGTCAGCCATATGGGTATTAAGTAGCTCAAATCAGCAAAGGTATTGTTCTATGACAAGAGACCGTAGCAAATGATAGGTTACAAGCAAAAAGAAGCAGTCACCAAATTAATGTCAATTATTTCTGAAGAGCAGGATTGTTCACATGTTTCTTTTAAGGGGAGGTATTTTTTTATTTTCTGGAATCCCTACTCCCTCATGTTTATAGCCCCATTAATTATAAGATTATTAGACATTCGCCCTATTAGTCTGGCAATTATAAGACCTTTCGCCCCATTTCTTTGTCAATATTAAGACCTTTCGTGCCATTTAGGGGTCTATTACTTCCTGGCGAGCAAAAGCGAGCCTGTAGTTTAGTAAGAACCGGCCTTTGGCCGGGAAATTTTTCTACCGAAAAATGTAGAAATTCATCTCAAAGGGGGGTCTTTTAAAGCTTGATACAGGTCTAAGCAAACTGAAAAAATATATATAACAATAACATAAAATAACCCCCCCTTAAGAATGACAACCTAAAGCCGCTGTCACACGAGCGATTTTTCCGTCAATTTTCCATGAGCAAGTTTTTTCTCGTATTATTTCAGGACATTTTCACACTTGTACTGGTAACTAGACTGAAGGTAGATTATGTTAGGCGCTGAATTCTGATAAAGTGTAATTTCTTAAGCTTCCAGACCATAATTGCCCGTAAAAATTGCTCGAAAAAGGGCTCGTGTGACACCGCCTTAAGGTAGGCTAGCCAATATATACAGGCGGCCCAATTAGTAACCAAGAACAGAAATGGAGACACCCATTTCAATCTGTATCGAACACAAACAAGATCATTTATAGAGACAATACAGAGCTTCATTACAGCCCAGATGCTTCAGAACCTTCCTTTTTTGGGTGTGATGTCCAGAGTTCGAATCCCGAGAGGACCATTGTGTTCTTTTATTTTCATAAATTTTATTTTAGCAAGCGTTATTTCCACAACAATTTTGATCAGTTAGTTTGCCTTTATATTGTCTTTGTCAAAGTTTTGGTTTGTTTAGCTTGCAAGTTTTACATTTTAATTCATTAGTTTATTCAAGTACATTGGGTTTTGTAATTGATGATTAATGTTAAGAACGGGGTGTTACTTGTTTATATTGTGTCCCAGTTTTGGTTTGCTTATTTTGCAAGTTTCACATTATAATTTAACGATTCAGATATTTGAATGGGTGTCAACTTAAATATGCTCACCACTATACTTGAAATCTACGAAAATACTCCCCACAAAAATGAGTTTGATAATTATTTGTTTATCAAAATGTACAACAGAAGGTACATTTTGATAAATTCATTAATCTCTCTCCCCTCGTCATTGATTTCTGTGGGTATTTTTCTCCTGATCACATACCAATTGGACAACTACGTATAGACTGGTTAAGGGGAGAGGGGTCGATTTTCTGGTCCCCTTTCTTCCTCATGCTTATCCTCATTAGTTTTGAGATTTTAAGACATTTGCCACATTAGTTTGTGAATTTTAAGACCTTTCGCCCTATTTCTTTGTCAACATTAAGACCTTTCATGCCCTCTAGGTGTCAACTTTTTTCCTGGAGAGCGATAATAATGAGCCTGTAATTGTGGAGGAACCGGCCTTCGGCCGTGACATTTTTCTACCGGAAAATGTACAAAGTAATCTCGAAGGGGGATCTAATGGATGTTTTTTTAAAGTTTGATGGAGGTCTAGGGAAGACACTAAATAAAAAATAAATTAATATATAGACCCCCCAAAATAACCACTGTCCCCTTAATCTACACAAACTGTACTGGTGACCCCAGAGTAAACAGAGATCAGCCAACATCAGCCATATTGGTGCCACTCAAGTATTTACAGCCACATTATTCTAAAGCCTATGCGGTTTTATCGAGTTTTTAATGTTCGAGCGCTCGCGAATTAATTTAGAAGATCGAGTGCTCTTTTAATTAAAGAAGTAAAATTATTAATATTATTATTATTGTTAATATAATGCTAGTCCATGAAATAGTCAAATCATCGTCATCATCATCAAATCTCTGATGTAAATGCAATATCAGTAAAATTTCAAATACTACTTTTGTTACTTTAACTTACAATAATGAGAACAATTAGTTTAGCTACAGCCAGACTATTTTATTCAGCTAAGAGAACCTCTCAGAATATATTTATATTATTTCTACCTTAGTTCACCACATAAATCTGTTCTTTCATTTCAAAGTTTCATTTGATTAAAGCGTCGTTTCCACATAGCGATTATGATAAGTTCTTTTGCCTTTATGTTGTCTCGTCCCGGTATTGGTTTGTTTATTTTGCAAGTTTGACATTATTATATTATTTCACTTATACTTAGGATTTTAGTGACTATGAATTAGGTGAGGCATACAGCAGTAAGTTGGGGGTACATGAACTGGTCTCTATTGTTGATGCAATAAACTGAAGCACATCTCGGGGTTAAGGGGAGATCAGGCATTTTTATCGTTTTATCTGATTATTTTTTAGTTTCCTCCCTAGACCTCTATCAACCTGGCAAAAACACCACCTAGACCCCCTTCAAGATAAATTTGTACATTTTTCGGTAGAAAAATTTCCCGGCCTTTGGCCGGGTACTCTTAAAATTACAGCCTCGCTATCGCTCGCCAGAATTTTTTTTACACCTAAATGGCACGAAAGGTCTTAATATTGACAAAGAAATGGGGTGAAGTCTTAAAATCACAATACTAATAGGGCGAACGTCTTATGATCTCAAAACCAATGGGGTGCAGGGGGCCAGAAACCCCAGCCTATCCCCCCTTAAGGCAATAGATCAAGTGTTACTATTGCCACCGACTTACCCACAATTTGATGCTTAGACTTTCTATGTAAATTGTACTGTAGTAATACTTAACCCCTTCATCACCAAGACGTAATTTTCACATATTCTGGTTACCATTATACGATTTTCTTCAGTTGTAATCTGCCTCTACGACTTAAATGGGTAATTATGATCTCCATAAGCCCTATTAGTAACACAGGTCCTTCTTAAACTGCATATAATCATCTAATTTTAGCCAGAATCAAAGGCATAAAGGCGTCATGGTGCTGAAGGGGTTAACAGTCCATGTAATCAGTGAATATTATAAATAAAATTGTAAAACTTGCAAAATAAACAAACCCAAACTTGGACCAATACAATATAAAGGCAAAAGAACTAATCAAAATTGCTATACCGTATAGCCTATATTCATCGATGCTGAATATTTCCACAAAAAAAATAATAAATTTTCTGATTTTCCATTGTGTAAGTTATCAATAGAAGTCATCGAGTCTCTAGCTTTTCATGTATTAAATCTCCATCGAATTCCGAAATCCAATTACGTTAACATTGACCAAACTCCGCTTCTATTAAATGTATCTCTCTCTCTCTCTCTCTTTCAATATTTATCTGTCAAGTCTAGGCAGAAATTGTAGGTAATACGACTATGTAAGAAAAACCTGGATAATTTGTGGGGTGAACACGAGGACTCTACAGCAGCGAGGTCCTTGGTCTATATACGAACCAACATGTCCACATTATTACACAAAGCCGCTGTCACACGAGCGCTTTCTCCCTCAAATTTCCATGAGCAAGCTTTTTCTCGTTATATTTCGGGACTTTTCTGCACTGGTATCGTTAACTAGACAGAAGGTAGATTATATTAGGCGGCTGAATTCGGATAAAGTGTAATTTTTTAAGCTTCCAGACCATAATTGCCCGTAAAAATTGCTCAAAAAAGGTCTCGTGTGACTCCGGCTTAACACTAGTAAACACAAACACGGATAATAAACATTGTTCACACATATATACCAGGGCAATTTGACTTTACAATAAATACAATCCGCAACATAATTTTCTAGTGAATAAAACTCATATTTCAATTGCCTGTCAAAGTAGTAATAATATTCTTTACCATTTCCTTTGGAAATTTGAACTCCTTTTAGGGGAGTCACCGGCTTTTTTTCATCTTTCTCTCTTTCTCTGGCTTGTATCCATTCGGCCCCATTCAGCCAACTGTTTTAAGACGTTTATCCCCGTCCAGGTGTCAATTTCTTCCTGGCAAGCGATAGAGAGCCAGCATTGTAAAGTATGGAGAAATCCGGCTTCGCCGGAAACATTCTTCTATCGAAAAATGTACAAATTTAGCTTGCAGTCAAAAAAAATATATATATATGCTGGCTCGCAACCGCTCGCCAGGAAAATATTGACACCTGGATGGGGGTAAACATCTTAAAACAGTAGGCTGAATGGGGCTGAATATATTTAAGCCAAAGAGAGAGGGAGAGAAAGAGACAAAAAAGTGAGGTGGGCTCCCTTGATAAGACTAAATTTGGTTATCACATGGCAAGTCTCAGCACACAGTATTTATGCCTTCAGTGGCCTCATCTAAACCAACACCACTATCCTAGTAACACACTCAATTCAAATTATATACATCTATTACCTATTACTCTGTCTCGAGTCGGCCACCCCCGATAAAAAAAAAAAAAAAAAAAAAATAATAATAATAAATAAAAAAATACCGGGTATATATATAAAAAAAATAATAATAATACAATATAAAAAGGGTACGTGCCAGAGTATATAGATAGATAGATTACCATAAATTGGGATAAGTTGAAAAGTGTCAACTTTGGGTACTCCTGGATTCAATGTAATGAGCCATAGTTATGGGAAAATGGCTCGATATTACGGAGAAACGAACATGTAGACCGAGTATTTCCATATTTGGCCATTTCCCCATAACCGTTGCTCATTATATTTTACCCACGAATATCCAAAGTTACCTCCCTGCCCAACATTAGCTCAAGTTACCGGTACATCCCTTCAACTAGCCAACGCATGATTTGGGAGGCTTGGTGAAAGGGACACGCATAATTTGGATTGAGTGGTCTGTTTAGGCAGTGGAAAGCTAACCCAAACTTTCTTCACTAAAAGGCGGGTTTACACGAGCGACGTTTCCCTCAACTGTTATCCACGACACTGATCTGGCAGCTTCTGCATTAGACTATTGTAAAAATTTGGTCTACTATAATAGTCGAACATCAATCTAGGCAATATAATCCCAAAACGCCGACAGAAAAATGTTGCGGATCAATTGTTGCTGGGAAAAGGCTCTTGTATAAATTTGCCTTAAGCCTCCTAACATTGTGGTGCGTGGCCGTGGTACACACAAACAGGCCACTCACCGTTTTCTCCCACCAGCTGGCTTAATAAACACTTACAAAAGAAGGAACGGTAAGGCTAAAGTGCGCAGTAAGAAGGGTATAAAGTGTTTGCTTTCATTGCACCGTAAGTCATGTTTCAGTCACTTCATTATTATTAGGCATTACACTCATAGGGATGACTTAATAATATATCTAGCGCCATTCCCAGGAATAGAGGGAAATGATAAGGATATACATTTTTTCAAGATACATACAAAAAAACTTTCTTCAAATAATAAATTTTACAAAATAATTATATTGCCACATTACTTTCAGAGTTCCCAATTTAATCAGTCCCCTGAGTGCACTGTAAGAGAGTAGCATAGCCTCAAGGAAAAGACGAACTACCAATAATTGAAAACAATAAGCTAAAATTCTGTGCTTTCAAAACAGTCTCCCTTCAAAGCAAGCGTTTGCAATGAAGATGTAATTTCCTATTGACTTTACCTCCTCACCTACCCAAGCAGGTCCGTATTTAAGGAGACGCGAGTCAACATATCTTGCGCACGCACGCACACACACACACACACACTCAAGACCTTTGACAGCACATTCTGCAGGCATATGCTCCAAAAATTTAAGACACAAATAAATGATACAAGCAAAGGAGTTGTATGATGGAATATGGTGTGTCAGAGAGGGAGTACATGTAAGGGTGCAGTAAAGTGTATGCCATTATGTGGTATTCATATACTAAGGCTGTATATCTGTACAGTAGTGTAGATCCAGGTACAGGTCTCCCTCACTATCCGATGCCCCGATTTACGATATTATTATAGGTTTTTAGGCGTTTGGGTTTGGGTTTTGGCTGGTCCGAGAATACATCCATATTTACCCCATTAATTTTAGGGTTTGCCATACGATTTTTCTGTTTAAGATCGGGTTTTCAGGAACGTAACCCAATCATAAATGGAGGGAGACCTGTAAACTATAGGCTATTTATTTTGACGAGCCCAGAAGTTGTCCCTCCTAGCCTCTTGTAACTCAGGAAGGGAGGGAGCAAACGTGCTTTAAATTGTCCACACCTATTTAATGGTGGACTTCATAAATGGTAATAATAAAGGTTTGATTGCTTAAGTCCTCCTCAAGTTTTAAGAAGTTGGGGCCGGGATAACTAGACATGTCATAATCAATGGACTATAGTCAGTGTGTCAGTGTGGTTGGTATGTCAAGGAATAGGTGGTGGTAATTTAGGTATTGACAGGTGTTACATCATGGTGAGGTAGTGTCAACTGGGCTAAAAGGTAGACAGAGCAGGGTTGGAGTGTCAGCATGTCAACATTAGTTATGTGATGGTCAGAATAACGGGGAAACCCAGTGTCTTTAGTGGTGTGATGGTGTCAGAGAGAGGGAGGAATATTAGCTTTAGCTGTTTAGATATAAAATAAGTGTAATATAGATGGCGGAATAATAGATTTAGTTCTGTAGTTATGTGAAGGATTGGTATAAAGGGAGGCACAATGTACTATCCTACTGCTGACTGTAGTAGTGATGGTATGATGTAGAGGGAGCACATGTGTACTGTAGTTATGCTGACTTGAGTAGTGTGTTAGCGTAGAGTCCGGTGGTTGTGGTGGTGTGTTAGCGAGGGAGCAGCAGGGGAGTGACGGCAGCAGCAGTGGGTCTACATTTGCTACTCTACGCACAGCACTGTCTGTCTGGCCGGCCTCGGGTCCTCTCAGGATGCACCGTGCTGTCTTGGCCTTCCTGTGGAGGGTAATTAAGTTGTCATTAATCAGTTCTAAAAAAGTACATAAATAAGGTATGTGGACATAAGCAATTCACTGAAAATGAGGGGAAGTTGGAGAATTAGGATCCATCCTCAGGTTTGATCTTGGATCCTGTTAGTGGAACACTGAACACTTTCTCGCTGGGAGTAGAATAGAAATGGTTTCCACCATGGTTCCTGCCACATGTATGTACCTGTACTAGAAAGGGTCACTAATTATATTATCTAACAAACCATTCTACTAACTACTTTACAGGTTGTCATATAGAGACCTAAAGTCATGCAGGTACTCGTCAACCAATGTATTGTATATCTATTTTCAATTTCTGGATATCAATCTAATCATGTACTTAGACCCAACTGCATTATGGACAGCCTAATATTATAGTGAGGAAAGAGCAATGAATGGGGCCAAGATCACTAGGAATTGACTGAATTGAAGCCAATCTGTCACTCTGGTGTCACTGTAATATACCGGCCTCACGCGGCCGCCGGGTTAAAACTAAACTATTATAAGTTTGAACAACCAGGTATGACTTGCTTTTTAGCAGCATTAATGGCACTAGAAATATGATGCTAGTATTTAGGATATGACAATCAGAGGGATATAAGGCGTTGTAAATTATTTGAGTGTCCTGCCTAGTGCCCCAGGTAAATATATAAATAAAGGTGTCCAACCTGTGGGTCTCGTCCGGGAGTCTTGTTGAGGATAGCTTCAGCCAGTTCGAGGAAGGCCTGTTCGATGTTGATGTTAGCCTTGGCCGATGTTTCCAGAAACCTGATGCTGTGTTCTCTGCCAATCTATAATAATAATAGTTAGGTTATTTGTATGTCCAAATCTCTGCTTCTTTAAAAAAAAAAATCAATAGACTTCAAAGAAAATTAATACAAAAGAATTTAAATCATATTAAGTAGCAGTACCGGTATATAAACTAAATAGAGTCAAAGATAGTTAGACCAACAAGAAAACATACATTAGGATCTATTGCTAGAATTAAACAAGGCATTTTTGGCATATAATACATATAGTAAGCTACTCATGTTGATCACATACTGTAGTACAGTACGGCGGGTGCCCAACCCCGAAAGGGGTTGAAATAGGGGAGCTATCCCCTCGCCTAAGGCGGCTTTCTAGGGCCTTTCCTAGCTGATGCTGAGAGGATTGGGTTCTAGTCATGTGGTGATGGGCTGGTCTATCAGAGTGAGAACTGAGCGATCTCTGCCATACCCATAGCTTACTCTGACTGTTCCTTTTACTTATATATTTTCTAGATCTCAAGTGACGGCGTCTCTTCCGTGGATTGACCTCCCAATCTACCATGATTGGAAGCCAAAGCATCACATTTTTCCTTTGCCCCTCAACTTTCTCTTCATAATTGCTGAGGGGCACAGGGCCCTGGGTGGGGCTTTGGTTTCCCGGGCGTTTCCGCACCCTCCTTAGCTCCCCGCCATGGAGTGGCTTCGGTCACCCAGGCTTTATTGTGGTCGGCAGGGAGGGTTCTTTGGGGGCGCTCGATTATGGCCTTGGGGCTGTTCGGCCAGGCAGCTTGAGGAACAACAATAGTAGAACAAATTTTAAGAAAATACTGTACGTCTTTATATGCTGCTAGTAAATGAAGGTCTAATAAATTATTTATTTAAACAACAGATTTGAATTTAAACTGCAACAATTAATAAGGAAAATAATGACCAAATAATCATGAATGATGGTAGAGCTTAAGAGTGGGAGTCTAACAAACTTAATAAAAACTCACAGCCTCTCCCTTCTCCTTGGGGATGACTCGCTTGTCCTCCATGTCACACTTGTTGCCCAGAATCATCTTCTCAACATCCTCATTCGCATGCTGAAATATACACACATATTTAATTAAGTGGGTTCAACAAATGTCACAGGTATTAAAGTAAAACTCCTCTCTTTCAGACCACGGATCATGAAGAGTGACTGAGTCAGCGATAAAGTGGCTGACAATTTTCTAGAGCATTTTGGTTAATGGGTTACCCTGTCAAATAACCCAATTACTCCTAAATCTGTCTTTAACCCTTCCTGCCCGGTTGTCATTTTAAAATGACACCGCGGCAGATGGGCAGGAGCCCAGGTGTCATTTTAAAATCCGTAAGCTTGAAAGCCTATTAAGCGTGGTTTGAAAGCTGTGCGACGAACCGTATGTAAACAAGCCGGGCGGAGCAACGTGCACCTTCGAAAACAAGAAGAAGTCCGACTTTTGTTGATATTGTTTTGGAGAACAAGAACAAGTCTTTGTTATTGTCGGATATTGCTAACATCGCATTGAAACTCTTTCCACGGAAATCGTCATCACAACTGAACCAGTTGACCTAGAGAGCTCAACTCAACGCCAGTCTACAGATACGAAACAGGGCTACATTTTGAGATGTGTGTGAATTTTCTAGCAGTTAAAATAACAAAAATAAGGCTAGCCTATTACAACGCTTTTTGGCCATATCCCCCGGGCTCTCAGTGCTGTCCTTTAGAAGGCGAGCCCGGGGAGAAAGGGTTAAGTGGCTGGATTGTTTTAAAAAAATGCCACAATCCCTAAAATATTACTTAAAAATTACTTAAATTTCTAAACTATAGCCAGAATTAAAGTAATTAAAAGTTAAAAGACGCCAGGTCGAAATAAATGCCTCTAGTGGTTAACCCTTGCACACACAGGACGCGATTTGAGCCTATTCTGGGATACTTTAAACTTTAAAGCTTTTGTGACCATCAGGGGTGTTTAGAAACCTCTAGTTTATGTACTTAAACCTCTGCAGTTGTCTTTTGAGTTAGCTATGGGCAGAAAACTAAATTTGGAGAAGTAATTACAAGATTGAGAGAAACCCTGCATCCACACATGCATGAAAGGGTTAATATTCATCTCTGCATCACTCATTGGTAGCTATGTTGTTGACATCACAGCCCTTTCACATTCACTCAGGCTTGTAGGAAACTGACCTTGTGAGTTTTCTTTTAACACATACATGTACCTCACTGTTGGCTAGAATTCACAGATGCCATAGCTTCTACCAGTGATAATGGTGGAAGCATAGTGTTTGCAGTATATGCAAGTAGGCCTAGATGAAACATAGCAGAGGAAGGACAGACAGACAGACAGACAGACAGACAGACAGACAGACAGACAGACAGACAGACAGACAGACAGACAGACAGACAGACAGACAGACAGACAGACAGACAGACAGACAGACAGACAGACACAGACATACAGACAGACCCAGACAGACAGACAGACACACTCACAGCCATACAGACAAACAGACAGACAGACAGACAGAGAGAAGGAGACAGAAGACAGAGGAGAGGAGAGACCAGACCCGAGAGAGAGAGGAGAGAGAGAGAGAGGGGAGAGAGAGAGAGAGAGAGAGAGAGAGAGACGAGAAGAGAGAGAGAGGAGAGAGGAGAGAGAGAGAGAGAGAGAGAGAGAGAGAGAGAGAGAGAGAGAGAGAGAGAGAGAGAGAGAGAAAGAGAGACTTATTTCATTAGGCCTATGGTATAATTTTTTACATTGTACCGGTAGTTTAACCAGACCAGAGCTACAAAATGTAACTATTAGAGCTGGCCAAAGCTAAGGATTTTACAATATTAGGGAAAAATGGTAGTAGTCGTTCACTAGGCTGCCTGGCCGAACAGTCAGGCTTGTACTGAAAATACAATAATTTGTTTAGCCTCTATTATACATACAATGGCTTACATAACATAACATAAAATTTTAAGACTGAGTGGTCCACACATAAGTGCAGTTTCAGTCTCTTGTCCTAATGGCGGCGTTCCAGGCAACCCTGTTAAGGGCTGCTTCACTTGTCAAGTTCTTGGATTTGAGATCGGCGCGTATAGTCCGATCCCAGGTCTTCCTCGGTCCACCCCTTGGTGCAGCTCCCTCCACAATCACAGACCTGCATTTTTTCACCCAATTTTGTTCATCCATTCTCTCCACATGTCCATACCATCCCAGTCTACTTGTACGCATCACCTCGCTAATACTCTTTATACCTAAACGTCTCCTCAGCTCAACATTTGTTATTCTATCCTGTAGCCTGGCCCCACACATCCATCTCACCATTCTCATCTCATTACGCTCCATTCTGTTGACATCCTCTACTTTAACGGCCCATGTTTCTGAGGCATACGTCATTGCACTTCTAACACACGAGGCATACACCTTTCCCTTCAGGGAGAGAGGCATTCTTTTCATGGTCAGGATTGGCATCAATTTTCTGAACTTCCCCCAGCCACACCTAATTCTAGCAACAGTGGCAGCCTCGGCCCCACCACCGGCAGAGATGGTATCTCCTAGGTAACAAAACTTGTTCACCAGCTCCAAAGACTCATTTCCAAAATTCACAGCCACAGGATCATCACTTAACACAAGCTCGCCTTTGCACACTACGCACTCAAATTTCTCTATTTCTGACTTATCCTTCGGCAGGGGCCCCTTTATTCTACTACAGCGCTTACTCCCATGGTGTACCCAACATCGACAGATGCTACATTGAATTGAGTTAACGGCCACTCCCTTTCCACACACTGCACATGGGTATGCACCGCTCTTTTCCACATTGCCTCGTCTCAAACTACAATGCATAACCTTGGTTTTGTTAATATTGACTCTTAAACCCTTGCTCGCCATGCCCTCTCTCCACTCTCTGAATTTGGCCTCAGCATCCTGCATACTGTCAGCTATTAGGACTAAATCGTCTACAGTTCCAACGGGAGTCCGCCTCTAAAAACTCTAGACAGCGCCTCCAAGACCATAATAAAGAGGAGGGGGCTTAACACTGAACCCTGATGGACTCCAACACGGACTGCGAACTCATCACTCAGTACACCCTTCACCCTCACCGAACTTCGCGAATCCTCATACATCTTCATTATCACACGCACCAGCCACTCTTCCACACCAAGTTTCCTCATAGCCCACTGTACAACATCTCTAGGTACCCTATCAAAGGCCTTCTCCAGGTCCACAAACACAAAGTAAAGATCCCTGCCTTTTAGTAAGTATCTTTCCTGTATCTGCCTGACTATGAAGATAGCATCGGTTGTACCACGTCCTGGCATAAAACCAAACTGCATATCATCAATAGAGATGCTTTGCCTGATCAAACCCTCAAGGACTCTCTCACAGACCTTCATGATTTGGTCAAGCATTTTCAGGCCCCTATAATTTCCTCTATCTAGCGCATCCCCTTTTCCTTTGTATATATTTACTATTACACTTTTGAGCCAATCCTCTGGGATTTTCTCATCTTTAATAATGGTGTTTATCAACTCAGTGACTAAGTTTACACCAATCTCCCCTGAGGCTTTTATCATCTCAGCGACAATGTCGGAGCAACTTGGAGCTTTACCGTCCTTCATTTTATTGATTGCGTCGCTCACTACAGCTGGTGCTATCAAAGGAGGGGGCCCAGATATTGGTTTTTCGATACTAAGCTGTTCCTTATCCCCTTCAAACTCTACATTTAGCAATCGTTCATAGTGTACCTTCCATGCTTCTCTGATTTCATTTTCTGCATACACAATCTTCCCATTATCATCTCTAACACACTGTTCACCTATAATATCCCTACTGTCATTTTTAACTCGCCTAGCTAGGTTGAAGATCCCATTGGGATTGTCAGTGTTACACACTTGTTCGAGGACCAGGTCCTTAATGCGATTTTTAGCATTGTAAATAACTCTTTTGGCAGTTCGTTTAGCTGCCTGGTATTCCTCCCTGCTGCCTCTTTTCTTCCATGCTTTGAAGCATCTCCTTTTCTCTTTCACAGCATGTTCTACCTCATCGTTCCACCACCAAGAGGTCTTATTCCTGGGGTGACCCTTTGTTTTCCCACAGACTTTGTCAGTGGCAGCGATAAGGCTATGCTTAAGAAAGTTCCATTGGCTATTTACATCGTTAGGCCTAGATTCCTTATTTCTATTAATTTCCTCCAGTTCATTATGAAACCTATCCCTAACTTCCTTGTCCTTCAGCAGCCACACTTTCCTTTTGGGTATGTAAACCTTCTTGCGCTTAGGATCTCTGTATAAGCTCATGTCGCACACAAGTAGCTTATGCTGGGGGATACATTCTTCGCTCGGGATGACCTTTACATCTCGAACTAGTTTCCAGTCTTTCCTGTTAACCAAGAAGTAATCTATCTGGCTACTGGAGACCCCAGAGTTACATGTGATCAGGTGGCTCTGTCTTTTCTTGAACTTTGTGTTACACACAACCATGTTGAGTGCAACGCAGGACTCCAATATATATTAGCCTTCTAGATTTCTCCTTCCGTAACCAATTCCTCCATGTACCCCCTCGTATCCATCTGCAGATGCTCCCACGTGACCGTTGAGGGGAGTCCCCCCCCACGATAGTTATTTCGTTCTCCGAGAGGCCTGAAATGACACTGACGGTGTCATTCCAGAAGTCCTCTTTTATCTCTTTCTGTAAACCAGCCTGTGGGGCATATGCAGATATTACATTCAGAATTCTTTCACCAACTTTCAACTTCAAAACAATCAGCCTTTCACTAACTCTCGTAATCTGAAGCACACTTTCCGCCAGCTCTTCAGCCACCAGAACACCCACTCCTTCTTTCGCTTTATCAGTCTCCACACCCATCCAGTATATCCTATATCTTTTCCTCCTTCCGACAATCCACTGTACCCCATGCCTCTTCCAGAGTGTTTCCTGGGTACAGCAGACGTCCACTCGCAGTGGACGCAGGCTTAACATCCTTTCTATTTCACTGTAATACCAGTAGCTCAAGACAGGATTGCCTTACAGTTTTTTTTCTGTGTATGAAGGAGACAAGTCAAAACTGCCTGTAAAAAGTCGCCCCCCCCCCCCCAATCTCCCAAAGTTGAAAGGGATAGAGAGCCAAATTCAAGGTACTTTAAAGTCTATGTCTGGACACATAGACTGTAAAACAAAGGACGAGGGAAAGAAAGTTTGTGGGACAGAGTTACAGAGCTTATTTGTCGAGTAGAATTAAGACTGGGAAACTTTATTCACTCTTGGGAATGAAGTATAATAATGTCCTGCCATAATACTGCCCTATCATATCATCACTGTAACATTGTGCTAACTGTGCCTGAGCAAGATTCAATGTCTTCTTGCAGAACCTGCACCGGCATTATCTGCAACCACACTCCAGCTTCAACAGTGCTTCAAGACCGTGACATAACATTATTGTGCATAGGTTATAACCATTTTTGTTACGAGCCACATCCTGCTGATGAGAGGTGGTACACTGTAATTTAATTGGTCTACCAGGTCACTTTCAGTGGTCAACCCAACCACCATCTGGGTGGTCAGCATTTTTTGACAGTCTGCTCCGAGGGAGGCTCAAACCTGCAACACTTGTGTAGAGCTGGTTTCCGATCAGATGCTCTGCCACATTGGCAGGAAGTATCCATGTACAAAGGTAATAAAAGTCCTAAAGATACGGAAGCCACGGTCTACATTAACATAAGAACATAAGAACATAAGAAAATGGGAGTCTGCAGAAAGCCGATTGGCCTAAGCAAGGCAGATCCCTTTCCGCCTAGTTGATTACTTTGTGATTTTTGCAAATAGAGACTTAGGGTCCAGCCTATATTGATCACTAAACACGGGGGCCTACTGTATAACCTCTCTCTTTTGGACAAATAGGGGGAGAGACCCTGTCAGTAAATGTGAAACAAGCCATCTTTCACCTCTGTTAGAAAGACTGGGGTGAAAATGTGACATGGTTATCTGGTGTCAGTCTAAAAAATCTATATGTCTGGACTGACTAACAATGTCCAGACATTTATTTCAATCTTTTGAACTTTTACCCAAATGAGAGTGACGAAGCATGGACCAGATACAAACCTTTGGCTAAAGCACATCCTTAATCTGAAGTGGAGGGAACAATTGATATCAGTATGTAGTTTACCATCATCCCTCATACAAAAAAAAAGTTAAGAAGCAGACTACTCACCTCATCAATATTTCTCAACCATTTTGCTATATTGTCAAAGGACTTGGCATTTGTTATGTCGTAGACCAACATGATACCCATGGCTCCTCTGTAGTAGGATGTGGTGATGGTGTGAAACCTCTCCTGACCAGCTGTGTCCCTGCAAGTAAAAAGGTTTATTTAATTAATTCTGAGTAATTACTGATGCCTCTTCATATGGAAAGGGCGCAGTGATTTAAAACAAAATTCAAGGGGATTGCGCCTCTTCTTACAGTAATATGTATATTCTTAATAAGTGCTTGTAACCTATTTGATTATACAATAAATACTGAATTGGATTAAAAGTGTATTTTAGTACCAGTACAGTACCGGTCTATATAAACTACGGCAGTTTATAACTTAACTTGTTACCATATACCAGTACAGGTAGTTGCCTGTCAGCTAGTAGTGAATAAAAGAATTTCTAAAAAAAAGGCTAAGGAAAGGAGGGAAGATCAACACTCTATTGACATAAAGAAGCAGGAAACATCTCATTCAATAACCTTCATCCACCAGCCCTTGAAATCCTAATTATCTCACTTTCTTAAATTTTCCATAACAAAGCTGTTTCATGACAATATTGAAGATGAATTCCTGACAAGTTTAACTAAAAAGGTATGAGATCTTGATGCATTCTCCCTTTGTCTCTTCTTATTTCTGCCAATTATTTTGCTTCATCCACTCCCTTTGTATACTTCAATGCAAAGATCCCCAACTTAAACTGGTTGAAGTGAAATTTATAGTAAGAACTGTTCTGAAGCCAATAATGTTTTTCTTGGACAAACCCTCTCCCTCTTCTGGCTTGCATTAATACCAGAGCTTTTGAATGGTAGGATTTACATCTGTGAGTGTGCAAATTATACACATGATAGGGCTCAGACACTTAACATACAGTATTACTAATTTGCATCCTATGACCAACCTATCTTGAAATCTGACATTGTAATTCTTGTGCATACACATATCACTTAACTAAAAAAAGAAGGGAACTTACCATATTTGCAATTTGATCTTCTTTCCTCTTAACTCAATGGTTTTGATTTTGAAGTCAATACCTGAAAAGAAAAAGAAATAAAGTTACCAGTAACATTAAAATACTATTACACAGACAAATTCAAAGATCGGGTGCTCCACATGAAGCGCGGTTCCAGTCTCAAGTCCTAATGGCAGCATTCCAGGCAACCCTGTTAAGAGCTGCCTCACTTGTCAGTTCTTTGATTTAAGATCAGACCGCAAAGTCAAAGACCACGTCTTTCTTGGTCCGCCCCTTGGTGCAGCTTCCTCCACATTCATGGACTTTCATCTTTTCACCCATCTTTGTTTATCCATCCTCTCCACATGTCCAAACTAATATAAATTCATACTATCACCAACCTGCCAATTAACTTACAAATAAACCTAATTAATGTAATCAATGAAAATAATGAATACATGTGGTACTCTATGGATTCTAACCAAGGATACACGCACCGAAACTTCCGCTAACTAACCATTACTTTTACAGTACCGGCACAGCAATACAGATTACAGTGCAGTACATAATTATAGTAATGCAAACTAGTACTGTACTGTAATTCATAAATTTTAGATAAGGTACTATACTAGTACTGTACCGTACTGTATTACTAGCCCTATTCTAACATTTTCCTTGCACTGGCAATTACATAACATTTAAGTTATCATATATTAACATTAACATAGTATCATAGCAACATTTATCCCTTTTAAGTTTCTGATGGCATACAGGAAATGCACTCTCCATGAAAATTCAAGGACTGATACTGGATCAGCCATAATAATAAAAGGCTCACCAATTTGATAAACTTGAGAAAAAACTACCTAATATCAGTGTTATCTGAATTAGATATAAGTAGGGTATTGCCACAGGTTTGTGATAAGAGATAAGCAAAACATGACCTAATATACTGCTAATGATATACAACTCATCTTTTAACCCTTTCACGCACGTGTGGACGCAGGGGGTTGTCAATTACCAATCATAGAGTTCTCTCAATCTTATAATTACCTCTCCAAAATTAGTCTTCAGCCCACAGCTAACTCAAAGACAACTGCAGAGGTTGAAGTTACTAAACTAAAGGTTTCTAAACACCCCTGATGGTCACAAAGGCTTCAAAGTACTGTATCCCAGTCTTCCCAGAATAGGCTCAAATCGTATCCTGTGCGTGAAAGGGTTAAACTTTCTGGGTCAAAGGTGACAAAAATAGATAATAAAATTATTTTTACTTATGTGATCAGAAATTGGATGCGTTAATACTATAAACCGGTATATACCCCTTTGATTCTATAAATGCTCTCCGCAAGGGAGTAGGTATCCACAGAGATAGTTTTGAAGAACATTACTGATTGTAATAGCAATAGAAAAGAGATGCAACAATGTGGCAGGTCTCTCAGACTGGAAAGTGTTAAGGAGAATTCATGAAACAACACTTGTTTGACTACTTTATCAATAAATGGGAACAGTACAGTACAGGAATCCCCTAAAATTCGCAGTCTAGCACATTTGCGCTTGGCTCCTAGAATACAGTAGCCTACTAGAAACATTGGCATGGGTAGGATCGTTAGTATCCAATCAAAAAGTGCTATTTACTGATTTTGGCTGCCAATTTCAACAAAAATTAAATACAAAAATACTTTTGTTTACCCTCTAACACCCACACCAGTAATGAAAGTTTATATTAAGAGTACAGTAATGTCAAGTGTCTGTGAACGTCCCGGACTTCCCAAACTTGACTACTTCCTTTAACGTGACGATAGTGCGTTGTTATATGTGCGATTGGTTTGCTTGGGAAACAGATTAACTTGCTCATGTAGTGATGTACACCCTATGTGGTGGATTGTGTTCTTTTATTTAATAATTTTCATTTTAGTAAGCGTTGTTTCCACATAGCGATTTTGATAATTTAATTTGACTTTATATTGTCCTTGTCCCAATTTTGGTTTGTTTAGTTTGCAAGTTTTACATTTTAATTAAAACATATTTTTTTTTATATACATTTTTATATTACCTGATTGGACTTAATGATAATACCGCTAAGTCCAATCACTTGACAGCTAATTCCAATCACGTACCATTAATAATCAAAATATATATATTATACCTATTCCTTTTAGTACCGGTATATTATTTTGCAACATAAAACCTACATTTAGTCTAATTTATTTCAAAATATAACCTTTATTTTGCCCTTAATGACGAAATTAAGCAAAAAAAAAAAATTTTTAAATAAAAATAAAAGATGAATAAAGATGATATTAATGATTTATTAACTTGCAATGATGATACCAAATAGAAAACTATCAGTATTAGTACCCCTTTACATACAAATAATTATTTTAATGGCTAGGATACTTTATTCTGATAAACCCTTTCAAACACAATAGAACGCAATTGTAATTTTTCTCCCGTTTCTTACGGCAACCCGTAGGGAAATTACTTTTTTTCATCAGCTTACAAAATATCTCTTTATTTGTCCTTTTTAAATATATGATAATATATTGACAAGGAGAGGTGATTGGATACTAAACCCAAAATCCTTGATGCGTTAGTATCCGATCACAAAATATTTTCCTTTCAAAATGCTTCACTTTATGTTACATATTATTTTTAATTTGAATACATGTTTAACAGGATTAATAATTTCCCTAACACCTATATTTTGTTATATAATGTGGTTTGTTAGTATCCGATCACTGATCCACCACTGTGGTCGACTGGTTGACCACTGTGGTCAACTGATCCACCACTGTGGTCAACCGATCCACCACTGTGGTCAACCGATTGACCACTGTGGTCGACTGATCGACCACAGTGGTGGATCAGTGATCGGATACTAACACACCATATTATATAACAAAATATAGGTGCTAGGGAAATTATTAATCCTGTAAGACATGTAAAATTAAAAATAATAATATGTAGCATAAAGTGAAGCATTTTGAAAGGAAAATATTTTGTGATCGGATACTAACGCATCAAGGATTTTGGGTTTAGTGTCCAATCACCTCTCCTTGTCAAACTCATTTGCAATATAATCAACTATCTTTATTTTCTATGTGTTATTCCAACATTCCACTACAATATATTATCATATATTTTGAAAAGAATAAATATAGAGATAATTTTTAAGCTGGCAACAAAAGTAATTTCCTTATGCGTTGCCGTAAGAATCGGAAGATAAATTACAGTTGTTTACATTCGGTGTACGGTAGAAGCTAAACTATCTATCCATTTAATTTATTTTTTTCACACAATACTTAGCTTTCATAGCTCTATATTCTGTATATAAGGTTAATACTGTATCTTTTATAGTTTTGTTAGTCACAGTTTTTTTTGCACTAAAAACTGAGTGATTGGATACTAACACAGTGATCGGATACTAACGCTTCTACCCTACCCTATACAGAACAAAGTCCAAGCTGGACTGTAGGTCTGTGCAGCTGTGTTAACTCCGAGGCGCGTGGCGCGATGCACAGGATAAATAAAAGGGGCTCCGTTACGGCCTAGAGGATAGATACATGTGGAAGATCACTAAATTTAGTTCAATGATAACCACCAAATTTTGTGAAAATCAGTTCATAACTTTGAGAGCCGCCTACGCTGGCGGAGGTATGCGCTCTATTGATCGCCTCCAATATTAATTAACTTCTAACTTGGAGCATATCCTATCTGCTCACCAAATGTTGTGGTCATCTCTTCATAACTTTTGGGATTTTGTTTACAGACAATCAGACATACGGAGGCAATAACATAAACTCTGTCCAACTTCGTTGATGAAGGCAACTAGAGGGGCACTCGGCAAAGCCCGTACCTCCACCTAAGTTGGCGGAGGTATGCACTCTACCGATCGCCTCGTAAATTGAATTACTTCTTCCATGGAGCATATCCTATCTGCCAACCAAATTTTTTGAACATCGGTTCATAACTTTGTGAACTGTATACGCTGGCGGAGGTATGCGATCTACCAATCATCTCTACAATTAAACATAGATGGCATCAACACAAAGAAACACGAACTCACACACTTCATCAAACACAACATACACATTGCCATCTTACAAGAAACAAAACTCCGTACAACACAAAAAACACCTACATTTCACAATTTCACCACCATATGACAAGACCGGGCCGTCGGCATTGGCGGTGGACTCATCACCCTGGTACACAAAGATATAACATATATAGACACCAGTGCACATACCAAATCCCTCCTCCCCCCAACCCATAACACAACAGAAATACAATCAATTAAAATACGCACTGGCAACAGCTCCAACATTACCATCATAAACACATACATCCCTCCCCAAACATCCCCTACAGTACCAAATTATTACAGACCACAAATACAACACATCACAAACACCCCACACATCATCCTGGGTGGTGATTTCAGTGCAAAGACGTTGGCCTGGTTTGTCGACAACCCCGACACAGAAAGAGGGCTGGTCCTACAACACCAAACAGATAACCTATATATCCTCAATAACATTCATCAGCATACCCATACTCCCCACCAAGCCCTCTACACCCCATCATCTCCTGATATCACCTTTTGCTCCCCCGAACTCGCCCCCACAACATCTTGGAGGGTGGTCAGAACCTTAGGCTCAGACCACCTCCCGATCATTATCACCACCAAAACAAGACTCACCCCAGCTAGCCACAGACACACTTACACTAACTATAAAAGAGCTAACTGGGAAGCTTTCACAAATGAGACAGAACAACACTTTGAAACCTTAAACAGTACACCCATCACTAACATCAACAATGCTATACACATATTCAACACGACTATCCAAAACGCCGACAAGAAACACATTCCAAGAGGTAACATAAAAAAACACAACCCCAACTTCTCACCAGAAATTCAAAACCTCATCATACAACGCGACACACTGAAACACTCCCCAGCACCCCACACACAAGACATCAATCAACAAATTCAAGCACTCAACATCCAGATTAACAACAAAATACAAGAACAACAAAAACTAAATTGGAATAACTTCCTACAAACACTCGATCACAAAACAAGCCCCAAAAAACTCTACAAAACACTAAACAGCATCACACTTTCCAACAGCAACACAACACAATCACAACAACAGACTCTACTCCTTCACGTAAACAACAAGCAAACACTCTCATCAATCACTTCTCTCATGTCAGTTACCTAAAACCCCACAAACACGACCGACGTGTCATCCACGCAAAAGACAATTCCCCACAGACCCTGACTATACACCCTTCACCAACAATCAGACAAAGCATATCATCAACAATCTCAAGCTCTCACCCGCCTGTGGCCTAGACAACATGAGCAACATTCACCTTAGACACCTGGGACCACAAGGCATACAAGCACTCACTAACATATCAAACTACAGCTACTCACACAACACAATACCAGACATCTGGAAGCATGGTATCATCATCACATTCCCCAAACCTAAGAAAGACCCCACACTACCCTCCTCACACCGCCCTATCACACTCCTTTGCACCCCCTCCAAAGTCATAGAGCGCCTTGTACTACAACTGATGACACCTGACTTACCCCTTTCTCCAACACAACACAGCTTCAGGCCATTGCACTCCACAAACACTCTTCTTACAGACACTTACAGAAAGAGCTTTTGATGGCATCAACTCAGCTAGACCACCACACAGATCAGTACTTGCCACACTTGACATTAGTAAAGCCTTCGATGCCATCCCCCGCCACAACCTAACAAACAAAATCTACAACACAAACATGCACAACAACACAAAAAGATGGCTGGCCAACTTCTTAGCAGGCAGATGTGCACACGTATCTTTTGCCGGTCAGTCATCTAGCATTAGAAATTTCCCAAACGGAGTCCCGCAAGGATCCGTCCTGTCGCCCGCACTATTCAATCTGTACATGCATGATATAAATACACCAAATTCACCCCAAATAACCATAGCCTCCTACGCAGACGACATAACACTCACAAGCACGCACCAAAACCCAGACACAGCAACAAGACTCCTTCAAGACTATCTCGACACATTACATGAATGGTGCACTACAAACAGACTCAATTTAGCCCCAGCTAAATCCACTGCAACCCTCCTCACAAGCTGGACAGGAGAGCACGATTACGTCCCGGGACGTAGCATTGTTTGTAAAATTTGTGAGAAAATTATAAGGAAAAAGTGGACACACTTTATTGAGGGACAGGGGGTGCTTAGCGAGAAACAGTTTGGATTCAGGGAAGGGAGATCTTGTGTATCTAATTTATTAAGCTTTTATAGCAGAGTTGTAGATGTTACACAGGAGAGAGAGGGATGGGTTGACTGTGTTTACCTGGACCTGAAAAAGGCCTTTGACAGGGTGCCTCACAAAAGGTTATTGTGGAAATTGCAGGTTGTTGGAGGTGTACATGGTAGGATGTTAAAATGGATGGAAAACTTTTTAATAGGAAGAGAAATGAGGACCACGATACGAGACGAATATTCACAGTGGAGGAGTGTGACGAGCGGAGTACCACAGGGATCAGTGTTGGGTCCGATAATGTTCCTACTTTATGTAAACGACATGCCAGAAAACTTGAATAGTCATATGAATATGTTTGCGGATGACGCTAAGATCATGAAGAAGGTCACCTGTATAGAAAGTTGCCAGGATCTTCAAAAGGACCTAGATGAGTTGCACAGATGGAGCCAAACCTGGAAAATGAGTTTCAATGCAGAAAAGTGTCATGTTTTGGAAGTGGGCACAAGTGAGATAAGGCCAAGCTGGGAGTATAAATTAGGAATTGAAATAATCGGCAAAACACGGCATGAGAAGGACCTTGGAGTGATAATACAAGATGATCTATCCCCGGAGAAGCATATTAACATGATCATTGGAGGAGCATATGGAATAATAACCAATATGAGAGTGGCATTTAACTATTTGGATGAAGAAATGTTAAGAAAATTGATAATGACTATGATAAGACCAAGATTAGAATATGCAGCAGTGATATGGTCACCACATTCGAAAAAACATATAAACAAATTAGAGAAAGTCCAAAGGATAGCAACGAAGATGATCCCAAGATTGAAGGAGTTGACATATGAGGAAAGACTTAAGACACTACAACTGCCTACCTTGAAAGAGAGAAGGGAACGAGGCGACTTAATAACGATGTTCAAGGGAGTAAAAAGTTTGGAACGAGTAGATAGGGAAGATCTATTCGTGAGGGATAATGGAAGGACAAGAGGGCACGAGTTTAAGCTGAGGAAGGGCAGATGTCGTAAGGACACAAAGAAATTCAGCTTCCCATATAGGAGTATAGAGACTTGGAACAACTTGGAGGAGGAGGTGGTGAGAGCGAGGAACATTAACATGTTCAAATCTAGGTTGGATAAAAGTAAATATGGAAATAGGGCAACATAAGTTATGATATGTTAGTCCAAAATACTGGGAACTGGGAATATCCATTACGATACTTGTCTAAGTAAAATGGATTGATTGTAAAGTAACTAAGACAGGACAACACGAGCGCTGCTCAATTCCTGTAAACTACAAATAGGTAAATACAAATAGGTAAATACACACACACAAAATCCTAGGAGTAACATAAGACACCCAAATGACATTCAAACAGCACACCACAAACACGAAAAAGAAACTGACACCCAGACTTAACGCCCTCAGATCACTTGCCCACACGAAATTTGGACACAACAAAGAATCCACCACCACAGTCTACAAACAATACATAAGATCAGTTATGGAATACGCAAGCCCGGCCTGGGCTTCTAACCTAGCTGAAACACATCATAAGACCTTACAGACTATTCAAAATAAAGCCCTTAAAATCATCACAGGATGCACAGCTACTACACCCACAGATCGCCTACATCAAGAAACCAAAGTCCTAAAAGTCAAAGATCATCTAGACATGAGAGGCACTCAATTCCTGGCAGCAGCCTCCACGAATCAACACCACCCACTACACTACATGGCAACACACCCACAGACACCAAGAAATATCAAAACAACACCCAGCACACGCTATCACACACAAATACTGTCTTCTCTCCCTCCCTGCCCACCCCAAACCAACTTCCGGAAGCACATCCATACTCATATCACTTGCCGTTCCATCCACTCACTCATAGACAACACGCAGCTGCAAGCACGACCTCCCGAAATCCATCCTTCTGAATCCTCCCTTCCTCGCGAGGACAGAGTCCACCTGGCCAGGCTGAGATGCAGACACCATCCAGCTCTTCTAAGCTATCAGAAGAGACTGGATGACTCCGTCGTCGACACCTGCCCGGGTTGTAACACAGCACCCCATACCATAAAACACATCATAGAAGACTGCATTTCACACAACCACTTACGCCAACAACACAATTTACACTATTTGAGAGCTCTGTGGGAAAGCCCGACCGTGGCTATGGCCTTCCTTAAGGACTCGGGGCTGTTCGGCCAGGCAGCTTAGGGAACAACAACAATTAAATTACTTCCTTGGTGCATATCCTATCTGGCCTCCAACTTTCAACAATCTGTTCATAGCTTTTTGATAGGCTTATCTTGTTTAGACAATGAGACAACAAATAAAAAACGGAAAAATCCAACCAAACCATTCCAAGGGGCTAGCTAAGCCTATTCTATTTTATTCCCTTTTGCTTGAAGTTGCCAAACAGACCTAAAGTGAAGTGAACTGAATATTATTTTTAATTTCCAAGTGATATAGTCAGCTAATATGCGCTAGACTTAACTTGCTAATGTTAAGCTAGAAGATGACATAAGCCAAGAAAATCACAAGGCGGGAGTTCACTTACTGCACTGAGCCCGACGCTTAGGCTAACATGTCAAACAATTTATTTGTGGAAATTCCCGGCGCGACCGCCGGCGCAACCTACACTCAATGAGAGCTCTGTGGGAAAGCCCGATCGTGGCCATGGCCTTCCTCAGGGACTCGGGGCTGTTCGGCCAGGCAGCTTAGGGAACAACAACAACAACAATTTATTTGTGGACGGTTTAAGTTTACGTAGTGTGACCCGCAGAGGGCCGCTCTCAGGTGGCATGATATGCAGGGGTTGTGCGTGGGGACTAGTGGATCACAAGTCATTACATCCCTAATCCTGATCCTGTTGTCCCAGACAGACAGAAGGATCAGGATTAGGGATGTAATGACTTGTGATCCTAGTTCTAAAAGAATCAAGTCTGTTTGTAGTAAACCACACTCAAGTTGGCCCCAGCCAAATCCACTGCAACCCTCCTCACAAGCTGGACAGCCGAATACAAAAACACCCTGTACTGGGCGGGTGCCCAACCCCGAAAGGAGTTGAAATAGGGGAGCTATCCCCCAGCCAAAGGCGGTTTTCTAGGGCCTATCCTAGCTGATGGGGAGAGGATTGGGTTCTAGTCATGTGGTGATGGGCTGGTCTATCAGAGTGAGAGCTGAGCAATCTCTGCCATACCCATAGTTTACTCTGACTGTTCCTTTTACTTATATATTTTCTAGATCTCATGTGACGGCGTCTCTTCCGTGGATTGACCTCCCTACTGCCAACCTAGAGGTTGACAGATTGGGAGCCAAAGCGTCACATTTTTCCTTTGCCCCTCAACTTTCCCTTCATAATTGCTGAGGGGCACAGGGCCTTGGGTGGGGCTTTGGTTTCCCGGGCGTTTCCACACCCTCCTCAGCTCCCCGCCTTGGAGTGGCTTCGGTCACCCGAGCTTTATTAGTGGTAAGCAGGGAAGGTTTTGTGGGGGCGCTCGTTTATGGCCTTAGTAGCTCGGGACCTTGGGGCTGCTCGGTCAGACAGCCTGGGGAACAATAACAACAACTTGCGCAAATTAAATTATATTTTACTGAACTGTGTGGGTTAAATAAGGGAAAGACAACCAGGTGTGGGTCAATCGGCACTCTGTAGACCCCCGTAATCTTGTGTTGATCTTTGACCGTTTTGGTGAGGTCAGTCTTCAAGGTATTAGTGAGTTGGGTCTATAATTAGGCCTTGTAATTGGGATTGGGTGTGACAGAGATCTGCCTTGTGTGGGCCGATCGGCTTTCTGCACTCTCATTTTCTAATGTTCTTATCTTCAATCAGTGGAGATTATTTTGTTTTCCTTTTATACTGTAATTTTAGTATCTTATCATCCTCTATGCTAAGACCAGCGGGGGTCTGGGGGCAGCAGCCCCAAGGTTAGGTTAGGTTAATGACAAAAACATGGAAATTGTTGGGGTGATGGGGTATGGCCAAAACGAGAAATTTCCGCAACAAATGAGTGCTAAAATCGAATGAATCACATGAAAAAAACGTACCCGTAGGAAAAACCATGTTTTATTTGGAAAACTCGCGTACTGTATGTGTTAATCTGAAAATTAACTTAAGACTTCTTCTTAATCCCCCACTAAATACGATTAGGTAAGCACTAGGCCTATCCTTCAAATACTGGAAGTTTCGAGCGAATGCCGATTCGTGCGTTGGAAGTTTTGAGCGAATGCCGATTCTGGCAGTTGTCATTTTGAGGGAAAGCCCTGTTAATGGCGCCTCCCTATATTGTTTTGTGTATATATTTTTATATTTATCATTTACTATGATAGGCTAGGCTACAGAAAAGAATGAGTTTCTTTAGCATAAATATGTATGTATGTATATATATGTATGGGGCAGGGGGCTAGGAATCCTCCTCCCCTTGTATAATTCTCCAACTCGACGAGACAGAGAAAGGGGCAAGGGAACACGAAAGTGGTCCCGGACCCTGAGAATAGGAATTTTAAATGTTTCTGTTCGGGCTCTGTCTCGTATCGGCCACCCCCGGCAATGGGGTATGTGCCTGAGTATATAGGGTAAGACGGGGTAATTTCGCCGCGGCGCTAATAATTTGCATTCAAACGCCGATATCTCCGAAACAATTGCATGGATTTGGGTGCAGTTTGGCTAAGGTTGTAGAGCAGTTTTGGTTTAGGTTGTAGAGCAAGTTTGGTTTAGATTGTATAGCTAGTTTGGCTTAGGTTGTAGATCTAGTTTGGCTTAGGTTTTGTTGCAGTTTCGCGGGGCCTGGAGCCGGGGCTAGCGGCGCATCTGACGGTATGGTCGGGTGTGTGTGGAGGTGTTTGTGGGGGTGTTTGTGGGTGGTTTGTATGTGTGTATGTTTGTTTGAAAGTTTGCGTGTGACACAGTGTTGGCAGTAGCGGTCAGCTGCTGCCTGGTACTTTGTACTAGCAACCTACACGCCGCACCCACACGAGACACGTCCACACCCGCACTAAATACTTCCACACCCGTAGGCCTAATAAATACGTCCAAAACCGCACTACATGTCCACACCCGCACTAGACACAGTGACGCCTAGGCCTACACATGTGACACACCTGCATCTCTGCCCTCCCTGTTCAGTTGTGTGTGTGCAACGTTTTTCTATTGGCAAGTTTAGTGTCAGTTTGGGTTTGTGAATGTTTTCATTGCTTTTACCTGCGCGCTAGTGTTTTGTCTGGCCATTAATCATATAATGTTATCTAGTTTACTAGCTAGATGATGCGTAAAATAGGTCGCGGAAAAATTACCCCGCCGGGCGGGGTAAATTCGCCGCGAGAGTGACTTTTTTAAAAAATTCGGCAGCATGACCAAAACATTATATTTTGTTTTCGTTTTTTGGGTATCTATAGCAGAAAGGCTGAATGTACAGTATAGATAAAAAAATTAAAAATGTAAAAATTCCATTTGTGGCAGTGTCTATTCGTCAAAATACGCGATTTTCGGCGAAATTACCCCGTCTTACCCTACATACATACAACAGGATTGTAGATGGGTGGAATAGGCTACCAAGTGATATAGTGGGATCAAGAACGATAGGGAGCTTTAAGATAAAATTAGATAGGCATATGGACGAGATGGGTTGGGTGTGAGGGGGATCTGCCGGGTGTTGGCATATCGGCGCTCAGCAGATCTCCGTAATCTTGTGTTAATCCCTGACCGTTTTGGTGGGGTCAGTGCTCAAGGTATTAGTGAGTTTGGCCTATAAGTGGGCCTTGTAATTGGTGTTGGCGTGACAGGGATCTGCCTTGGGTGGGCCGATCGGGTTTTTGCAGACTCCCATTTTCTTATGTTATGTTCTTATACTATAGTCATACTTAAAAGCTACATATACAAGGTACTGTACACCACAAGTCACAGTTAAATACAATCAGGTAGGCTACGCCGTTATATATATTTTATTAACTATTAAACTATTGGGAAAGTAGATGTCCTGTTTTAATCTTGCTAGTACTGTATAGCATTGCCACAAAGTTTGTAGTTTTTTTTCTGACTTAACAGTTTAACCTGTGCAACTAGTTGAGCATTGAGTGTGACCAGTTTTGCTTCTGTGTAGAGTACTTGAATCAACCGATAGATTTATTGGTAACATTCAAGGAGACTACAGCAGGACTCTTCTTCTTCTTACCTCTGACCAGGTATAGGCTATCCTAGTGTTTACTAGCCTATACCCCTTTGAAAGGACATTAGCCTAACCTAACAACCTTACCTAATACCTAACCTATACTAGTATTATGGGTGGGGGCTGCCACCCCCACACCCCTGCTATTTGACATCTCTGACAGATTTTTGGTGTATTTTTCTGTGAAATCAGATTTTTTCAAGTGTCGATAACGAAATTCCTCCATGCGGACTATAATGAGAAAAATATGGCGAGTCTATTGGTCCCTATTTTCCCTAATAAATTGGGGTAGAATGTAGAATTCGGGCGTACCGCCAGTCTTGTTTACACTACGCGTAGTGGCGTCGGACCTTTCCCATCATGTTCCCGTCTATTTTGACTTGACTTGACCTGACCTGACCTGACCTAACCTAACCTAACCTAGTATTCATGTAGTAATGACAGGGGGCAAATAACAGAAAATATAGCGTCGAAATAGACGGGAACGTAAGTGCGAGCGCGGCGATCGCCCTATGTAAACAATGACTATCGTACGCCCGAACTCTAGGCTACATCCATCCCATAAATTGTTTCTAATAAGGCGGATGTAGTGTCCTTGAAGATTATCGATTTATTTTGTTGCCAGCATTCCTATTGATCCGGTTGTGCCAGCCTTCTACTGTTCTACATCATTGTTAGTACGTACTTCCATGCTGAACACTGACCAGGAGGCAATTGGCCAGGTAGGGGTTATTATCCATGTTATTCTGATATAATCTAGTAAGGGTTTTAGCTCAGGAGCGGCATTACTGGTCATAATCTCGAACATGGCAGCAATGTGTTCAGCTGGTAAAAATGGTGTAGCAAGCAATTGTCTTCTATATAGCCTACTCATGTATTTAGAAGTTTGATAGGCGATATAATACATAATAAATAAATAAATACACAAATAACACTATAGGGAGGCACCGTTAACAGGTCTTTCCCTAAAAATGTTAACCACACGAATTGTCCGTCGCTCGAATGGTCCACCGCCCGAAACGGCATTCGCTCAAATCGTCCAGGTACCGGTACCTATCCTTCTACTCTAAACTTTCCCTCTAAGTTCTAACTAACATTTTCTGAGCCGGTACCGATAGAAAGATCAGCCCGGTGGACCAAGACTAAAGCAATCAGCAACGGCAGGTCTACGAGCAGGCTCAATAGAGGAAGAAAAGGGCAACATACTCATAGCGGATTAATTCAATAAATTCAATAAATTCAATTAATTCAATGAGCCAGGTGAGTGGGCCAAATCCCTGTCACACCCAACCCTAATTATAAGCCCAGCTTAAATACACCATTAGGACTTACCTCACCGAAATGGTCAGAGGTCTTCATCCGAGTATCGCCGCGGCGGGTAGACGTACACGAATATCGCTCCGCATATCTATTCAATTTATCGGGTCATTCAGTGCAATTAGGGTATAATAACCAAGGACATTCATTTATCGAGGTACAGTGAGTGTATTGAACCCAAAAACTAAGGTCCCGGATAAAAGATTGAAGAGATATTAAGTGATAAAAGCGAAACACACATCGGACGACTACGATGGCCAAGTCCCCAAACGTAAACAAACCCGTCGTCGATGAGTGCCTCATGTGTAAACTCATCTTTGCTGAGGAAGAAGAGTTTACAATACGATGTGATGAATGTTTTAAGTGGCTGCACCACTACTGCACTGGCCTCCCAACTTTTCAAATACTGTGTTTTGCGAAAACTTTAAGGAAATTTAGATGTAAGGACTGCTGCCTAACAAAATTCAGCAATGAAGGTGAGTGGGTAGCTAAAGCGGAAGCGGCCATAAAAAGTCACAGAGAGAAACTTTCCAAAACTGGAGCAATTTCCAAGGCACAACAAAATCTCCTTCCACTCCAGAGCCGCCACTCAACATCACCCACGAAAAGTACAGTGAGTATACTTAAGAAGTCAGCCAACCTAGGCAACATAAGACATAGGAACACCCAAATACTCTGACATACTCAAAACAAATAGTCATGCAACCTCGTCCCCAAAGAGAAGCCCCAACGATGAGGTTGCAAATAGCATACCCAGCATCATCACCAGCTCAGACAAGATTGTTGATTTGGGACTAGGGAGCATGCCAGCTAGCATCACCCTCTCGCTTGTGGAGGAGGGCGACACAGATAGGCCTAGCATTCCCAGCAACTCACCTACCTCGCCAAATAACAATATTGTTGATCTAGGATTGGGTAGCATGCCAACTAACATCAACCTCTCGCTTGCCGGGGCTCTCGGTTCCTCCCCGGCCCCCACGATCCCTCGCTCAACATCACCCGACCAAGAGAGGACACCGCAGGGTACAGAAGCTACAGGACCAGCCACTAGCATCGCAGAACAACAAACCTATAGGGGCAAGACCCGGGGGGGACACCGCATCACGTGTAATCCCAAAAGTGCCAGCATCGCAGAGGAATAAAAATCAGGTACCAGTATGCAGGCACTATAAAATTGGAGCCTGCAAATACGGTCGAGTAGGCACCAACTGTCCCTCTTACCACCCAAGGTCATGCGTGAAATACATGAGACATGGGCTGAACAGCCGAGTTAGGGTGTAATAAGGGCCAGCAATGTATAAACTTCCATCAAATATTATGCAGATACTCCCTGGAAAACGGGGCTTGCACCATTCAGAACTGCAAATATCCCCACACCATAGGAACCATTAGGCCAAACAGAGAGCAACAACCTCCACCAGTACCGGTACCATACAATCAAGCCAGGGGATATCCATCCAGTAGAACCCCAATCAGAAGCCAGCGCAACAACAAATCGCCAAGACAGGAGCCTGAAATGGAAAGAGTAGCTGTAGACATGAGACAGAACACCCAGAGACCGGCCCACACAAATGAAGCAGGGTTTTTTCGGCAAACAGTCGAGAAACTAGCTGCACAACAAGAACAGCTTCAACAAATTATGTCAGTAGTGATGGGAAAAATAGGACAGGACAACTGGAAGAGGGCCTTCTGGAGTTACCACTAACCAAGATACTAACAGGTAACATCAGAGGGCTGTATCCAAGGTGTAATCAGAACAAAGTCCCCCTACTGCAAGAAATCGCTGCCACCGATAACATATCCCTACTCGCCCTGACCGAAACTCATCTGCACAACGATATACTTGATGCAGAGGTGCGGATCCAAGGCTTCGAAATTTACCGCACAGACCGTCGGGATAGAAGTCATGGTGGAGTAGCCATTTATATAAAGAATAAATTTGCAGTAGAAATCCTGGACAGCCATTCAAACGGGACATGTGAAATCCTCACCCTCTCCATCAAGGATCTAAATCTTGTTATAACGGCAGTATACAGGCCTCCAAACGCCACACAAGAGCTTTTTGAGGAGGTCATGAACAAAGTTATTCATACAGTAGAACACCTGCCAGCTCCCAACACAGAATTCTTACTCCTTGGAGACTTCAATTTTCCACACATGAACTGGGAGACATTGGAAGTGGTGGGAGGAACAAATGGAGAAAAACAACAAGCTAGGCTACTGGCGTCTCTTATGCTGACTAAATTCCTAACCCAATTTATATCCGAACCAACAAGAGGAACTAACATACTAGACCTAGTAGCTAGCAATTACCATGGGATTATGCACTCCTACGAGCTCTACGAGACCACCATGTCGGACCACAAAATCTGCGAAGCGTCTCTCGCAATAAATGCCTTGCTCAATAAACCACAGCAAGGTCAGCAAGAAAAAACAGGAATGGCAAAATTAAATTTTTACCACAAAGATATTAAATGGGCGGAAATTAAAGACAAATTAAAGATGGACTGGGCAACCAAAATTGCGGAAGACAGTGCTGCAAATATGCTCTCTAATTTCACCACAATTTGTGAATAAATATGTAAAGCCAATGTCCCGGCTAAAAGTACAGCTAAGAAAAAACACATCCCACGAGACCGTCGCATCCTTATGAGGAGGAGGAGCCTCTACAAAAGAAAATTGGCAAAAAATCCCCCACATAGTAAAGCCATCAACTTTCACAAGGCCCTTCAGGAGATTGAAAGCAAACTCCTAAAATCCCATGATGAGCAGAGAAAGAGAAGAACTACAAGCAGTCCAGAACATAAGCAGTAACTCCAAGTTTTTCTTCTCATACGCTAACAAAAAATCCAAAAACATATCGACAGTAGGGCCACTAGAAGATGTCGATGGAAACCTAGTGGCCGACCCAGGGGAAATGGCAGACATACTAAGGGCACAGTACGAAAGTGTCTTCAGTCTTCCTAACCCCCACAAATCTGTGGATGACCCAGCGGCTTTCTTCACAATGCAAGAGCCCTCTCCCTCACCAATACTGACGGACATAATCCCAGAAATTAATGATATAATTCAAGCCATTGACGACATAGCAGCCGACTCAGCAACAGGTCCAGACGGGTTCAGTGCACAGCTCCTAAAAACCTGCAAAGCTGAACTGGCGCTACCACTGCAACTAATAGCTGCCAAGTCCCTAGCTACCGGTACAGTTCCCTCATCCCTGAAGGAAGGGGTAGTGAAACCCATCCACAAAGGGGGTAGCAAAGGACTGGCCAAAAACTATCGGCCCGTAGTGCTAACCTCGCACATAACAAAGATAATTGAGCGGGTCGTCAGAAAGAGAATAACGAAACACATGGAGGACCTCGACGCTTTCAACGGGGGACAGCACGGGTTTAGAAAGGGCCGGTCCTGTCTGTCGCAGCTACTTGCCCACCATAAATTAGATAAAAAAAAACTAGATAAATTGTCATGTTGGGCCCAAATTTGGCAAATGAGTTTCAATGCGGATAAATGTAAAGTACTACATGTCGGATACCTAAATGAGAAAGCAAACTATTCGATGAATGGCACTCAGCTTAAGAATGTAAACAGAGAAACTGATCTGGGAGTAACAATATCGAGTAACCTAAAACCGAGTCAACAATGTTCAGAAGTTGTTAAGAAGGCAAACAAAATAATTGGCTTTATAGGCAGGTCATTTGAGCATAAATCCAAAGAAGTTATCCTAACCCTTTACAATTCCTTAGTCCGCCCTCTCTGGAATACTGCGTTCAATCCTGGTGCCCTTATTACCAAAAAGATATAAACAAGCTAGAACGAGTTCAACGTAGAGTTACCAAAATGATACCTAGCCTAAAGAACAAACCATACGAAGAGCGTCTTAGAGAATTAAATCTATTTCCTTTAACCCAGCGCAGATTAAGAGGCGACTTAATTCAAGTGTTCAAAATCATCAAAGGCATCGACAATATGAACTGTAGTAAGTACTTCACTATCGACCAATCTAATTACACGCGGGGAAACGGTTGCAAAATTATTGGTAAATCTTTTAACTCGCACGAATCTAAGAATTCTTCTTTAATCGAGTTGTCAACTTGTGGAATGGGCTTCCCCGAGACGTTATAGACTGCAGCACCGTGATTCATTTAAATTCCGCCTAGACAAATATCTCGCATCAAACCCGCGACTGACTGCGTTTGTAAATGAATAACTTTATCCTCCCCTCAGTTACTAACCCATATGTCCCCTACTAACTTCCTAGTCCTGCCACGTTAGTGGCAGGGCAGTAGTTCCCTTTCCAATGTTCCCTTACCCACTCTAAACCACTGTTTGGACACTTGATCCTCAGTGTTTTGGAGGACAAGCAACCTAGAAGGGTCACTAGATCTGTTGTTGCTTGATTTCCTTTGTACCTTTGTACCATGAGGCTCTACTAGAAGACATCAGTAAAGGCAAGAACGTCGACGTGATATACAGTACCTGGATTTCGCCAAGGCATTTGACAAAGTTGATCACGGCCTCGTTCTTCACAAGCTGAAAATGCTAGGTATAGGAGGAAATCTTGGCAAGTGGCTGCACAGCTTCCTAACACATAGGGAACAGAGAGTATCGGTCCAAGGACACCTTTCAGACCCAAGCGAGGTAATAAGTGGCGTTCCGCAGGGGTCTGTACTGGGACCACTTCTGTTCCTTATCATGATAGGGGATATTGATCATGATCTCCAGCACTCCACGGCCACCTCATTTGCAGATGACACAAGGGGAATGAGGAGGGTAGAGTCAGCTGACGATGTGGCCCTGCTACAAGAAGATCTGAATCGCCTACTGGACTGGGCAGATTCCAACAACATGAGGATGAACGGCGAGAAATTCGAATTGCTAAGGTACGGCCCTCTACAAACCATCAAAGAGAGCACCAGCTACCAGGCAAATCAAGAAACCATCACTCCAAAAGAACATGTGCGGGATCTGGGAGTAACAATGAGTACAGATGGAACATTTTCTCGCCACATCAACCAAACCACCGAGACAGCTAGGAGACTCGCAGGATGGATACTCAGGACCTTCCAAACTAGAGAGAGGGCCTGTATGCTGACACTCTGGAAGGCTCTGGTCCTCCCAAAGGTGGAATACTGCTGTCAGCTATGGACTCTCCACAAGATAGGTGACATTGGCAAACTGGAGTCTCTACAGAGGACCTTCACCAGCAGGATCTGGGGTCTCCAACACATGAACTACTGGGAACGCCTGAAGGAGTTGCGGCTCTACTCCCTTCAGAGACGACGAGAACGTTACCTAGTGATTTATGTGTGGAAGACCCTAGAAGGGCTGGTACCTGACGTGGGACTAGTCATCAACAATCACGTTAGAAAAGGGCGACTGTGCTACATCAAGAGGACTGAGGCTACCTCTCAGAAAATAGCAACAGTCGCCCACAACAACTTCAGCAAAAATGGGGCTCGCCTATTCAATACTGTACCAAAGGCCGTCCGGGAACTGACGGGAGTCACGACAGACTCCTTCAAGCGTCAGCTGGACCGATGGCTGGCTACAGTACCAGACGAGCCCCCAATACCAGGATATCCCAGCACCGCATCCAACTCGTTAGTAAATAGATGGAACGAGGGAGTTGCGGAGCTGCCTGGCTGCAGCGGAAGTCCACTTTAGCTGCGTCCACAGAGGACGGAATTCTACCAAGTATGACCAAGTAAGTATGAGGTCAGAAAAACGGGGATCTGCAGATCCCCACACCTGGGCCACACCTAACAGATCACCCTCACACCCAACCCATCTCGTCCATGGCGATGGGCTGGTCTATCAGAGTGAGAACTGAGCGATCTCTGCCATACCCATAGCTTACTCTGACTGTTCCTTTTACTTATATATTTTCTAGATCTCAAGTGACGGCGTCTCTTCCGTGGATTGACCTCCCAATCTACCAAGATTGGAAGCTAAAGCGTCACATTATTCCTTTACCCCTCAACTTTCTCTTCATAATTGCTGAGGGGCACAGGGCCCTGGGTGGGGCTTTGGTTTCCCGGGCGTTTACGCACCCTCTCAGCTCCCCGCCATGGAGTGGCTTCGGTCACCCAGGCTTTATTGTGGTCGGCAGGGAGGGTTCTGTGGGGGCGCTCGTTTATGGCCATGGCCTTGGCCTTGGGGCTGTTCGGCCAGGCAGCTTGGGGAACAACAACAACAACCCATCTCGTCCATATGCCTATCTAATTGTATCTTAAAGCTCCCTATCGTTCTTGATCCCACTATAGCACTTGGTAGCCTATTCCACCTATCTACAACTCTGTTACCAAACCAATATTTGCCTATATCTTTCTTGAAACAAAATTTATCTAATTTGAAACCATTTGTACGAGTTCTTTCGCTATCACTGAGCTTTAGTACATTTTTCATGTCCCCTTTATTAATCCCACTAACCCACTTGAATACCTCTATCATGTCCCCTCTAACTCTGCATCTCTCTAACGAATGTAAGCCTAATTTCTTCAACCTTTCTTTATACGGAAGATTTCTAATATTATGGATCATTTTTGTCATTCTACATTGTACTCTCTCCAATGAATCTATGTCCATTCTGTAATAAGGACACCAAAATTGAACAGCATAATCCATATGGAGTCTCACTAATGACAAGTAAAGTAGCTAGTTTATATTTAACATTTGTATGCATCTTCCCTATCTTTAATACCTTGCATTTGTCAATGTTAAACTTCATCTGCCAATTTACTGACCATTTGTGTAAGGTATCTAGATCCCTTTGGAGGCACTCTATATCTCTATCTGAATCAATTGTTCTCCCCATTTTGGTATTGTCTGCAAATTTACTTATCCTACTAGTTATACCTAAATCAAGGTCATTTATGTACGGTATATAACAAACAACAGAGGACCTAATACAGATCCCTGGGGGACACCACTTTTGACTGCTCCCCATTCTGACTTCGTACCATTTATGCTGACTCTCTGCTTCCTACCAATTAGCCATGACCTAATCCATCCCAACAACGCCCCACCTATTCCATGCGCCTCAACCTTTCTCATCAATCTCTCATGGGGGATTCTGTCGAAAGCTTTACTGAAATCTAAATATATTATATCATATGACTTGTCATTATCTACTGCTTCATATACCTCTGAGAAAAAACTAAGCAAATTAGTAAGGCAAGAACGTCCCTGAGTGAATCCATGCCGAAAAGAATTTATTAAATTAAATGTATCGAAGTGGTTTCTAATTTTACTAGCAATAATTGACTCTAGTAGCTTTCCTATAATTGATGTAAGACTAATGGGACGGTTGTTATTGTTGTTGTTGTTGTTGTTCCCCAGGCTGTCTGGCCGAACAGCCCCAAGGTCTCGAGCAAGGCCAAGGCCATAAACGAGCGCCCCCACAAAATCCTCCCTGCTTACCACTAACAAAGCCCGGGTGACCGAAGCCACTCCAAGGCAGGGAGCTGAGGAAGGTGCGGAAATGCCCGGGAAACCAAAGCCCCACCCAAGGCCCTGTGCCCCTCAGCAATTATGAAGGGAAAGTTGAGGGGTAAGGGAAAAATGTGACGCTTTGGCTCCCAATCTGCCAACTTCTAGGTTGGCAGTAGGGAGGTCAATCCACGGAAAAGACGCCGCCACTTGAGATCTAGAAGATATATAAGTAAAAGGAACAGTCAGAGTAAGCTATGGGTATGGCAGAGATCGCTCAGTTCTC
Organism: Paralithodes platypus; assembly: GCA_032716605.1. Taxonomy (NCBI): domain Eukaryota; kingdom Metazoa; phylum Arthropoda; class Malacostraca; order Decapoda; family Lithodidae; genus Paralithodes; species Paralithodes platypus. The sequence goes on along the minus strand of CM064519.1, from coordinate 51,946,054 downwards.
ACTCGGATAGACCAGCCCATCACCACATGACTAGAACCCAATCCTCTCAGCATCAGCTAGGAAAGGCCCTAGAAAGCCGCCTTTGGCGGAGGGATAGCTCCCCTATTTCAACTCCTTTCGGGGTTGGGCACCCGCCTAATGGGGCGGTAATTGGATGCTATTGATTTGTCACCTTTTTTGAAGATCGGAACTATGTTTGCAAGCTTCCAAGCTTCTGGAACTATACTTATCTCTAATGACTTGTTAAATAGAAATGTTAATGGGTAACTTAACTCATCCCTACATTTTTTTAATACTCTATCATATACCTCATCAGGACCAGGTCCTAACCTAACCGAAAACTAACCGACGGTCTAAACCCAGCTCACGTTCCCTATTTATGGGTGCGCGACGGTCTAAACCCAGCTCACGTTCCTTGTTTATGGGTATGCGACTGTCTAAACCCAGCTCATGTTCCCTGTTTATGGGTGAACAATCCAACAGTTTCTCGTATTTCACTTAGCCTATAGTGAATTTGTGACGGTAATTACATGTACACCAACAAAGTATCGTCCATGAAACTTCTAGAACACTTATAATTATCGATGGGGCTCGTATCCGGGTTGTCTTCAATTTTATCCTTATCTATCTATCTACTGTATATGCTCAGGCCCAATCCCCATTTTGGGGGTAGCCGACTCAAGACAGAGCAAGAACAGGGAAAACACAAAAACAACATAAAACAACAAATAAACACAGATAAAAAGCACAAACTCACACACATCCAGGTCACCCAGAAGACCCAGAGATCAGGGTCACCAAGGTCGCTCCAGCACTCCCCCGGACCCCGACCACCCGGAGAGGTTCTGATCTCGGCAGGCAGACATGCAGCGGAGCCAAAGCCACAAGCCCTCCCACCACACTTCCAGGCGTACCCTTCATATTAATAGACTCCCCGGGCCAGGCGCCTGATGGACTATTATCTAGTCCAACTTGCGCCCGACCCCTTACTCCAAATGACCACGTGTTCACTCAACTATTCACAAGCATTCTCCATTCACTCCTGTCCACCACCACTTCCCCTGCCTGATCTATAGTCATTCCTCTATCATCCATAGCCTTTCTTACACAGTCTCTCCATCTCAATGGGGGTCTTCCTGCCCTTCTATCTCCCCTTGTACCTGACTCACATATTCTCTTTGTAAGCCTTTCATCTCCCATTCGTTCAACATGACCACTTTATTTTATCCCACTAGGCTAATTTCCTAAAATCTGGAGGATAAAATATGAAAAATAAGTGTGCAAGCTTTTTCCCTACAGGCTGATTACCGAAAATATATATTAGGCTAACCATCACTAAAGGTAAGCAAATCACTAAAGGTAACTTCACAATTTACCAAGTAAGTACAGTAAATTGTGAAGTTAGGCCTAGCTTTGTGTTGCTTGTGGCCTTGTAAACTTTCCAATATCATACACTGTAGGCTACACATCCAGGTACAACTTTAATTATATCAAACTGCAGCCATGGATAAATTTATTCAAATCTGTATATCTTTTGCGGTGACCGAGAACAAGGTCAATAAGAGTCGGTGGATAATTTTGTGAGTCAGGTAAACAATTACTCCAGGTAACGAGGCGAAGTGGATGACTCACCTCACCTACCTTCATCAATAACATATCCCACATATCTCATATCACACACATATTAACCACTATATAAGAGATACATTCACCGGTACTAGTATGAATCAAGGTACACGGGTTGGGTATTATTCCTCCATGAAATTCCTGGACATTGATATTTTGGTTGATCGGTTGTCAGGGAAGTTATCGTAGGTTCCCCCAAGCCTCTACTCACCTATGGTTGATATAAACGTCGTGTTGAAGGCGTCATCTGAAAACCTGAAGAGTATGCATGTCTTCCCAACGCCCGAATCACCTATTAATAGGAGTTTGAATAACAAGTCATACGTCTTCTTGGCCATTTTCACAATAAACTTTTGGGAGGTGTGAGACGTCGACCTACCGCTGCCTATCCTCCACTGACCCACACCAAACTCAGGAGCTCTCTTGTCGTATTTCAGTATTACACCATTTGTCTATGTGCCTCAAAACAATACATATTAGTCATTAGTATGTAACATTACTGTATGTCTAGAATGTAGCCTATATGCTAAAGAAAACGTTTGAAGCTTTTGTCAGTGAGTATAAAGATGTGAATAATATCGAGTACAGTAATGATCACATGACTATCTCCCACAGAAAATCAATGTTGTAATACACGCCGACGTGTACTATGCAACGTTAATTGTTTGAAAACAACGTTATATTCCACTCTAATTCGGGAAGACTCAAATAACGACTGATAATAACAAATACGGTGTGTTCAGTGCTACGAAATATATTTAGTGCAGTCACATATTCCTTTTATGTTATTTAGCGTGATAAAATCTATTTATAAAATATACATTGTTGTGAAAACCAATAATTGTACATGTATGTATCGTTTCCATAACACGAAAAAATTATAAAATTATAAAGTCGAAGGTTTATGTCCAGGGTGACGTCATAAGATCATTCGAGCTTGCCCTTTGAGCTTAAAGGTGTCAGTTTGGTGTCTTTTTATTTGTTTTTACGATGTATGTCTTATCTAGAGCCATGGGTGTGAGTTCTACAGCTTACATACTATTTGCTGCATCACAAGTATGGGTTTGCGTGGTTTGTTGCGGCATAAAAACAATATCAGGAAATAAGGAACTTTTCAGAGTTACGAGTTATCAGTAAATTATATATTTTGTATTATGGACATATTCGTTGGTTAACATAACCATTGGTATAAACTATTATCCATTAATTTCGATCCACTCTCAAAATGAATTCCTTCAAATAACAGCTGTAAATATCTTAAAACTACGGTATTTGGTAAGCATTAAAGGTGTGGTCTCAAAATTGCCACTTTCTGGAGCATTTTCTTCTTAATATTTTTCTCATCTCCAGAATTAGAATTTGACATTTTTATCAATGAAGAAGGGCCTATGCTGCTATTTTCTCTCAATACAAGATAGCCAATTATTTTTAATATGATGGGAAACATGAAAATCCCGTAAACGTGAGCGAGGTCGTGGTGAGTGACGTCATATCCCTTGACACTTGTTGGAGGCCAAACAAAAAAAGATAAAAATTATATCGCTCATTATTAGCCTACATCCTATGATGAAATACGTCTAAGAATGAGTATAGCTTACTTACCAAACACTAATTATTTGATACGGTACCCAGTTAGTAATTTAGGCCTACTATTCATACTTTATAATTATAATAATATAGCCTACATTTGCATGAGAGTGGACATTTTACCACGGGTTCACTTACCAGGTACTTACCAGGTAGGGCCACGCACTGTCCACGGAGTAGCTGTGTTCAGTGGGGGCCCAAGACATGAATACAGGCACTCTAACTAGATGTACGATTAGTAGCGCAGTTACTGGGAGTCCGGCAGAGATAGTTAGTTTATATTGTGCCCTCGTTGGAGACTAGCTTTTTAGTTGTTGTTGTTGTTGTTGTTGTTCCCTAAGCTGCCTGGCCGAACAGCCCCGAGTCCCTGAGAAAGGCCATGGCCACGATCGGGCTTTCCCACAGAGCTCTCATTGAGTGTAGATTGTGTTGTTGGCGTAAGTGGTTGTGTGAAATGCAGTCTTCTATGATGTGTTTAATGGTATGGGGGTGCTGTGTTACATCCCGGGCAGGCGTCGACAACGGAGTCATCCAGTCTCTTCTGATAGCTCAGGAGAGCTGGATGGTGTCCGCATCTCAGCCTGGCAAGGTGGACTCTGTCCTCGCGAGGAAGGGAGGATTCGGAAGGATGGATTTCGGGAGTTCGTGCATGCAGCTGCGTGTTGTCTGTGAGTGAGTGGATGGATCGGTGAGAGATATGAGTATGGATGTGCTTCTGGAAGTTGGTTCGGGGTGGGCAGGGTGGGAGAGAGGACAATAATTGTGTGTGATACCGTGTGCTGGGTGTTGTTTTGATATTTCTTGGTGTCTGTGGGTGTGTTGCCATGTAGTTTAGTGGGTGGTCTTGGTTCGTGGAGGCTGCTGCCAGGAATTGAGTGCCTCTCATGTCCAGATGGTCTTTGACTTTGAGGATTTTGGTTTCTTGCTGTAGGTGATCTGTGGGTGCAGTAGCTGTGCAGCCTGTAATGATCTTCAGGGCTTTGTTTTGAATAGTCTGTTAGGTCTTATGATGTGTTTCAGCTAGGTTAGAAGCCCAGGCTGGGCTTGCGTATTCCATCACTGATCTTATGTATTGTTTATATACTGTGGTGGTAGTTTCTGTGTTGTGTCCAAATTTTGTGTGAGCAAGTGACCTGAGGGCGTTAAGTCTGGGTGTCAGTTTCTTTTTAATGTTTGTGGTGTGCTGTTTGAATGTCATATGAGTATCATATGTTACTCCTAGGATTTTGGGTGTGTGTGTATGTGTTAGGGGTGTGTTGTTTATGGTGAGTTGAGGGATGTATTCGTGTTCTCCTGTCCAACTTGTGAGCAGGGTTGCGGTGGATTTGGCTGGGGCTAGATTAAGTCTGTTTGTAGTGCACCAGCCATGTAGTGTGTTGAGATAGGGTTGAAGGAGATCTGTTTCTCTTTTTGGGTCATGGTGTTTGCATGTGAGTGTTTTGTCATCTGCATAGGAGGCTAAGTTTATTTGGGGCGTATTGGGTGTAGTTATATCGTGCATGTACAGATTGAAGAGTGCGGGCGATAGGACGGATCCTTGTGGGACTCCGTTTGGAAAGTTTCTGATTTTAGATGACTGACCGGCAAAAGATACGTGTGCACATATGCCTGCTAGGAAGTTGGCCAGCCACCGTTTTGTGTTGTTGTGCATGTTTGTGTTGTAGATTTTGTTTGTTAGGTTGTGGCGGGGGATGGCATCGAAGGCTTTACTAATGTCGAGTGTGGCTAATAGTGATCTGTGTGGTGGTCTAGCTGAGTTGATGCCGTCGAAAGCTCTTTGTGTAAGGTCTGTGAGAAGAGTGTTTGTGGAGTGCAGTGGTAGGTCAGGTGTAATTAGTTGTAATACTAGGCGTTCCATGACTTTAGAGGGGGAGCAAAGGAGTGTGATGGGGCGGTGCGAGGAGGGTAGCGTGGGGTCTTTGTTGGGTTTGGGGAATGTGATGATGATACCATGCTTCCAAATGTCTGGTATTGTGTTGTGTGAATAGCTGTAGTTTGATATGTTAGTGAGTGCTTGTATGCCTTGTGGTCCCAGGTGTCTGAGGTGTATGTTGCTTATGTTGTCTAGGCCACAGGCGGGTGAATGCTTGAGATTGTTGATGATATGCTTTGTCTGGTGATTGGTGAAGGGTGTATAGTCAGGGTCTGTGGGGAATTGTCTCTTACGTCGGATGACACGTCGGTCGTCTTTGTGAGGTTTTAGGTGGCTGACATGTGAGAAGTGATTGATGAGAGTGTTTGCTTGTTGTTTACATGAAGGAGTAGAGTCTGTTGTTGTGATTGCAGCATGTGATTGTGTTGTGTTGCTGTTGGAAAGTGTGATGCTGTTTAGTGTTTTGTAGAGTTTTTGGGGTTTGTTTTGTGATCAAGTGTTTGTAGGAAGTTATTCCAATTTAGTTTTTGTTGTTCTTGTAATTGTTGTTGTTAGTTTGGGTATTGAGTGCTTGGATTTGTTGTGTGATGTCTTGTGTGTGGGGTGCTGGGGAGTGTTTCAGTATGTCGCGTTGTCTGATGAGGTTTTGAATTTCTGGTGTGAAGTTGGGGTTGTGTCTTTTTCTGTTACCTCTTGGAATGTGTTTCTTGTCAGCGTTTTGGATAGTTTTATTGAGTATGTGTACAGCATTGTTGATGTTAGTGATGGGTGTACTGTTTAGAGTTGTGAAGTGTTGTTCTGTCTCATTTGTGAATGCTTCCCAGTTAGCTCTTTTATAATTGGTGTATGTGTGTTTGTGGCTAGCTGGGGTGAGTCTGGTTTTGGTGGTGATAATGATCGGGAGATGGTCAGAGCCTAAGGTTCTGACCACCCTCCAGGATGTTGTGGGGGCGAGTTCTGGGGAGCAAAAGGTGATGTCTGGAGATGATGGGTTATAGAGGGCTTGGTGAGGAATATGGGTATGTTGATGGATGTCGTTAAGGATGATGAGGTTATCGGTTTGGTTTTGTAGTACCAGCCCTCTGTCTGTGTCGGGGTTGTCGACAAACCAGGCCGACGTCTTGGCGTTGAAGTCACCACCCAGGATGATGTGTGGGGTGTGTGGGGTGTTTGTGATGTGTTGTAAGTGTGGTCTGTATTCATTTGGTACTGTAGGGGATGTTTGGGGAGGGATGTATGTGTTTTTGATGGTTATGTTGGAGTTATTGCCAGTGCGTATTTTAATTGACTGTATTTCTGTTGTGTTATCATTTGGGGGGAGGAAGGATTTGGTTTGTACACTGGTTACTATGTATGATATTTCTTTGTGTACCAGGGTGATGAGTCCACCGTGTTAGTTTGTTTGAGATGTATGTTTAGGTGTTTTAGATGTGTGTTTTGAGTGTTTTAGTGAAATTCGTGGAGGGAGTCGTGTATTTCTGCTTGGAGGCGTTGCTTGAAGAGTCTGAGATTTGGTGCAGTAATGGTGTCCTCTGAAAGTGAGTTCCACCTCTTGACTATGTGGGAGAAAAATCTTCTTCTGGCTTCAGAGGAGTAGTGCTGTACTTGGATTTTGTAACTGTGTCCTCTGGTGCCAGTCCTAGGGGCCATGGTGAAGAGGTCGGTGGGGTTGATGGGTGAGAGGCCATGGAAGATCTTGTAGCAGTAGATTTGGTCGTACCTGATCAGTCTGCCCCTGACTGAGTGGAGTTTGAGTCTTTGTAGGCGCTAGTCGTATGGGTAGTCGCTAAGGCCGGAGATCTGCTTCGTCCATCTTCTCTGGACAGACTCTGTGACTCTGCTGTCGGTCAGGTAGTCTTGGTTCCAGAGTGGGGACGCAAAGTCGAGGATGGGTCTTAGGTCGACCTTTAGGAGGGATAACATGAATTGGGGGGGAGCGGTTTACAGTACTCTTGAGCAGATTTTGTGCGACTCCTCCCGCTTTGTTTACCGCCTGGCGGATATGGTGTGAAATTTGAGGGTTGTTGGGACGAATACCCCAAGGTCCTTCTGCAGGTTTGATGGCTGGATGGGCAGGTTTTGGAGGAAGTAGATGGGTTGTGTAGGCTGGTTCGTTTTGTGGCGGGAGAAGCGCATGTGAGCATGTTGGCCTATCAAACTATATTTAAACAACTATGGGCATATATATATATATATATATATATATATATATATATATATATAGGCCTATATATATAATTTTTTTATTTTTGACAGCTAGCTAAATTTGTACATTTTTCGATAGAAAAATTTCTCCGGCGAAGCCGGATTTCTCCATACCATGCTGGCTCGCTTTCGCTCGCCAGGAAGAAATCGACACCTGGATGGGGATAAACGTCTTAAAACAGTTGGCTGAATGGGGCCTAAATAATGAATACAAGCCAGAGAAAGAGAGAAAAGGAGAGAAAGACAAAACAAGCAGGTGACCCCCATGCTATTTAGGTGTCGTTCTTTCCCTGGCGAACGATAGTGAGCCTGTAATGTTGGAAGAACCGGCCTTCGGCTGGTACATTTTTGTACCGAAAAATGTACAAACTAGTCTAGGAAGGAGATCTAATGGATGTTTTTTTTTAAATTTGATGGAGGTCTAGGGAGGCAACTAGAAAAATAATGAATACATGCAAAAATCGCCCAAAAAGTGAACCATCTCCCCTTAACTCCTGTACCGGCGATGTGTTTATATTTTCATTCTAGTTAATATTTAAGACGATTTTGTGCAGTTCATGAAGGATCTGTGGTAGTATAAAGGGTTAAGTGAGGTAGTTCATGAAGGATCTGTGGTAGTATAAAGGGTTAAGTGAGGTAGTTCATGAAGGATCTGTGGTAGTATAAAGGGTTAAGTGAGGTAGTTCATGAAGGATCTGTGGTAGTATAAAGGGTTAAGTGAGGTAGTTCATGAAGGATCTGTGGTAGTATAAAGGGTTAAGTGAGGTAGTTCATGAAGGATCTGTGGTAGTATAAAGGGTTAAGTGAGATAGTTCATGAAGGATCTGTGGTAATATAAAGGGTTAAGTGAGGTAGTTCATGAAGGATCTGTGGTAGTATAAAGGGTTAAGTGAGATAGTTCATGAAGGCTCTGTGGTAGTATAAAGGGTTAAGTGAGGTAGTTCGAAGCCTGTTCATTGCTGGAGGCCCTTTTTAAAGTGCACACAATCGTCTGAACATAGCTAGAATAAAATAAGAAAGACGTCGCCGGTACAGAAGGGGTTAAGGGGGCAGTGGTTATTGTGGGGGGGTCTATTCTATTTATCTATATATTAATTTGTTTTTTAGTTTCCTCGCTAGACCTCCATCAAACTTAGAAAAACACCCCCTAGACCTCCCCTCAATATAAATTTGTACATTTTGGGGGTAGAAAAATGTCCCGTTCCTCTTATAATTACAGGCTCGCTATCGCTCGCCAGGAAAAAATCGACACCTAAATAGCACAATAACGAAATGGAGCTAAAGGTGTTAAAATCGCCATCAACTAATGGGCCAAACGTCTTAAAATCTCAAAACTGATTGAGCTAAAACACGAAGGAGAAAGGGAACCAGAAAAACAGACCATCTCCCTTTAAGATACTTATAGTCATTTCAATTGTATTCTAGCTTTATTTAGGATACAATTGGAAGCTTAAGAATGAACTATGTTATTCTGAGGGTTCAAGGGGGAGGTAGGCTACTCTCTTTTTCTGGACCCCCTTCTCCCTCATGTTTAGACCCATGGTTCACTTGTTGGTCGATATTCTTCATTTATTTATTATGTTCTAGTGTTGGTTCGCTAGACCTCCATCAAGCTTAACAAAAAAACACCTTCAACATAAATAAATAAAGATAAAGTAAATTTTTTCAGAAAAATGTCCCGGCCGAAGGCCGCTACCTCAAAACTAATATGCTAAACATGAGGGAGAAGGAGGACCAGAAAATATGGCCCATCCCCCCCCCCCCCCTTAATGCGCTAGTATTTACCCCTATGAGTCCTAAAGGTAGATATTATAGTTTGATCTGGCAACTAGAATTATACCTATTATTCACATTATAATTAGCATACATGTTCTGAAGGGGAGGTTTTTAGTTTGTTTCCTACTCCTTCAGCAATCTTAAAATTTCACCCCCTTGACCCCCTTTCAAGATAAATTTGTACATTTTTCGGTAGAAAAATGTCCCGGCCGAAGGCCGATAACTCTTAAATTGCAGGCTCGCTATCGCTCGCCATGATAAAATCGACACCTAAATGGCACGAAAGGTCTTAAAATTGACAGAATGGGGCGGAAATTCTTAATAATCAACAAACTAATGGGGCAAACGTCTTAAAATCTCAAAAGCAATGGGGCTAAACATGAGGGAGAAAGGAGTCAAGAAAAAAGTCCCTCAAGTGGAAATCTCCCCTTAAGGGGGTAGTGGAGTTTTTTTTGTTTTTTTTGTTTTTTTTTTGGTATGAAGGGTGCGCCTGGAAATGTGGTAGGCGGGCTTGTGACTTCGGCTCCACTGCATGTCTGCCTGCCGAGATCGGAACCTCTCCGGGTGGTCGGGAGCCGGGGGAGTGCTGGAGGGACCTTGGTGACCCTGGTCTCTGGGTCTTCGCCTGGATGACCTAGATGTGTGTGAATTTGTATTTTGTGTTTGTGTGTTCATTGTTTGCTGTTGTGTTTTGTGTTGTCCCTATTCTGGCTCTGTCTTGAGTCGCCCCCCCCAAAAAAAAAGTAGGGATTGAGCCTGAGTATATAGATAGATAGAATATAATTATATATTCACATATTGTTTAGTTTCCTCACTAGACCTCCATCAAGCTGTAAAAAACACCCCCTAGACCCCCATTCAAGATAATTTTGTACATTTTTCGGTAGAAAAATTTCCCGGCCAAAGGCCGGTTACTCTTAAAATCACAGGCTCGCTATCGCTCGCCAGGAAAAAAATCCACATCTAAATGGCACGAAAGGTCCAAAAATTCACAACGGAATGGAGTGAAGTGTTCAAATCGCCAAACTAATGGACCAAGCGTCTTAAAATCTCAAAACTAATGAAGCTAAACACGAGGGAGAAGGGAGTCCAGAAAAACTAACCATGCCCCCTTAACCCCTTCTGTACCGACGTCACATCCTTTTAACTATAGCCTACTTTTTTTTTTTTTTTTTTTTTTTTGGCTACTATTAGACGATTGTATTTAGTTTGAGGGGGGTCACCTGCTTTTTCTCTCTTTCTCTGGCTTGTATCCATTTGGCCCCATTCAGCCAACTGTTTTAAGACGTTTATCCCCATCCAGGTGTCAATTTCTTCCTGGCGAGCGATAGCGAGCCAGCATTGTATGGAGAAATCCGGCTTCGCCGGATACATTTTTCTATCGAAAAATGTACAAATTTAGTTTGCTGTCAAAACAAAAATATATATATGCTGGCTCGCTACCGCTCGCCAGGAAAATATTGACACCTGGATGGGGCTAAAACGTCTTATAACAGTAGGCTGAATGGGGCCGAATGGATACAAGCCAAAGAGAGAGGGAGAGAAAGAGAAAAAAGCGAAGTGGGCCTCCAGCAATTAATTAACAGACTTCGAACCATCTCACTTAACCCTTTTGACGACCACATTTGTTTCTTAACCCATTCATTACCGGCGACATCTTGTTTAGTATATTATAATTCTGGCAATTGTTCCGACGATTCTATTCGGCTTAGGAAGGACGTCTACTTTACCCGCTAACAGATTATCACAGTCTTTCTCAATTATTGGCCACTTGCGAGTTTCAGCCTATAAGGAAGTTGGAGCCATAGACATCAATATTTAACAGAAATTCAATAATAATGTAGGTTTCTTATGGATAACAAGTATGTTGAATTGGGTTTTATGTATTTATATAAGCACTACAACCGCAATTTAGGTGATCATTCTGTTAATTATTGATGTTTACAGCTCCAACTTCCTTGTAGACCGAAACTCGCAAGTGGAATCCTTTTAGCTAATATGTATCCACCCTAAGCTTCATAAAATCGTCTAAATGTACCTGAAATCCAATAAAACAAGACGTCGCCGGTACACAAGGGGTTATAAGGGGGATATATATATTTTTTTTTTGTGCAACTCTCTCTCTCTCCCTTTCTCTCTGGGTTGTATCCATTCGGCCCCATTCAGCCTTATGTGTTATGACGTTTATCCTGATTTTTCCTGCGAGCGGTAGCGAGCCAGCATATTTAAAAAAAAAAAATTGAGAACAGGCTAAATTTGTACATTTATCGATACAAATATGTGTCTGGCGAAGCCGGATTTCTCCACACAATACTGGCTCGCTATCGCTCGCCAGGAAGAAATCGACACCTGGATGGGAATAAACGTCTTAAAACAGTTGGCTGAATGGGGCCGAATGGATACAAGCCAGGGCAAGAGAGAAAAGGAGAGAAAGATAAAAAGATAAAAAAAACAAAAAAGCCGGTGACCCCCCTTAATGCGATAGTATTTCCCGGCCGAAGGCCGGTTCTTCCTACATTACAGGCTCACTATCGTTCGCCAGGGAAAAATCGACACCTAGATAGCACGAAAGGTCTAAATATTGACGAAGAAATGGGCGAAAGGTCTTAAAATCGACTAACTAATGGGGCAAACATCTTAACATCTGAAAACTAATGGGGCTAAACATGAGGGAGAAGGGTGTCCAGTAAACCGGCCCATGTCCCCTTAACCTTTTTTACGACCACAGATGCTTCTTAAGCTTAACAAAATATTATAAATATAGTTAGAACACAATTAACATGACGTCGCCGGTACAGAAGGGGTTAAGGGGTGATGGGTAGTTTTTCTGGACCCTTTTCTCCCTCGTGTTTAACGAGAGAATTTTACAGTGAAATTAGATGAAGCCTACAACAAGATCAACGTCCTCACCATGAAGCTGGAATCACTCCAAGAGTTTGTAACACTCAACGTTGGAGTACCACAAACTTCAATTGTCACCGCAACTCCAGCAGCCACCAACGCCCCAACGTCAACTGCCAACAATTCAACGCCTACAGTAGCCACTTCAGCTGATGTTTCCGATACTCAAGATACAAATAGTGACTCTCTTCCCCCTCAAGACAACTTCCGTGTCGTGAGGAACAATGTTTGCCCCAAGACCAGGAAACACATACCGATTACCGAGTGTCAAAACCGTTTCCAGATACTCACAGACCCAGATGACGAAGAGGAAATAGAAGAAGTCCGGCTCGTGGGAGACTCGATGATACGTGGTCAGCTCACAGAGTTTTGCGCCAGGGCACCTAAGACCAGGAAGCGTTTTGTATCCCTGGTGGTGGTGTGGACGACGTAGTTGCAGCAGTTGACGAAGTATCAAAGCTGGCCCCTGCTAATACAATGTACGTCATCCACGTTGGATCCAACGATGTACAGCGAACCCGGTCGGAAGATTTGCTTTTAAAGTACCAGCAGCTGATCAAGTCGTTTAAGGAGAAGTCATCAAGGATCATCGTCTCAGGAATCGTCCCCCGGCTCGGTGTAGAGAGCCGATTTTACAACATAGCCACCAGCACAAATCGTTGTCTAGCAAACCTCTGCAGAAAGGAGAACGTGGGATTCGTCGACACCTGGGACAATTTCTACTACGATGACTATTTGTTTTCGGATGATGGAGTTCATCTGAACCAGGTGGGAGCAGCATGTTTTGGGCGTCTTCTCAACGATGCGGTGACGGATTTTCGGAGAAGAAATCGACTCAGCACAGGACAACCAGGAAGGAGGACCGAAGACAGCGAGGACGGCAACCTACAAAGGAATTAAATACTAATCCGTCAAGAACCGCGAATTTGGATAAAGCTCCACCAACACGACCCAAATTCAAAACCGCCAGGGATAACGACCGAGGACAGCCATGAATGTAAATGTAGATCCGACCAGAACCAAAAATTCGATGAAAGAACGTTCTGTGAGTTCTAAAACCGCAACTTTAAAGGTTTTCTATGCAAACGCTCGTAGCATACGCAATAAATTTTCAGATTTAGAGGAACTAGTGTTTACAGAAAATTATGATGTGATTGGCATAACAGAATCTTGGCTCAATACAGAAGATAGAGACTTTTTAGCAGAGTATTCACTTCCCGGTTATGTAATGTTTGAGAACAGCCGAATAAATAAAAATGGAGGTGGCGTTTTATTTTATATCAAAGAAAGTCTTAACCCGACCCTCGTGTCAAAACCTCAAATTGTGAACGTCGACACATCTTTTGTGCTAATAAAGAATAATAAAGGTACAAAAATAATACTTGCATTAATGTACAGACCTCCAGCTCAATCAGTGCACACTGACCGAAAAATTTACGAACAAATTGCAGATGTAAGTAACTCACAAGATACCGTAATTTTTGGCGACTTTAATTTACCTGTGACCAAGTGGGGCGATACTCTTACTTCACACTCCGGACATGACTTGTATACGAACTTGCAAGAGAGTTCGCTTTATCAATTTGTTCGAACGCCGACCCGTGGTAATAACGTTCTTGACATTGTACTTGCAACAACAGAAGAATTGATAGAGAATTTGAATGTTGGTGATGAATTCAGTAACAGCGACCATCGTACGATAACTTTCACTTTAAAGTTTACTAGTAACGAACCAAATAGTAGCATCGAAAAGGTCCCTAATTTCAAGAAAGCAAACTTCCATAAACTTAGAGCTATGTTTAAAGAAACTGACTGGAGCTTTTAATTAACAATAACGACATAAATACATCTTGGAAGTTATTCGAAACCACTTACCTAAAAGCAGTGCAAGACTGCATACCATCGAAAATACGGCGTCCAGGCCATAATAATAAGCCCAAATGGTGGAATAAAGATATTTCAAACTGCCTGCTTGCTAAAAAATTTGCTAATGATAGATTAAAATCCTCACAAAATGACGAAGAACGGGTGAAATTTGTAGAGCTACGACGCAAAGCCAAAAAGTTAATTAAGCAGAGTAAAAAGACCTTAGAGTTACATATTGCGAATCAAAGTAAAACAAACCCGAAAGAATTCTATAGTTATATCAGAAAGAAAAAAGTAGTTACTTCAACTGTTGGACCGTTAGTCGATGAAAATGGAGAATACACCAAAGACGAAGTACAAATGAGTAATGCCCTCAATACCTTCTTTGCATCAGTTTTTACAACAGAAGACCTCAGTGATATCCCTACACCATCGCCGATTCAGATTGATAATTCAGATGTTCTAAGCAATATCACCGTTACAGAGAGAGAAGTATTGAATTGTTTAGATAAACTCAAGGTAAATAAAACGCCAGGACCTGATACAATCTCGCCTAGAGTTCTAAAGGAAGCTAAGGATGAGCTCTCCAAACCATTGACATTACTATTCAATAAATCCTTGCAGTCTGGAACTATGCCTGATCAGTGGAAGCTAGCCAACGTAACACCGATATTCAAAAAAGGCAGCAAATCCCTACCCAGTAACTATCGTCCAATTAGCTTAACCTCAGTTGTTTGTAAAATGCTAGAAACGGTCATAAGAGACAGACTCGTAAATCACTTAGAAGAAAATAACATACTTAAAGATACTCAACACGGCTTTCGTAAAAAACGTTCCTGTTTAACAAACCTCTTGGACTTCTTCCACGATATCCTCAACCTGTACGATGAGAGTAAAGCTGTAGATATTATATACCTTGATTTTCAAAAGGCCTTTGACAAAGTTCCCCACAAACGTTTACTGCTAAAACTAAAAGCGCATGGAATACAAGACGGTGTGTTGAAATGGATAGAAAATTGGCTCAGCAACAGATAGCAAAGGGTAGTCATAAACGGTAAGGCATCTAAATGGACCAATGTAAGTAGCGGGGTACCCCAGGGATCGGTACTAGGACCAATTCTCTTTCTAATTTACATCAACGACATAGATGAGGGTCTCACCTGTACAATCTCAAAATTTGCTGACGATACAAAAATTGCAAATAGCGTACTCTCAAAAGAACAAGTTGACGATATGCAACACAATCTAGATAAATTGTCATGTTGGGCCCAAATTTGGCAAATGAGTTTCAATGCGGATAAATGTAAAGTACTACATGTCGGATACCTAAATGAGAAAGCAAACTATTCGATGAATGGCACTCAGCTTAAGAATGTAAACAGAGAAACCGATCTGGGAGTAACAATATCGAGTAACCTAAAACCGAGTCAACAATGTTCAGAAGTTGTTAAGAAGGCAAACAAAATAATTGGCTTTATAGGCAGGTCATTTGAGCATAAATCCAAAGAAGTTATCCTAACCCTTTACAATTCCTTAGTCCGCCCTCTTCTGGAATACTGCGTTCAATCCTGGTGCCCTTATTACCAAAAAGATATAAACAAGCTAGAACGAGTTCAACGTAGAGTTACCAAAATGATACCTAGCCTAAAGAACAAACCATACGAAGAGCGTCTTAGAGAATTAAATCTATTTCCATTAACCCAGCGCAGATTAAGAGGTGACTTAATTCAAGTGTTCAAAATCATCAAAGGCGTCGACAATATGAACTGTAGTAAGTACTTCACTATCGACCAATCTAATTACACGCGGGGAAACGGTTGCAAAATTATTGGTAAATCTTTTAACTCGCACGAATCTAAGAATTTCTTCTTCAATCGAGTTGTCAACTTGTGGAATGGGCTTCCCCGAAACGTTATAGACTGCATCACTGTTTATTCATTTAAACTCCGCCTAGACAAATATCTCTCATTAAACCCGCGACTGACTGCGTTTGTAAATTAATAACTTTATTTTATCCCCCCCTCAGTTACTAACCCATCTGTCCTCTACTAACTTCCTAATCCTGCCACGGACATTAGTTCCAGGGCAGTAATTCCCTTTCCAATGTTCCCTTACCCACTCTAAACCACTGTTTGGACACTTGATCCTCAGTGTTTTGGAGGACAAGCAGCCTAGAAGGGTCACTAGATCTGTTGTTGCTTGATTTCCTTTGTACTCCTTTGTACTCCTTTGTGTTCAGCCCCATTAGTTTTCAGGTTTTATGACGTTTAGCCCATTTGTTTGGCGATTTTAACACCTTTAGCTCCATTTCGTTGTCAATCTTTAGACCGATCGTGCCATTTAATTAGGTGTCGATATTTTCCTGGCAAGTGATACCGAGCCTTAATTTTTTCCTACCGAAAAATCTACAAATGTATGTTGAGGGGGTCTATAGTTTTTTTTGTTTTTAGGTTTAAGGGAGGTCTAGCGAGGAAATTAAAACATTCAGTAAATGAATAAATGAATTAATGGTAAAAAAAAAAAAAAAAAAATGTAACCTTAATGAATCAAACTCCTATAATTGTTATATCATACTCTATACACCTTGAACCTTGGAAAATTGTGACGCATTTTGACAGTGTATTCTGGCTATCATTAAACGATTTTATACAGTTTAGGAAGGATATAATATACAGTATATATATATATTAATAAATAAAGGTCAATGTTTGTCTGTTTGTCAGTTACCCGACCTTTGTACCTTTGTTACTAAACTCCTCCCACAGTTTTGGTGCCAGGTGGGAGTGTGGAGCACCGTTGGAAAGCCCAGGCTTTGGAGATGGTTTTAGGCGAGTTTAGTGGAAATCAGAGACACTTTTGTTTAATCAAATTTTCCGCAGAACTTATGTAGTATACGGGAGCGAAAAAAAATCGAAGAAATGGCCGTTTGGGGCAGAAGGAGGCCTCCGATCAAAAAGGTGTATGGAACGAAAGTTGTTCGCAGCTCCCCAAAATGGGGGTACGGATGAGGTCAGATCCAAAATCGGAGGTCATTTAGTGGCCGAAATCGAGGTCGCCGTTTAATGAGGCACAAGGAGATCGAGGCCGGTGATTATGGTAGTAGTAGTATTGTGATGATTGTGGTAGTAGTGATTGATGATGGTGATTATGGTAGTAGAATTTAAACCCGGGCAACGCCGGGTACCCCTCCTAGTATATATATATATATATATATATATATATATATATATATATATATATATATATATATATATATATATATATATATGCTGTGTATGAAGTAGAGACCCTATAGTAATTAACAGTATGAAGGAGACAAAAGGCAATGCTGCCTTTAACGAGTGCCTCCCCCAAAGTTGAAAGAGTAGGCTATATAACTATATACAGTAGGCCTATAGGCCTACTGTAGGCTACATACATTCAATGTTTGAGGTTATCTTGGGCATAGACAAATCAATATGGCATGGGAGATTGTGTGGTGTAATTACTATCTTATTTATAGCCTATATGCCTATAGTAATTCTACCCTGGGAGATCGGGTTTTGATTGGATCAGATTGTTACAGACTAATAAACACTCATAAAAAAGCCACCCCAACAGCTTCCTCTCTCTCCAACACCCCTTCTCCCTTCTCAACACTTCGGAAAGTAGATACGAGGTGCCATTGTAAAGGCTAATCCCTCAATACCTTCATCTGACCTGACCACTGACCCACTGACACTGTCACTTGTCAGAGTTGCCAGCATTGTTGGTAGAGTCGTTGGCAACACTGACACAGGCTAGCAGAAGACAACAACATGGACGCCCTCAGATTGCTGGTTCTTCTTGCTGGTAAGATTCTAGTGGTTATCCTGTCATACCTTTACACCTGGTTCTATATTTGATATGTATAAAAGGTTTAGGAAGTAAGCTTGCATGTATATATGTAAATAGTTGATGGTAATATTGTGTAAATATTGATTTCTTTGTGTATGTGTAAATGACAGACGATTCTTATTTCAATAGACTATTTGTCAAATATAAATAAAATACCGGCATACTATGTCATAGCCTTACGTTATATCTGTTTCCAATGGGACGATCTCCTCAACCATACCTATGGAGGTGATCGGTTTGATTGTATCAGGCTAGGCTATGTTTAGGCAGTTTAGCAGTTTAACCTAGCCCTAGTCTGAACTAGGCCTAAGTGGTAGGCTTTTATTAGCTTATGCGGTATGATCCTGTGTAGCTGGAGGAACTGTACATATATCTCAATAATTTGGTAATGTTACAATATAGCCTATGTTTAAATTTTACATTCATAAATAGTCCACTAGGCTAATATATATACTAGGTTAGGCTAAGGTTAGGTTAGGGTAAAGATATTGTTCAATGTTTCTTAGTAAATAGGCATCTCAAACAGTCCCTCCCGCTACACAGGATCTTACCGCTTATGCCTACAGTACCGTATATGGAATTTGGTGCCTTACCTGTTGGCCTTTCCCAGTCCATTCAACCTATTGATGTACGGTATCCCACGGCCGGTAATTGGTAATAAAACAATTTACTCAGCTGGCTGTGGAATACAATAATAGGCCTAGGGCCTATGTTGAGAGAGGCTTTGCCAAATTGCCCCCCCCTCACCGGCCATGACCATGACTAATTATCATCATTACCAGCAGGGAGCTGGCCGTGAGATAATTTCGTAAAAAATAAAACAAAAAATTAGACGCAAACGTAACTGCGAGCGTACAACTTATGTAAACAAGGTGGACGCCCGCTAACACCATCATTACCCCCAAAATTGCTAGTCTTTTAAAATCTAACTAGCTTAGATTTAGTTAGGTTTAATGTAAAATTAGGCTCTGTAACTTCATTTTTGTTAAAAAAAAACAATGTGGATAGGCCTAGTGTAAAAGATGTAATAAGAATCAATTAGATTATTAAGTAAAAAATCATAAGATATTTATTAGCAATGTTTTTTTTCAGGTTTGACATGCCTCGGCAATGCCACCAAGGTACTGGAGCTGAGTGACAGGTTCCTGGAGCTACGCGGGGACTCCAAATGGCTGGTTATGGTGAGAATCTACGAGCAGGTCATCAAAAGTAGAGAGTATATATTCAACGTTCATACCCTGGTCTTGAACATAGTCCTTCCACTTTACTCATTATTATATACCGTAATATACAAAATTAAAATGGAAATGTTTCTCAAAATGAAGATGAAGGCATAGTTTAAAAAACTAGTTAAGTTAAACAAAATTAAGGCAGTCATGAGCAACTATTTATTTACTAAACAATATTGTATACAAGAATGAAGTGATCATTGATTGGAGTGCTTCATCAAAGAACATGGGAGCTAGGTTCTCATCGACAATGTAGCACTTCCCACTATGAATTGGTACCAGTAAGTCATTTGGAGTCTAGCCATATAGTGAATATCACTAGATTGTTGAAAATGCAGAATGTAATTATGTAAATGGCAATAGCTTTCATATATTTCTTAAATTGCTTAGAATTAGATACTATCTCTGCCGGTGGTGGGGCCGAGGCTGCCACTGTTGCTAGAATTAGATGTGGCTGGAGGAAGTTCAGAGAACTGCCGCCAATTCTGAACATGAAAAGAATGCCTCTCCCCCTGAAGGGAAAGGTGTATGCCTCATGTGTTAAGAGTGCAATGACGTATGCCTCAGAGGCTCCGAAACATGGGCCGTTAAAGTAGAGGATGTCAACAGAATGGAACGTAATGAGATGAGAATGGTGAGATGGATGTGTGGGGCCAAACTGCAGGATAGAATAACAAATGATGAGCTGAGGAGACGCTTAGGTATAAAGAGTATTAGCGAGGAGATACGTATAAGTAGACTGGGATGGTATGGGCATGTGGAGAGAATGGATGAACAAAATTGGGTGAAAAGATGCAGGTCTGTGATTGTGGAGGGAGCTGCACCAAGGGGTGGACCGAGGAAGACCTGGGATCGGACTATACTGTACGTGCCAATCTCAAATTTAAAAAACTTGACAAGTGAAGCCACCCTTAACAGGGTTGCCTGGAATGCCACCATTAGGACAAGAGACTGAAACTGCACATACTGTATGTGTGGATCACTCGGTCTTATAATGTTATGTATGTATGTATGTAATGTCAGTTAAATTAGAGAATTTCCTATCCTATTTTTGCCATACAATTTAACATTATGCTTTATCATCTTGACAGTTTTATGCCCCATGGTGCGGCCATTGCAAGAAGCTGGAACCAATCTGGAACCATGTGGCCCACGCCTTGTACGGAACGGACATTAGGGTGGGCCGTGTGGACTGTACACGCTTTACCGCCGTAGCCTCTGAATTTGGTATCAAGGGGTTCCCCACCTTATTGTAGTAAGTAATCAGAAATAAGTGAGAAAAAGGAATAGGCTATGCTTTGACTTTATAAAATTTAATAAGAGGAAAAGATAGAAATGCACTAGAAGCTATACATATGTTTTCCTATTAATTTACTAATGATAGTTTGATATATAGGAACATTAGGGAATAAGGAATTAATGCTCTTGTGTTTCTTGTTCTGTTTAGTCTAGGCCTATTCACTTGTCAATATAAATTTGTATATCCTGTTGCCAGGCTGACACAGCAATGATCATATACAGTTTTGGTAATGTTTACAATTGGTGTTTTGGGAGATAACAATCTTGTTTTGTTTTGTCAGTATCCAAGGTGATCAGTGCTATGCCTACCAATAACAATCTTGTTTTGTTTTGTCAGTATCCAAGGTGATCAGCGCTATGCCTACCGAGGTGACCGAGTGAAGGATGAAATTGTTGGTTTTGGGCTGCGTATGTCTGCCCCAGCTGTCCAATCCCTGGCCTCACACCAGGACCTGCAGGACACTGTGTCTCGCGCACAGGTCTTCTTCATCTATGTTGGAACACAGGAGGGAATATTGTGGGTGAGGCTCCAGGCAATCTTATATAGTACAGTACAGTACAGGTCTCCCTAGGATTGGTCTCCCTCGATATATGATTGGGTTACATTCCATAAAACTCGATCTTAAATAGAGAAATCATATAGCGAACCCTAAGATTAATAGGGTAAATGGGGATGTGTTCTGGGACCAGCCAAAATCCAAACACAAACCCCTAAAAACCTATAATAATATCATAAATTGGGGCATCAGATAGTGAGGGAGTCCTGTACCGGTAACATGACGTAATTCGGACGGGGAGATAACTTTGGATACTCTAGAAAAACTATACAATGAACCACAGTTATGGGATAAATACATGATGTTATGGAAAAACAAATATGTCTTCGGTGTTCTTCCATAATGCAGAGTAATTTTTCCATAACTGTACCTTATACTGTATACTGTACTTTTATCCAGAAGTGTCCGAAGTATAGCCCCCGTCCGAAGCTAGGGCATTTCACGGTATATACAGTGGTCATGCTTTACTTCAGCTGATGGTAAATTCAGTCTCCCAGCAACTGGTTTCTTGATACTTAATGAAAAATATGAAACTTTTGTCTCTACGTCATATTCATAATTAGCAACATATTTTACTTCAGTCTTTGTAATAGCTGAATAATGACGATTTACCATCTAACTATAGTTTTGGTTTAACATTTCTACCACACTATCCAGCAGTATACAGTTACACTCTAGAATCATGTTGTATCTCAATTATATCCATTTTTAGTATCTGTATATTATTTTTGGATGTGGTACAACCAATGCCATCTTTTTTGTCACGCAGTTGCAAGAGAGAAATATGAGAGGGAGTTGTATCTAATTTTTGTAGATATGGAGGTCTTTAACCCGGGAACTGCGGGAAGACTCTTAAGAGTTCCCCCGGCGGACTGCGGGAAGACTCTTAAGAGTCAGGGGGAAAAAAATCAATTTTAAACACCATTTTTTTTTTTTTTTTTTTTTTTTTTTTTTTTTGCCCCTGGGCCATGCAAAATATCACTCCTCTACCTCCCCTCCTTCCCCACTTTCCTCCCCTCCTTCAGTTATCACCTATTTTCCCTGTTATTCCCTTATTCTGTGGTATATTTTCGTGCTAACATTAGCGAGTTGCAAGCAGGGCATTGTCATCACTGTTAGCAAGCGAATGCAAGAGAGAGAGAGAGAGAGAGAGTATCGATCGACAGTGTCTCTCCAGCCTTGGGGAAAAGTGGCGGGAAACGAGGTTGCCTCAGCCATACATTATGTAACTCCCGGCCTGTATCGCCGATTTTGACCATCCAACCGCTGTTTCCACTTGTTTTATTGTTGTAACAGGTTAATACCTTTATAATCAACCTATAATAGGCGCATATGGAGAAGTATTAATGCTATTTATGGTAAAATTAATATTTTAGTGATGGAAACAGCTCAAATACATGCGCACAGGCAGAGGTGTCTAATACCCCCCATGCACACTTCAGAGGTTAATGCCAAAGGATGATGCGGAGAAGGCTATGAGAAAACTTTCTAGAAGAGTGGCTGGTTTGTGTGATAATAAGAGTGCTCGAGCGGCAGTAAGAAACTGTAAGAAGTAAGAGTGGAAGCTGCATTGAACGAAGAACTTCCAATAAATTTAGAGTCTGTCAAGGGTCTGTGTTAAGTCTACTACAGTATTTGTCTTGGTTATGGAGGCACTGTTTGGGGATTATAGAATTGGTTTCCCATGGAAACTGTTATTAATTAAAATGTAAAACTTGCAAACTAAACAAACCAAAATTGGGACAAGGACAATATAAAGTCAAATTAAATTATCAAAATCGCTATGTGGAAACAACGCTTACTAAAATGAAAATTATTAAATAAAAGAACACAATCCACCACATAGGGTGTACATTACTACATGAGCAAGTTAATCTGTTTCCGTATATGCAGCTTTGGGGAATAAAGCACGAAGAGAAATTGGAAGAAAACAGGACATGTCCTTGTACAGTATATAATATTTTAGAGTTTTCACAAATAGCATAATAACTTTCCCTTCATAATTGCTGAGGGGCACAGGATCTTGGGTGGGGCTTTGGTTTCCCGGACGTTTCTGCACCCTCCTCAGTTTCCCACCTTGGAGTGGCTTCGGTCACCTGGGCTTTATTAATGGTAAGCAGGGAGGGTTTTGTGGGGGCGCTCGGTTATGGCCTTGACCTTGCTCGGGACCTTGGGCTGCTCGGCCAGACAGCCTGGGGAATAGCAACAACAACTACTGTACTGTATATACCTGTCTTCTTTGTTAGGCTATACTGTATTAACTCTTTCACGCACGTGTGGACGCAGGGTTTGCCAATTAGCAATAAGAAATAGAGTTCTCTCAATCTTATAATTACCTCTCCAAAATTAGTTTTCTACCCACAGCTAACTCAAATACAACTGCAGAGGTTGAAGTAAATACTGTAAATTAAAGGTTTCTAAACACTCCTGGTGGTCACAAAGGCTTTTAAAGTATCCCAGAATAGACTCAAATCGCATCCTGTGTGTGAAAGGGTTAACATTTACAGGTTATTGCAAAAAAAAAAAAAAAAAAAAATGTACAGGATACCGGTATTCTTTTTTTAATGTAGTTATTCAAATTGCCATATTATATACAAGATTGTATTTACTTACATTGGGTAGGCTAGAGAGGTATTAACATTGAGGAAGTAAAGGAAGCCACATAAGTTCTTCACTATACTGTACTTTACTTTACTATAGGGCTTCATTCTATCAAATAGTTGCATAGATTTAGCTTAGTATATAAGTATATATATTTTACTACAGATTTATATAGTTTTTAGACAGATGATTGTCTGGTTTTGTTTTCTACTTTTCTTTGGCCCCTTAAGGGGACAGTGGTTATTTTTTGGGGTCTATATATTTGTATATTCATATTTATTTTTTTTTAGTTTCCTCCCGAGACCTCCATCAAACTAAAAAAAAACATTCATTAGATCCCCCTACGAGATTAATTTGTACATTTTTTGGTAGAAAAATGTCATGGCCGAAGGCCGGTTCCTCTACAATTACACCTAAAGGGCACAAAATGTCTCAATATTGACAAAGAAATGGGGTGAAAGGTATAACAAAATGACAAACTAATGGGGCAAATGTTTTAAAATCTCAAAACTAATGGGGATAAACATGAAGAAGAAACGGACCAGAAAAAGGGCCCATCTCCCCTTAACCCTTCAACCCCGGGTGGTACACGTGTGTACCATTATGTTTTGCCCCCAGGAACCCGGGTGGTACAACATTGTACCATTGCTTGAAAGCCTGTGAGCTACGTGTGCGAGGCGTCGGTCCGACGCATGTCACAAGAAACTTAGAGAGCTCTACTTAACGCCATTCTACAGGTAAATAACACAGCTACGCTTGGGGATGCGCGGGAATGCGGGAAGCATTAATGTTAGGGATTTTTATTAGTTCATATTCAACCCATTTATTCTCTCTAAAGGAAGGGATAGGGAAAAACTAAGAAATATAAAACATGGTATTCCTATCCGTACTTTAAATAGACACCAAAAACCTTTTCCATCTTCCTGTGGCAATAATTATAATGTAAAACTTGCAAAATAAACAAACCAAAACTTATACAAAACTTGCAAGATAAACAAACCAAAACTTATACAAAAATTGCAAAATAAACAAACCAAAACTTATACGAACACAGTAAAAAGACAAAACAACTACAGTAATCAAAATCGGAATTTGTATACTGTATTCGCGTTTGTTTTTAGTATGGTTGACAATGATCAAAGTATGCCTGGTGAGGGTGAAAGCCACAAGAATGTATCAAGAACAATCTTCCTTAAGGGGGGATAGGCCGGTTTTCTGGACCACTTTCTCCCTCATGTTTAGCCCCATTAGTTTTAAGATGTTTGCCCCATTAGTTAGTCGATTTTAAGACCTTTCGCCCCATTTCTTCATCAATATTTAGACCTTTCGTGCTATTTAGGTGTCAATTTTTTCCCTGGCTAACGATAGTGAGCCTGTAATGTTGGAACAATCGGCCTTCGGCCGGAACATTTTTTTACCGAAAAATGTACAAATTAATCTAGAAGGGGGATATAATGGATGTTTTTTTAAATTTGATGGAGGTCTAGGGAAGAAACTAGAAAAATAATGAATGCATGCAAAAATTGCCCAAAAAGTGAACCATTTCCCCTTAACAGTGGACAGACCCACACTATTGCCGTGTGGGTGAGTCTCTCCCTCTCCAGATACCACACAAAGCAAAAACAAAATAAAAGTAAAATAAAAATAAATATCGAGCAGAAGCGTGCCCGTCATATAGGCCTACAGTTACCCAACGTGAAAGGGTTAAGTACGGTACTGTATATTGTGGATAGTTGGTTTTATTTCAGCTGATAGTAAATTGAATCCCTTTGCAGCTGATCTCCCTATACTGTAATGTACATAGTGGACAAATATGAAACAACTACTACAACTGTCTTGATAGCGTAATGCGTAAGTGCGCGGAATTTTGATGTGAATATCCTAGGTTCGAGTCCTTGGAGTGCCACATGTATTTGTTGATTTAATTAATTGAGTTTATAGGCGAAGTTGGTTGGTGGAAAAAACATAATAATATCTCTGTGCCATAGTAATTCATATGTGTTTTCACCAACCCACCAATTAATTTACAAACAAACCCAACTAATGTAATTAATGAAAGTAATGCCAAGTTTTCTCATATATCAATATATTTCCCGACTGAATCTTTGTAATAGCTGAGTAATGAAGATAGAGACATTGCAAGTTACTGTCAGCTGGCTAAAAGTAGACTACAGTAAAGCAATTGACCACTTGCGAGTTTCAGGCTATAAGGAGGTTGGAGCCGTGAACATCGATATTAACCCCTTCTGTACCGGTGACGTCTTTTGTTAGTATTTCAGCTACATTTAGACAATTTGATGAAGCTTAGGAAGGATATATGGTAGCTAAAAGGATTAATTAAGATAGTCTGTAGCCTTTTAATGAGTAGACGTCCTTCCTAAGCTGTACAAAATCGTCTAATAGTTGCCAGAATATAATGAAAAGTACATCACCGGTAGAGAAGGGGTTAAACAGAAATGCAAGAATGATGTAGGTTTCTGATGGATAAATGGTATGTTAAATTGGGTTCTATGTATTTATAAATGTACTACGACCGTATTTTAGCTGGTAATTCTGTTAAATATCGTTGTCTACAGCTCCAACTTCCTTATAGAACGAAACTCGCAAGTCGGCAATTATAAACTATTACTGATGTGTTACCAAATAAGGATATTATGGTGCCTATTAACTTTCACTCAGAGGTCCTACCAAAACTGTATAAAAGCTGTTTTGAGTGTGCTATGAGTATGACCACATAATATACGTTTGCAGGAATCCTACAAGAGCTTGGCAGAAGAGTTACGTTCCCTCCACTTCTTTTATCACATTGGTTCCGGCTGTATGGAGGAGGTGAGTTGATTACTATGGCATGTTCTTTGCATCTTCAGAATTAGCCTCTGATGTTTTATTCTCCTAAATTTATACAGTATACTAACACTCCTCGCTTAAATTTTCTTCATTACAGTATTACACTGTTTATTAACCAAGTAATAATATTCACTTAAAGTTGCTATGCTTCATTTTAAAGTTGTAAATGATACAAAAATGGCCTCTGCTCCACAGTGCTGATCATAACGAGGCGTAGTCACATCTACAAAACTACAAAAGTTAGAGTACTACCACATATCCTACACATAGTTGGGCATATTTCCTACACAAAAATTGAGTACCCAGCATATCTCCTACACCAAATGGTGCATCCGGCGTAACTCATACAGTTATACGGTCATATCTCCTACAATTATGATACATGATCAGTGCTCATCAATGCGATAATGTGGCAGTATGCAGGAAAGAATACAAAACCTACCATAACCTTGATTTGTGTGTGTAAGAGTTATGCTATACAGTATCTCTGTAGGAAGTATAGCAAGTGTGACAGAATAGATTTTTGTGTGTAGGAGATATGCTGTCTCTCTGTAAGAAGTATGTTACTACTAAAAAAACTGCTAAAGTTGTAGGAGATATGCAGTGTAGGAAATGTGGTGCACCCCCATCATAACACTCAGATAGAAGACTTTGACTACACATTCCCAATGTCGACTCTTTCCACCCTTGACGTAGCTCTGTGGTTCACACAGTATGTCTTAGAAATATACTGTATTAACCCTTAATTGGCGGCGCGCAACTTATGTCGTGTGAAATAAATTTGGACTAAGTGGCGGTTCACAACTTATGTCGTGCGCCATTTTCAGCACGTAATGTTGCTGAGAGAGAGAGCTGAGCGGTGTGAGGAGCCTAGCAACCCTATGACCACTCACGACCACCGCGGTGGACCAACTGAGGTGCCTCCCACCCTTCCCTCCCCTCTCTCACACGCTACACAGGGAATTATGTAGGGAAATTACCTAATTACAGGGTTTTTGCACTCGTGTTGCACGATCGTTGCAAGAGAACCAGCGGTCGTACAAGGATGGTTCGGGTGTCATTGGAAAGCTCTGTTTACGCCCTTTCAGGGATAGATACTTGTTTTACGCTCTGGGTCTTATTTAGGCATGAAAATGATCACGTAAACAACCCTATTTAGGGTAAAAACACCCCGCTGGGCGCTACGGTCCGCTAGACCGCCTAGCCCGCTAATAAGGTGTTAAGTCACAGCACTCGCACTACCTTCCACACTGTTACACTTATTAGGTACCCAACAATCACACACAACACACTTGATATACAGTTGCTAGCATGGTGTCAAACTGAAGCAATTTTGTTTGAAGATTTCTATAAATATGAGAAAGAATGCATAAAAATCAACGTGAAATAGCATTGTTTTGGCCAGTCTATCACTTCCAAAGACACAATTTAAACAATAAACCACAATTTTACCTTTTGATATACAATACTAAAGGTTAGAAAATTGAGGACTCCGCTTTCGTTTGACATCCTGGTTGCTACCCACACCCATCTTGCATACCAGGCTTGATCAGACACCACTCATTACTGCAGTGCCACCATCCACTCAACTCACTATTACCTTTGCTTTTCCCTTCACCTTCTAACTATTTTCTCATCTTGTTTATTCTTTAACCATATATTACAGTATATCAGTTGAAAAGCTAGCGCCTTACTTTGCATAGGTATGCCTTTGTCACCAAATGGCCGTTTTCCATGCTTCTTATACTGTATCCTGTATGTATTTTTTGTTATTTAAATATTTTCTATATGAAATATCTATATCTATCTATCTATTTACTCAAGCCCAATCCCCACTTCTCCTATTTTTGTTTTTTTCTTTTATATACATATTTATATACATATTGTTTTGCACTTTTTCAGCATTACACTCTCGAGTCCAACCCAGCAGTTATGGTGTACAAGGACAAACAGCATTTCTACTTCCCAAGTAAGTTTGGCCATTTATTATGACAAGTCTAGAAATTGTGACTCCTAGCATATTGTGATTTAGGAAGGACTGAAGCAAATGGGATATAAGTTTTCACACCTATTTACTGGCAGGTGGGGATGCCCTTTATCCACATACAGTGTCAAAGTGGGGCAATGTTGTTTTGGTACTGGATTGAGTGTGAGAGGAAATACAGACTTTTTTAATGAAATTGCATTGTTTTTGCCATTTAACTATTTTCAAGAGCATCTATCTATTTACTCAGGCCCATTCCATTTTTTTTTTTCAAGGTCATAATAACTGTATATTTAGTAGTGATAACTAAATAGAAGGCAATAGGTCTGTCGTTTGACACCTGCCTTCACATTCTGTGGTGATGTGTGGGTCAGAGAAGGCATCTTTGCTGAACAGCATAACAGGTCAGTGACCAGTACTGTACATACGGCCTTGTAGTTTGGAGTAGTGTACCGATCCCAACAATCTCATATGGTCCATGGAGGTGGTAATGTGGTGCTGGAGCCGGGGACTCCCACATAACTGCTGTTTTGCAGTTAGGGATTAACATCTTTGTTTCCACAACCATCTGTGACCAGGGCTCAAACATACTGCATGTATAATCTAATTTCACTCCCAACACCAAACGCCTCCCAATGAAATTAATGAAAGCATCTAAGTCTTTTAAAATAATTTAGATTTTTCTTGTGGATTATGAGCTAACTTATCTTCCTTCCCTGGTTAACTTCAGTGGTAGTCACTTGAATTGGAAATTGACCATGAGAGGATTACATTACATTTATGGCTGGATGTGTATTAAGGCTGTCAAAGAGTATAAGATATATTTTAATAAACTGTATTCGAATCCAGGGAGGGCCATATGCTTTCATTAGTTTATTCAGGTACATTGGGGTTTGTAATGAATGAATAATGTTAAGAACGGGGTGTTACTTATCTATTTATGGATGGTAGAAATGTCAGCTTGATTGTTTTAGTCCTTTTTGCCTGCATCGAAGATGAAGGCCTATGAATTTATCCTGATTGGCTGAAGACAGTGGAGGTGTTCTGTGCTTGCAATGCTTGTTTTCTTCTCTCTCAGCACTTATGATTAACCATCCCATTGTAGGAATTGACCACTTGGGAGTTTCAGGCTATAAGGAAGTTGGAGTTTTTTACATTGATATTTAGCAGAATTACCAGCTAAAATGCGGTTGTAGTACATTACATAAATGCATACAACTAAATTCAACATACGTTTTATCCATTCGACATCTACTTTACTATTGTATTTCTGTTTAATACCAATGTTTACGGCACCAACTTCCTTATAGCCTGAAACTCGCAAGTGGTCAATTAGGCTAGGCTTCTAACTGACGTACCTCTGAGCGTCTAAACCCCCTACAGCACCAGAGGATACCGAGACAGCAGAGAACCAGACGCTGCTGAATGCCACACTGGCTGACTGGATCAACCACGAACGCTTCATTACCTACCCCAAGATTACCCACGGCAACATGCCTCAACTCTGGAAGGTTAGATAAAGTTCTAAGGCATTGTCACTGCCAATTTTACCCTAGTATAGTATTTTTTTTTATTTTTTTTTATTCCAATTAAAGGTGAATTACACAACGATGATAAAAAAGTGAGATAAGTTATTTAGCAGAACGTTAAATGCTCTAGTAATACACCACTATCGGGAATATCCTTATATTTGCCCCTAACATATAAAATAAATCGGGCCAAGTTAAAGATAAATTTCTGTTGCCTGACAACTATCAGAATCTATGACGTCATCACAATACTGTAAGGCGCGAAATTTGCAAGACAGTCAACTATCAGACGCCGCCAGATATAATAATATTGAATACTGTATTTGTTTTCTTTACTGACGTAAATTTACGTTATTATACACAAACCTGAGCATCCTAATATGTTTTGATGCATACTATACAAAATATACATCTTACATGGTATGCAGCTTATGTAGTTCACCTTTAAGTAACCAGATACTGTACTATTACGATATTATTTTATTGATTACTGATTTGGGTACACTAGCCATTTTGTATGCGATGGTTCAGTTAGTACAGGTCTCCCTTGATTTACGATTGGGTTACGTTCCTGAAAACTCGATCTTAAATAGAAAAATCACATAGCGAACTCTAAAATTTATGGGGTAAATGGGGATGCGTTCTGGGACCAGCCAAAATAACAAACACCTCAAAATCTATAATAATACAGTATGGTAAATTGGAGCATCAGATAGTGAGGGAGACCTGTACTCAAAATCAGTATCAAAACCACCCAAACTGAGTAGTGTGTGTACCGGGGTTCCATGTCATCTCAACCAGTAGCTCTCAACCAGTGCCAAATTAACCCAGACCAACCAAACCAGTGCCAAAATATAGTACTAACCTAACCTAACCTAACCATATTGGTTGATTTGGTACTGGTTGAAATGGTCTACTGGTTGAGTTGACCGGTCACCGTGTACCGGTATTTCTATAAAGCACATACCGGTAAGTTTCTTTTATTTCTTTTCTCAAAGTATTGCATCATTAACTTTTAATGGCAACATTTCATTGGTCATTTGCATTATTATTAGCAACTAGGATGAAGGCGTTTTCTTTGATATTCGAGCTTCAACCCACCTGGGTGAGGTGGTCATTCAGTTGGTTTGCTGGATTCATTGGTTGATCTGTGTTGGTGGTGTAAGGGTTTAGATGCTTATGTTCTGGGTATGGTGTCCCGAGTTCGAATCCCAAGAGGATCATATGCTTTCATGAATTTATTCAAGTGCATTGGGGTTTGTAATATATATAGGATTAATGTCAAGAACAGGGTGTTCCTTAATATCTAGGTGGTCGGTATATTTTGAGCATCTTTGCTGATGTAGCAACGCTGGGTTTAAAGTAGAGGTACTGTACAGTAGTTTAAGGGGAGATGGGCCATTTTTCTGGTCCCCTTTCTTCCTCATGCTTATCCCCATTAGTTTTAATATTTTAAGACATTTGCCCCATTAGTTTTGAGAGTTTATGACCAATTGCCCCATTTTGTTATCAATATTAAGACCTTTTGTGCCCTTTAGGTGTCAATTTTTTGTCTTGGCGAGCGATAGCGAGCCTGTAGTTATGGAAGAACGGCCTTTGGCCGTGACATTTTTCTACTGAAAAATGTACAAATTAATCTCAAAGGGGGATCTAATGGATGTTTTTTAAGTTTGATAGAAGTCTAGGGAGGGACCTAAAACATATATGAATATGTAAATAGATAGTCCCCCCAAAATAACCACTGTTCCCTTAAATTAGGTGGCTGAATTCTTGTAAAACATTAATTCTAGCCACGTCTGACACAAATTATTGTAAATAATTGGTGGAAATGGCATATGGTGACCCTTCAATTTGTTGTTGTTATTATAATGTAAAACTTGCAAAACAAACAAACCAAAACTGGGACGACACATGATAAACACAACAGAACTAATCAAAATCGCTATATGTGGAAATAACGTTGAATACATTTTTGTTTTTCATAAATTTGATTTTAGTAAGAGTTTTTTCCACATAACGATTTTGATAAGTTATTTTGCCTTTATATTGTCTTTGTCCAAGTTTGGGTTTGTTTAGTTTGCAAGTTTTACATTTTAAAATAAAATTTTGACAGATCAAGAAGTTCCTGGTGATCACGGTGGTGAAGGAGAGCAAGATTGGCCGCATCACCACCGACGAGGATGTGTAAGTACAAATGCACATTTGGCTTTACTCTCAATTAACTTAACCCCTTCACCACCAGTACGTAATTTTCATCATATTCTGGCTACCATTAGACGTTTTTTTTTGGTTTGTAATCTGCCTAAACGACTCAGATAGGTAAATACGGTCTCAATAAACCCTCTTAATAAACTAGGTTCTTCAGTCTACCTATACGACTCAGATAGGTAAATACGATCTCAATAAACCCTCTTAATAACATAGGTCCTTCAGTCTACCTATACGACTCAGATAGGTAAATACGATCTCAATAAACCCTCTTAATAACATAGGTCCTTCAGTCTACCTATACGACTCAGATAGGTAAATACGATCTCAATAAACCCTCTTAATAACATAGGTCCTTCAGTCTACCTATACGACTCAGATAGGTAAATACGGTCTCAATAAACCCTCTTAATAAACTAGGTTCTTCAGTCTACCTATACGACTCAGATAGGTAAATACGATCTCAATAAACCCTCTTAATAACATAGGTCCTTCAGTCTACCTATACGACTCAGATAGGTAAATACGGTCTCAATAAACCCTCTTAATAACATAGGTCCTTCAGTCTACCTATACGACTCAGATAGGTAAATACGGTCTCAATAAACCCTCTTAATAACATAGGTCCTTCAGTCTACCTATACGACTCAGATAGGTAAATACGATCTCAATAAACTTAGTAACACAGGTTCTTCTTAAACTGCATAAGATTTATCTAATTGTGGCCAAAATCCCCGGTAAAAAGGCGTCATGGTGGTGAAGGGGTTAACAACAGGGTGTCTTGATGGTGTAATGGTTAGGGTGTCAAACCGAAGCAACTTTGTGTGAAAACGAATGAATATGAGAAGGTATACAGGAAAATTATTATGAAAAAGCATTGTTTTGGCTATTATATCACTTCCAAAGACATAATTTGAGCTATATCTATTTCCATCTATCTATTTGCTCCGACCCATTCCCCTTTTTTTTTTTTTTTTTTTTACTGGGGGTTGCCTACTCGAGACAGAGACATAATTTGAACTATAAACCATAATTCTATCTATACATATACAATAATGTAGACTAAATATAATGGACTCGGCTTTGGTTTGACACCCTGGGGGGATGGTTCAGTTTTTGGGTGATTTTTGCATGTACTGTACCAGTATTCATTATATTTTTAGTTTCCTCCCTAGACCTCCATCAAATTTAAAAAAACATCCATTAGATCCCCCTTCTAGATT
Organism: Paralithodes platypus; assembly: GCA_032716605.1. Classification (NCBI taxonomy): domain Eukaryota; kingdom Metazoa; phylum Arthropoda; class Malacostraca; order Decapoda; family Lithodidae; genus Paralithodes; species Paralithodes platypus. The sequence continues at coordinate 51,912,867 of CM064519.1, read as the reverse complement.
AATTTGTAAATTTTTCGGTAGAAAAATGTCATGGGCGAAGGCCGGTTCTTCCAACTTTACAGGCTCACTATCGTTCGCCTGGGAAAAAACCGACACCTAAATAGCACGAAAGGTCTAAATATTGAAAATAAATGGGGCGAAAGGTCTTAAAATCGACTAACTAATGGGGCAAGCAACTTAACATCTGAAAACTAATAGGGCTAAACATGAGGGAGAAAAGGGTCCAGAAAACCGGCCCATCCTCCCTTCAAACTATCTAACATTATATTTTGTTGATAACCAATTAAAATCGCTACCGATACTGTACCTGTGTGAAAGATATTTAGTGAAAGACATAACCTACTACAGTCCACTTTATTCCAGCTGATGGTAAATTGCTATTTTGCCATCCTGATTACTAAGATTTTATGCCGGAATATGTTGCTAATTGTGAAAACTTGGCAATAATATGATGCAGGGACATAGTAGTTTCATATTTTTTCCTTAAGTATGGACAAATGAACTGCTGAAGGATTCAATTTGCCATCAGCTGGAAATAAAGCGACTATAACGGGGGACCGGATAGCATCGTCTGCTACTCTTTCACAAACACTCAATAGTAATCAGTTTCCATCCAGTGAGTCGAAATGTATATTATAATATAAAACTTGCAAAATAAACAAACCAAAACTTATACGAACACAGTAAAAAGACAAAACAACTAATCAAAATCACTATGTGGAAACAAAATCATCAAAATATCACTCCTTTCTATATTCATTAATGTTACAGAAATATTACTCTCAAATTCTATTCAGTACATTGTCCAATATACAAAGTATATACAGTATGATGAATAAAAAAAATATGTTAGGCCTACAGAGACATTTGGCAAGGATCCAAAAAGTAGTCCTACCTTTCGGATCCTTGCCAAATGTCTCTGGAGGCCTAACATATTCTTTTTTATTCATCACATATACTTTGTATATTGGACAATGTACTGAATAGAATTTGAGAGTAATATTTCTGTAACATTAATGAATTAAAATGTAAAACTTGCAAACTAAACAAACCAAAATATAGAAAGGAGTGATATTTTGACGACTTCCATATATAAATTTCGACTCACTGGAGGGAAACTGATTACTATTGGGTGTTTGTGAAAGCGCAGCAGACGATGCTATCCGGTATCCCATTATAAAATAGACAGGGTTATGATCAACTTATTATTTAACCCCTTCTGTACCGGCGACGTCTTTTTCATTATATTCTAGCTATATTTAGACGATTTTATACAGTTTAAGAAGGATCTTTGGTAACAAAAAGGGTTAAGTGAGATAGTTAGAAGCCTTTTGATTGTTGGAGGGCCCTTTTTAAACTGAATAAAATAATCTAATAGTAGCCAGAATAAATGTAAAAAGACGTTGCGGTACAGAAGGTGTTAATTTTTTCATGTCGGTTTTGTGGGAGCTGTGGTGGTCGAGTGGTGAGCACGCTCGCGTGTGAATCTGCAAGACCCGGGATCGAATCCCCGCCACGGCGGACATTTAGTGGGTGTGGTAGTACGTCTTAGCATGTTTCACATGCTTGCACCCAGTCAGGGGACATCCTGACGACGTATACAGACTAAACACACATAACAAAGCCACTCCAACACCTTCCTCTCTCTCCAACACCCCTTCTCCCCTCTCAACACTCTTCTCTGAGCTAGTGCCTGTATAGAATCGTAAGATTCAGAGTCGTAAAGATTCCAGGACGAGCTCAATAACGGCGGATCCCCAGATTGGCCGTGGTGATTGCACCTAAACACATACAAAAGCAAAAAAGTAAGTTACTAAAATGAGATTAACTACAAATGTGGTCTAGAATATGTGACTATGTGTAGGGGCCATATATGATGTATCTGCTGGTACAGAGGAGGAAGCAGATGGTTCTGTTTGAGACGATAGTACAAATATGTATGAACAGTATGTAGGATGGCTTGTATCTATTCAACATTTTTCTATCGAGAAATGTACAAATTTAGCTTGCTGTCAAAACAAAAAAATATATATATATGCTGGCTCGCTACCGCTCGCCAGGAAAATATTGACACCTGGAGGGGGGTAAACGCCTTAAAACAGTAGGCTGAATGGGGCCAAATGGATACAAGCCAAAGAGAGAGGGAGAGAAAGAGCAAAAAAGCGAGGTGGGCTCCCTTAACCAGACCACTTAGTTTCGAAACAAACCCCTCATAGTGCTAGCCTATACTGTATGTAAGGTTAGACTTAGAGTAATTAGAAGGCAATATTATTAAAGTCATAGCAAAGTTTCTTGGAAAGTAGTTTTATGTATAATGTTGGAAATTATAACAAGTACGATATAGATAGAGATTGATGCAGTTTTTACCACCATACACTCCCTGCTGAATAGCAAGGCTAGGGTGGGTGCCCTGATGAATCAGGGACTTAGTGAATAGTTGCCACAGATTGCTAGACCGCACCGTTCACCAACAGCACTGACGTCTGCCAATAACACACTGGCTGGCTCGAGGCTCGAACTGTCAACCTCACGGTTAGCAGGCGAACGCTCTACCAATTGAGCTACGGCCTGTGGGAGAAATTATTTGATTGTGTGGGGTGGACGGGCTTGTGGTTTGGCTCTGCTTCATGTCTGCCTTCTGAGATCCAAACCTCTCTGGGTGGTTGGTGGCCGGGGGAGTGCTGGAGGGACCTTGGTGACCCTGGTCTCTGGGTCTTGCCCTGAATGACCTAGATGTGTGTGAATTTGTATTTTGTTTTTGTTTGTTCATTGTTTTCTGTTGCGTTGTCCCTATTCGGGCTCTGTCTTGAGTCGGGGGGGGCAAAAAAAAAGGAAAAGTGGGGATTGGGCCTGAGTTTATAGATAGATAGATAGGGATGATATAGTACCGTACTGTAACAGAGAACTGTTTAGCCTTTGAGATTATATAATTTAGTCTTGTCATTTATTTATTACTGTATGTTTATCTATTACAGTAATTTATATATTGGTCCATGTCTAGTATCATATTCTGATGTTTATTAATAGTGAGAGTAGGTATTGTATGGATGATAACTAATGGCCGAGCTGTGTAAATACTGTTGACTTAACCTAACCATTCCCTTCCCTATTTTCAGTGAAGACTATGTTGATGGGTACAAGTAAGTGATTTCCATAAAACCCATAGACCGTACATACAAGTGCAGTCGCTATCATTAATGCTGACTATACATTTTCGAAGCTATCTCGGGCTGAATTGAATCTCCTTATTAATTGTCGACTTGCGAGTTTCGTTCTATAAGGAAGTTGGAGCTGTAGACTACGATATATTTAACATTATTTACAGCTAAAAAACGGTTGTAGTTCACTTATGAATACATAAAATCTAATTTAACAACTCTTTAGCCATCAGAAATTTACATTATTATTGCATTTCTGTTTACTGTCGATGTCTACAGCTCCAACTTCCTTATAGCCTGAAACTCGCAAGTGGTCAATTCCTTACCTGTTATATCCATTTCGGAGGTTCGTTCATTCCGCTCTAGGCTTCAAAGTATACAGGTCTCCCTCACTATCCGATGCCCCAATTTACGATATTATCATAGATTTTTAGGTGTTTGGGTTTGGGTTTTGGCTGGTCCGAGAACGCATCCCCATTTACCCCATTAATATTAGGGTTTGCTATACGATTTTTCTATTCAAGATCGAATTTTTCAGGAACGTAACCCAATCGTAAATCGAGGGAGACCTGTATCATAATAACCCATACAGTACCAGGGACTTCCTTCTCATCGTATTCTGGCAACTATTGGACAATTTTATTAAGCTTAGGAAGGACTTCTAGCAATAATATGGCTTCAAAATATCTCCGCCAACCCTTTCAACTACCACAGATCCTTCCCTAGCTGCAAAATATCATCTAAGCATACAGTAGCTAGAATCAAATATAACTCACGTCGCTGGTACTCAAAGGGTTAATGATCGTGACTGTACATAATCTATTAGGATATTTCGGATGGTAGAAGTAGCTTATAGACTTGGAAATGACATACAGTACAGTACTTCATTATTATTAAATGCTCTTCATCTTGGCACTACTGTACACTGAACCGTATATTCTGTACAGTAGGTAGTTTTCCTTTTAGCCAATCTTATGGTAGATACCGATAGTTTCTGCTATAAAATATCCCTAGTGTATACAAGTGAAATAGGCCTATAGACTTTTCAGGATTAAACTTTGAAGAATGTTTTACATTAATATATGAAACATCTTTCCCCCTTTTTTTTTTAGTAATGTTTATATAATTGTTTAATATAACTTTAAAAACTTATGCATGGTTCTATTATACTGTATATAAATGCAGTACAGTATACTGTACTGTATACACATTTTATGGCACATAATGAAGTATTTCTTAGATATTACAATGTAAAACTTGCAAAATAAACAAACCAAAACTGGGACGACACAAAATAAATGCAAATAAAATTATCAAAATCGCTATGTGGAAATAACGCTTAACCCTCCTGGCCCGGGCTGTATCTCCAAAGGACAGGGTGGGCTACCCGGGCGATCTGGCCGAAAAACGTCTAGGCCTAGGCTACCGTATTTTTGTTATTTTAACTGATAGAAATTTCCCACACATCTATAAATGTAGTGCGGTTTCCAATCTGTAGACTGGCGTTGAGTAGAGCTCTCTAAGTCAACTGGTTCAGTTGTGATGATGATTTCAGTGGAGAGCATTTTCAGGCGATGTTAGCAATACAACGATCTTTTCACTACTGAAACAACGACATACAGACATACAATAACAAACGAGTCTTCTCCTTGTTTTCGGAGGTGCGGTGACTCAACGATCGGCTTTGTTTACATGCGTCGGACGCACGGCGTTCAGACCAAGCTGAATAGGCTTTCAAGCTTAAAAGTCCTGAAAGGACACCCGGGCACCTGCCCTTATTTCGTGGTGTCATTTTAAAATGACAACCGGGCAGGAAGGGTTAATAAAATACAATTTTGAAATAATAGAACACAATCCACCACATAGCGTGTACAGTACATCACTACATGAGCAAAAGAACTTATCAAAATCGCTATGTGGAAACAACGCTTAAGCAAAATAAAAATTAGAAATAAAATAACACAATCCATCACATAGGGTGTAGGCTACATTACTACATGAGCAAGTTAATCTGGTTCCCAAGCAAACTAATTACACATTATAACAATGCACTATTGTCACGTTCAAAGAATTAGTCAATTTGGGAAGTCGGGGACGTTCTGGTAAATTTTACTAAATTCTGTATGAATAACGAAACTACAATTTATATCAGATTTTATATTTAATTAAATATTGATATTAATCAGTTGCATTATGTAATAACTGCCCACCAACTACAGTACTGTAATTAATTTTATGATTATTTATATTTCCAAGACATTTAAGGGTAACTACTAAATAGTAACCAAATCCAGCATGAATGTTCTACAAGAATGACTGTGTACTTGATTGAACCTTATGTTTATACTGTGAAACATAAACATCAATATTAAACCTATGAATATACAGTGGAACACTCTAGTTATTTTTAAGCTTAGTGTTGACAGTCAGATTTAACTTCCATATGCTGAACTGTACACAAGATTTATTTATTTATTTTTTTTTTTTGTAGTGTACATTGTAGTTGGCAGTTGACCAAAGCTATGAGCCCAATTTACATTAACTATTGTATTAACCACTCAGCATAATAATTTTGATGTCAGGAGTATTGGAAATTGTTTAGGGTTGTACAGTTATTTGTATGAAAAGCTGAGGTGGATGTAGGCTACAATTGTGGATATATAATATAGATACAGTACTCATGTTTTGAAGGGCTGCTATATTTAGCCACCACCAGGGATATTTTATATTTGGGGTACGGTACCGTAGTACAGTGTATGTACAGTGTAAGTTCTGCTATTTGGGCGATACGGTTTTCGCCGGAGGTGGCACTGAAGCTGGCTCCATTGCTTGGCTGGGGAAAGTTTAGAGAGCTGCTGCCACTCCTGACCATGAGAGGGCTCCCACCCCACCTTAAAGGGAAGGTGTATACCTCGTGTGTTAGGAGTGCGATGATCTATGCCTCAGAGACGTGGCCGGTTAAAGCGGAAGATATCAATAGAATAGAACGGAATGAGAATAGAATGGTGAGAGCGAGTAATTCAGAAGGCGTCTGGGCATCAGGAGTGTCAGTGAAGTGATGCGCACGAGCCGACTTGGTTGGTTTGGACATGTGAAGAGAATGGATGATCAGAACTGGGTGAGGAAATGCCGGACTGAATGTGGGGGTAGCTGCGCGTAAGAGTATGTATGCCAGTAGTTGTGGCAAGTGCTTAAAACAGAACTGGATGTAGAAAATCTCTTGAGCTATCAGCACAAGTGGAGTACTTCTCTTGGTCTAGTGGCGAGAGTGTTCGGCTTGTAATCGTGGGGACCCGGGTTCGAGCCCTGGGCCGGCCTGGTGGTAGCCTCACAAAAACATTTCTGGGGAAATTTCTACATCTACTGTAAACAAAGTTTTGGTGTGTTGGTTAAATTGTAAATAGAAATGTAAAGTAATTGTAAAGTCGGCAAAAATAGTATGGTGCCGTTTCGAGGTCACTTCAAGTAGACCTAGAATGACATGGGATCAGGTACGTAAGTAAACCCTCGCTCTTTCGTACTTCACTCTTTCGGAATTCCAAGGCTTTCGGACAAGCATTTCAATTCGAACTCATGGTTCAGCCTTTCGGATTTGTCCGAAAGGCTGAGAAAATACCTCCGTCCTTTTCGGACTACACTTTCGGACTACATTTAACTTCGGACTCATGCTTCAGCCTTTCGGATTTGTCCGAAAGGCTGAGAAAAATTAAATCGCATTCGGACCAAAGAGCCGAGTTTCGGACTTGTCTGGTTAGGTGAATGTGTATTCGGACTTATAAACTTCGACATATATTCAGCCCTTTTTCGGGAGTTGTCTTGAAAGGCTGAGAAAAAGGATTTCGCCTTCGACCGAAGAAGGGCCGAGTTTTTCGGACTTATAAAACTTCGTCAGACATTATTTCAGAGCCTTTTCGGATTTGTCTGAAAGGCTGAAGTGTGAGTTCGGACTCGGCCCTTTCGGACTTTTGACACTTTCGGACAGGGGTCTCCCCCAATTAGTCCGAAAGAGTGAGGGTTTACTGTACTCCGATCCGACCTCAAAGTAAAGAACTTGACAAGAAAGGCAGCCCTTGACAGGGCCACTTGGAAAGCCACCATTTAAGACGCGAGACTGTAACCACATTCCCTGTGGACAAAACGGTCTTTAACCCATTCGTAGCGGGGGCGGACTTAAGTCCACCTCCAATTTGCAGCAAGTTAGGAGCATTATTAAGGCTTTTAAAGGGTTAAAATAGAGTGCAAATGGCCGGGAGCGCAGCGGGCCAGACAACCGACTCCCAGGGCTTACCGCCGCCCACTGACTCATGTTCCCTCTGTTCTCGAGAGACCGGCAGCGTTGCCAGTAGTTAGCGTAGTGGGAAAAAATATGCCGCTATACGCTAAACTCCCATGTTAGTGGTAACACTGCCTGAGAACGACGAGTGCTACGTAGCTCGTTCTGGTCTCATTTTGAAGCTTTTAGTGCCTAGTTTTTTGCTGAATACATTTCTTTCCATGCAGATACTTGATTTATCATTCAGGAGGGCCTGAATATGCCCAAATAAGCCCAAAACCCCCTGCTCGACAAGGGTTAAACTTGTATGTATGCATGTATGTATGTATTCATTCACTTGCTAACTATAAGCAGATAACTGAGGGTGTAAAATCCAGTCACACCATCACAGAAACATGTTCCGTGAAATGCCCTAGCTTCGGACGGGGGCTATACTGTACTTCGAACATTTCT